>BQKN01064067.1:372832-455771 GCA_022839385.1 Asparagus kiusianus
TAGGGCTGAGCTTATTCAAGCTTATGATGATAAGCTTTCTAAGCTCAGTCAGCAGATTTTTAGCCACGGGCTTGATGTTTGATTTTATCTGCTGTGTATTTTGACTTTTGACTCTTCTAGTGAATCTCCTTTTTATCTTTATTATGATTCGTCATTCCGTTTGAAATGATTGACCACAATACTCATAGGATTTTTGGCAAACCCTCAGCCATCAACGGGTTTGATATGCCTTTACCGACTACCGTTTGAGTCGGGCTAGCATGCGATTTGTTTAAATCCGCTCGCATGTAACGTTGCGCTCAGAGATTGAATTCTCTGAGACTTCGTGCTATGATGTCGAATACATAGACTTCGCCATTATTACGGGAATAGGCTACCCGGCGACACGTGTTAGGTGTTGGCTTTAGGATTTTTGGCCAACCCCCAGCCTTCAACGGGTTTGATTAGCCTTTACCGACTACCGTTTGAGTCGGGCTAGCGTGCAGATTGTCTAAATCCGTTCCACACGTTACGTTAATCTAAAAGAGTTAACTCTTTTAGTGCTACGACATTGAATACGTAGACTTCGTCTTTCTCCTGTGAAAAGACTAAACAGCAACGTGTATGAGACGTTGACTTAGGATTTTTGGCAAACCCTCAGCCTTCAACGGATTTGGTGTGCTCTTACCGACTACCGTTTGAGTCGGGCTTACGTGCGGATTGTTTTAATCCGTTCCGCATGTGACGTTGTGCTAAAGGAATGAACTCCCTTAGACTTTGTGCTACAACTTTGAATATGTAGACTTTGCCATTGTCATGGGAATAGGCTACCCAGCAACGTGTGTTAGACGTTGGCTTATCCCTACTTAGGCTTCGGGATAAAGGTCCCCAGAGTCAGACTCTGGTATCTCTTTCTACGGGTAAAGATCAAACCGGCGACGCGTGTTAGGCCTCGACATATCCTTTCTTAGGATTCAGGATGAAATTCCCCATGCGTATGAGGCATGGATTTCGGTGTTATTAACAACAACCAGCCACAATGTTGAATATGCGGACGGGTGTTCTTTTTAACGGTTAAGAACTAACCGACCACGCGTGTTAGGCGCGGACTTATCCTTACTTAGGTTTTAGGATAAAATACCCCAGAATCGAACTCTGGTGTCTTTTTCTTCGGAGAAAGACTAAACCGGCAGCGCGTGTTAGGCGCAGGCTTATCCCTGCTTAGGTTTCGGGATAAAATACCTAGGATGAATCCTAAATTGGTAAATTTTGGAAAAAGAGTGGGTGTGGGGAAGGAAGAATTTTATATTCTATTCCCCGAACAAGGAAGGAAGAATTTTATATTCTATTCCTTGATTCTGGAAAGGAAGAATTTTATATTCTATTTCCAGTGCAAGAAGGAAACTAGAAGTGGGATCTCCACTCCGAGAATCTGGAAGATACTGACAAACTTTCCTTTTATAGGATTGGTTATCAGATCGAAAGATGAGTTCTTCGTTTATCGAAGAGAAATTTCAACTTCAGTCACAACCATAAAAAGGTTGAGCCCAAGAGAAAAGAAATGGAGTTCTTTCGTTCATCGAAAGGGGACTCCGAACTGAGAGTGAACCTTTTTGGTGGACTCACTGTCAATTGAAATTGATCAGCGAGGGATTTTGGTGGTAAAATAAAATTGGGTTATCCTCTAGAATATTAAGTGTAATATTCTCCAAGGAACTTCCCGATAAATGAGTTGTCCTGAACGTACTAGGGATAGTACTTTTTCAAAAACTTCCCATTTATTGGCATTAATTGCCTGTTACCCTCTAAAGAAATTAAGCGATAAGCACCGTTCGAATAGACTGTGTCTATTACAAACGGTCCTTCCCACTTAGGTTCGAATTTACCTTTCTTCTTAGAGGTGAGGATTATCGGTCGGCGCGCAGCAAGGACCAAATCTCCTTCTTTAAAGCTTCTTTGACGAACCCTTTTGTCGAAGGCTCTGGATATCCTTGCTTGATAGAACTCGATGTGTTGTTGAGCTTCCAAGCGCTTTTCATCCAACTTTTCGAGTTCCTCGAGACGCTTCTGATGCTGCTCTTCGGTCGTCATCTCCGTTGCGAGAGCGATCCGAAGGGAGGGGATTTGAATCTCCAACGGTAGCACAGCTTCGCATCCGTAGACCAACGAATATGGAGTAGCTCCCGTAGGTGTGCGTATGGTAGTGCGATAAGCCCAGAGTGCTTCTCCGAGTTTATCGTCCCAATCCCGTTTGTTGGTTTTCACAAGCTTCGATAAGATCTTGATGATCGTCTTGTTGAAAGCCTCAGCTAATCCGTTAGCGGCAGGGTAATAAGGTGTTGACGAAACATCTTGGATCTTGAATTTGTCACAGAACCGGATGAAGGCGTTGCTTATGAATTGTGGACCGTTATCATGAATGATCCGCCTCAGCACGCCATGTCGGTATATGACGTGATGCTTGATGAAGTTGATGACGTTGTTCGTCTTTACTTCTTTAAGCGGAACGGCTTCAGCCCACTTTGAAAAGTAGTCGGTGATAGCGAGGATGAATCGATCACCTTTTACTGAAGGAGGGAAGATAGGACCGACAATGTCCATACCCCATGTCTCGAATGGCCAAGACGTGGTTGACGTGTGTAACCGCTCCGGTGGTTGGTGCATATAGTTTGCATGTACTTGACAAGCGTGACATTCTCGAGCGTACTCAATTGCGTCACGAACCATTGTTGGCCAGAAATATCCCATTCTTCTGATTCGATCATACAGCTTGGGACCAGGCTGATGCGCACCGCATTCTCCTTCATGTGCTTCCTTAAGAACTTCTTTTGCTTCTTCATTCGAAAGGCATCGGAGAAGCAAGTCATCGTACCCCCGGCGATACAGCGTACGGGTCTCGGTATTGTAAAAGAACCGTGGTGCTCTCCGACGGATAGATTCTTTTTCTTTTACATCCTCTGGTAAAATGCCATATTGGACGTAATCAATAATGGGAAAGCGCCAATCTCGGGACTCGGACCCGATTTGGGTTGAGTTCACCTCTTTAGCGTTCTCGTTTTTATCATCCTCCTCTTCAATATCCATATCGTATATGGGTACGCAGAGTTGGTGTGATCTTACTGTGACTAACAGTTCAGTTTCGGGCGGTTGCGCGAGTGATACTGCTAGTGCTGCCAGTGCATCTGCATAAGCGTTCTGAAGACGCGGGATGTATTCAATGTAAAATTCTTCAAAAGAATCTGCCACTCTGACGGCCTCTTGGTGGTATGGAATCAGATCTGGGTTCCTGACTTCATACTCCCCACGAACTTGGTTGACAATTAGTTGAGAATCCCCAAAGGCTTCGAGATATTCGACCCCCAGCTCCTTGGCGAAACTGAGTCCTATGAGGAGTGCGTTATACTCGGCTACGTTGTTAGAGCATGGACTCGTCAGCGAATAAGCTCGAGGCATCACGTGCTTCCCTGGGGAAACTAAGACAACTCCAACTCCAGAAGTGACCTTAGGACATCCCGGAGTTACTGCTTTATTGACTGCTCTCGAGGCACCATCAAAATATAACTGCCATACTTGTTGGTGTGACGTGGTATTAACCTCGTGGGTTTCATCTGGCAAGTCATCGTACACTTCCACCGTATCTGTTGTCGGGCTCGCCGCCAAAAGATCACAAATTGCCTGTCCTTTGACCGACTTCTGCTGTTTGAAGTGCAGATCATACTGGGACAAAAGAAGGGCCCACTTTGCCAACCGCCAATTCATCGAACCTGGTTGAGTCATGAATACTCGTACCGGATTAACACTGGCAATGACATAAATCGTCTGGCCGACTAAGTAATGTCGCATCTTCTGCACCGCAAACACCAATGCAAGACATTCTTTCTCGATCATCGGGTATCGAGACTCGGCGCCTATCAAGGTCCGACTTAGATAATAGACTGCCTGTTCGTGACCATTATCATCGTCTTGTGCTAATAAAGCACTTATCGAATGGTTCATCGCCTTGATATAAATCAAGAACGGTTTACCTGATTTTGGTGCAACAAGAACAGGTGGATTCATTAGATATGCCTTGATATCTTCGAATGCCTTCTGGCAAGCATCGTCCCAAATAAACGATACGCCTTTCTTGTTTAGCTTCGAAAATGGTTGGCACTTCCCAGAAAGATTTGAAATGAATCTCCGGATATACGCCAGACGCCCTTGCAATCCTCTGAGTTCCCTTAGGTTCTTCGGGGGTTGCAATTCATTTATCGCCTTTACCTTGTCTGGGTCTATGTGTATACCCTTGGTGGTAACGACGAATCCAAGGAATTTTCCGCTGGACATTCCGAGGAAGGATTTTGTGGGATTCATCTTCAATTGATGACTCCGCATGAGATCAAACATTGTTCTCAAGTCTTTGATGTGATCTTCTTTGCTGCGGCTTTTCACCACCAAATCATCAACGTAGCATTCAACTGTTTTCCTGAGGTGTTTCTGGAAAATCTTAGTCATCGCTCGCTGGTATGTGGCACCTGCATTCTTCAGACCGAATGGCATCACCGTGTAGCAGAAAATACCGAGGGGCGTTCTGAATGCCGTATGCTTTTCGTCATCCGGGTGCATCTTGATTTGATTATACCCCGAAAAGCCGTCCATGAAGGACATTCTTTCGAATCCGCACGTATTGTCGATAATGACGTCCGTGATTGGGAGAGGAAAATCATCTTTTGGACATGCTTCGTTCAGATTCCTGAAGTCGATGCAAATCCTGATTTTGCCATTCTTCTTCATGACTGGAACGATATTGGCTAACCAGTCTGGATGTTGTTCTTCCCGGATAAACCCTGAGTCGATCAACTTTTTAACTTCAGCCTCGATGGCTTCCATGATCTGCGGACGAAACCGTCTTTGCTGTTGCTTGACAGGTTTGGCATCCGGCTTGATGTCGAGGCGGTGCATCGCCACATTGGGATCGAGCCCTGGCATGTCTTCGTAGTTCCAGGCGAAGACGTCGATATATTCTCTGATCAAGGCAATTAATTCCTCCTTTTCATCTGATGGAAGACTACCACTGATGAATATGGGCTTTGGATTATCTTCATCACCCATATTGATTTGGACTACCTCGTCTTCGGTGGGTGGCTCTCTCTGTTCGAACCTATCACCATATTGCATGTTCAGGTGATGAACCCATGGGTCCTCCCACGTTTGCATTTGATCGTCGTCCTCCATTGTAGATGGATCAGCCGTAGTCATGTTCGACATTAAGGCCTTGAACACTTCTCCCAAACTTATGTCGGAATCTTCAGCTGAAGAATCTGGCAAATACCCATCCTTAGCCTTGTTAGCAATTTGATCGATGATCTGCCATCCACATTCGTCATCTGATGAAACGTAGCCTAAGCCCCTCTTGTGACGATAATATCCCTCCGGTTTACCCTTTGGTACATATGCCGCTTTGACTGGGACACGGGAACCTCGATCGAAGTATAGACCTTCTCCGAGTGTGAAATCATACCCTTGTCTTTCCATGAGCTTGCGCGCTTCTGGACTGTACTTAGATAAATGTAAACCAGATTTGTCACCATTTTCATCCTCTCTTAGGAAATGATCTGGCACCGGACGACTTTCTCCTTTACCGAAGATCACTTCTTTTTGTCCCCCTATTTTGGCGGGAATAATCTGAGTTGTTCCGAAAGAGTGTTGGAGACGCTTCTTCGTTACATACGACGATCGGAGCGGCATACACAATTCGGGATTATCGTACAATCCCTTTATCACATCATCAAAAGACAAGGAGTACTCTAAACCATTATTTATTTCAGGTTCGGCAAGTTGCCAGTTACAACCGCCATCTGACGACTGTTCGTCGTCGAGATTGATTACAAAGGGTACAATGTCATTAAAAACAAAACCACCATTGTAATCGAATCCGGCTTCGGAATCAGCTTCTTCTCCGCTGTCCGTGCCTTGGATCGATGGTTCCGTGTCGGATTCATTACCATAAAGGAGAGAATCTGTGAAATAATTCTCGTACCCTTTGAATGGTTGCTTATCCGCGACCACCGTCCTAACTCTTCCATCAGTGTCGACATATTTCAAACACTGATGTAGAGTGGAGGGGACTATAACGTTACTATGGATCCAAGGCCGACCCAATAGTAAGTTATAGGATGTCTCTGCATCAATCACGTAGCACGTGACCTCCGTCTTTAAATCGCCCATTTGGCACTTTATCCGGATTTTACCCAAAGGTCTTGACCCGCTGGTATTGAATCCGTATATGACCGTGCCCGTTGACGCCAACTTGCTGATTGGGATTCCCAGGCTGTGCATTAGGCGAAGCGGCATAATACTCACAGCGGAACCCGGATCTACTTGGATCCGGTTGACTTCGCTGGAGCCAATGTACCCGACGAAGTACAGGGGCCGATCGTGGTTTGAATTCTTCGTCTGCATATCCTCTTTGGTGAAGGTGATGCAGGGAATGTTCTTAGCTGCCACATTGCACTGTTGGGCTAGCGTATCCAGTTCTTCAGAAACTGGTTTGACCCTTGTGAGGAATGCTTCTGAATCTGCCAGGGCTTCCTGCAAGGCTTCTCTAGTCTCCTTGGATAACCGCAACAGCTCGTACAATGTTATCCGCGCTGGAATGTTAGCTAGCTGAGCCATAATGTCGAAGGCGCGAGGGTTTTTTGAACTCTCCGGTTTGTCTTTTCCAATCGGACGACTGAAACGAGACTGCTTCGGATTCTGTACCTCTTCGGGCCTCTTTTCCTTCTGTTTATCAACCGGTTGTCGTCGAACATCTTCAGCCGGTTTGGGAATTGGGATCACCCCCATCTCTGTGATAGTCTTGGGTGGTCCCTGTTTTGTCACCCCTAGCTTAGCTGCTTGTTCACTATGTGACGGATAGTTGAAGTGGTACTGATTCCCACTTCGGGTCGTAAAGACCTCATGTTCCTCGTCGGAGAGTGGAAAAGTGGTGATCCTTTCATCCTCTTCACCCGGGATAGCAGAGACTCCATAACAAGACTTCCCTTTCCCTTTGGACTTCTTCTTGGATGACGATCCAGCCCATTGTTCATCTCTGATTAGGTCGGGGTGCACCCAGAGAATTTCACCGTTTGGAGCTGTGTGCGGCACGAGTCCCTTTTGGCGCTGTCCGTGCGGATCGTCGTTCACCGTCTTCATCCCGACTTTGGTAACGCGCTTAGGCTCGAACCAATCTGCAGGCACCGATCCAAAACTGATGGACACTGCATTTGCTCCCACATTCTTGGCCGGTTTCGGAGTTATGACTCCTACATCGATCAAGGCCTGGATCTTGTCCTTGAGGTGGTAGCAGGACTTCGTAGGGTGGTGAACCGCTCTGTGATACGCGCAGTACCTCGGGTCTGTCACCTTGGTAGCCCCTTCATGATCCACAATCGCAGGCAGCTGGATTTTGTTGTTCTCCAACAGATATTTGAAGATGCCGGGAACTTCGTCATCTTTGAAGGAGTAGACTTTAGGAAATCTCGGCTCCGAAGACTTTTGCTTCTGAGACCGCTGCTGCCAATGTGGCTGTGATTGCTGTGGAGCTCGCTGCTGTTGCTGCTGTTGCTGCTGTTGCTGAGGTTGCAATTGAAAGGTTTGATTAGCATCAACAGCATTAACCTGAGCTTTACCTTTTCCCTTCTGATTGAAGTTCTGCTTTGGAGGATTTGTAGCCGGTTGGCCTCTCTCCGCCTTCTTTCTTCTAAGGAACCGCTCAGCTTGCTCACCTCGGACCTTCAAGTCCTTCCATGTCTTGGACGGAGCTGTGCCCATTGCTTCCAAAACGTCCAGTGAGAGGTTGTTGTGGCAGGTTTGGAGGATGAACTCCTCGCTAATCGGGTCCCGGCAATTCATCGCCTTATTCCGGAACCTTTTGACGAAGACTTCGACCAATTCTCCGTCCTTCTGCTTTTCATCAAGCAACGACCCGATTGAGATTTTGGTGTCGTCGTCGAAGAAATTCGCGAGGAATTTTGTCTCCATGTCATCCCAACTGTTTATACTTCCTGGCTTGAGGCGACGATACCAATCGAAGGCGGCTCCGCGAAGAGTGCCAACGAATGACCGCACCATCAGAGGCTCATTGCCAGAGATGACTCCCAAGTGCGATTTGAAATAAATCAAATGCTGAGTTGGTGAACCCATCCCATTAAACGGCGTGAAGTTAATTAGACTAAACTTCGCCGGATATGGGATCGATTCCCATTCTCTTGGGTAGGGACAGGGAATGCCTGTCTTTTTAGTCTCTTGAGCAGAAATCAATGTGTTGATTTTGTTCTCGAGATTCTTAATTTTTAAGCTTTCACCTGTGTCTTCACTGGTATTATCATTACCACCCCCTGGATTGATGGGAGGGTTATTAACGTTGCGAGCTTCATTTGTGCCCTCCTCTTCCAGGTTGTTCTGGTTGGGCTGACTTGGTTCGCCTTGTTGGTGCCTTAATGCATGAAGTTGTTGGTCATGCATCTCTCTCATGTTCTGCATGGCCATTTGCATCTCGAACCTAAAGGTTTCTTGTTGTTTGGCCATGGCATCTTCAAGCATCTTGGCCACCTGCTCCGCACTTATCATGAGCGACTCGCGGGGCTGTCCCTCACTGGACACTGTATTATCAGACGCCACTGCGGAACCAGCATCTGATTCTTCATCTCCCGAAGGTACTCTTGTTCGGACTCTACCATACGTTGCGCGAATGATAGCCCCAGATTGTAAACGAGTCCTGGGTCGGGATGTTTCTGGAATCGTCTCGGGGTTATCCTGAGCCGTTGTTCCTGTGCTGGTCATGTTGGCGGTGACCCTTGAATGTTCACCGTCCTTGACCATCGTTCTTTTTCTTCGGAAACGCCTGGGCCTTGGCTTTGGCGCTTCATTGCTGAGTCTCTCAAACACGGAAACTCTCTCGGGGACTGTCTTTACACAGTTGCATTCAGACAGTACTGCCCGAATGAGATTTGAACAAGGACATAGATTCCCGAATCTTCGAGGGCTCCTCTTTCTAGATTTGTTCGTACCCCCGGCACGATAGTACAGCTCATCTGTTTGGAGGTCAGAGCAAGCTATCGTGTGTTGGCACGATCTCTCAGGTATAACGTTGTCGTCATCAGATGACAACGTTTCCTTCTGAGGAATAATTGTCTTTTTCGGGCTCTCGAGAGTTATACGCCTCGAAACGCGTCTTTGTGGACGTGAATCTTCAGCGGAATCTTGCACTTCTATGCGCAAAGTTGTGCGCTTGGGTGCCGCGGTTTGCTCCAGGTGTTGAGGGTTGCGGCGACCCCCAGCATGCTGTATTGGTTGGGACTTCTTCACTGGCCCCAAGCGTTCCTGAATTGGAGCTTTACCTCGTTCCTTCGGAAGTGGACCGAGGCGCTCCAAAACTGATCTTTTCTTCTGGGATGGTCCGGCGGGATCTCCCAGGGTAGTTGCGGCAATCACCGGCTGTTTGGATTGACTTGCCGGCGTCCGAACTTTTGGAGGCTGCGGGTTTTGCTCTTTAGCCTGAACCGCTTCAGACTTTGGCCTCCAAATCTTGCGAGTAGGTGGCGGTTTTTTGACCACCTCCTTCTGTAGTTTGCGACGGGCTTCCTCAGCTTTGGCCCGTGCTTGCGCGGATAACGCGCGGCGCTTGCGGATGCGCTCCTCCAGCGTTGAGCGATTCCGTTTGACACGGACCCACTCCATTGTAGATGGTTTGGAGGAACCATCCTGCATTTGCTGTTGAGGCTGCTTGCCTCGTTTGTTCTTCAGGTCCGCGTGATAGCGGACCCCATCAACGGACTCCATGGCCTTGGCGAATTGCTTCGCGAGGCGTTGACGTTGCCTCTGGCGGGCTCTCTTGGAGAGAGTCACCACGCCTTCAATGGCGGATTTGACCTTCTTTGAGGTCGGTAGGACTTCACCTAACGCAGCTTCGGCGTCGGTTGGGGTGAGGTCGTCGTTGGTGGCTTCAGCTTCATCACACCAACGGACTTTTCTCCTGGAGGAGAACTTCTGGAACTTCTTGGACTTGGGGGAGGCGGCAGATCCGGACGAGGACACGTACTCCTCGTATTTCTGCTGGTCGAATTCGTACTCGACCTCCTCCACCACCGGGATCGAGATCCGCGGCTGCGACACTCCAGCTTCGGCAGCGAAGCTGGTGGCTCCCACTGTGGTCGCCAGATTGTTCGCGCGGGAAATTGTGTTATTCTTCATTGATGATTCTGTTACAACTTTGACAACAACTTTATGCGTTTACAAAGAAATCCGGTCTTTTTATAAGATCCGGTTTACAACAAAATCAAAATAAAGAAATAAAAATTACAACTTTCCTTGAACAAATCACGAGTTTCCTGTTTTACGGTCCCTCGCTTTGTGGGGTTCTTTGCCTGTGCCGGGGTTGAGTACCGTGGACCACCGCGCAATCTCGATCTGAACAGATCCACGTGGTATAACGGGTACTATCCCACCAAGGAGATAGTAGCCGAGAGGGATCGTTTCACCAAGGAAACGCTCGCTCTAATCTCGGGATCTAAGAGCCAAGCTTAGATCCGGAGTAGTGTCACGTAGATCTGGTCGTCCAAGTCTTCAAGCCTTCGCAATCCGAGTTGAGGTCGCAATCCGGCAGAGTTTCGGCTCTTCAGAAGTTTCAGAAAAGTCCTCTCAAATGAACGAGTGCCAGGCCTATTTATAGGCACTCAAAACTGTGCCTTTGGCACAGAACTGTGCCTAGCCACCTCTGGGTGGCTCGGCCATAGCCGAGCCACCCTGAGGTGGCTCGGCCACCGAGCCACCCTAGGGTGGCTCGGTTTGGGCCGAGCCACCTTAGGGTGGTTCGGTTCGGGCCGAGTTCCCCCAGGTGCGCTGGTTTCGTCATTTTCCGGTGTTTCCGGTTCTCCGTCGTTCGGATTTGATTCGGTTTCTGGAATTGACTTGATTCCAAATATGGCAGTTAATCCGTTTCTGAGTTCGAGTCTGGGATTGGTCCCGATTCGATCGTTATATCACCGAGTTCGTTCTTGTTTAGATGACTCGGTGATTCCCCGAAACGTTGGTTCGATTCCACGTGCGTACGTGTTCCATTGTTCGTGTGCCTTGTCGCCTCGACCCTTCGTTGATTCGTTCAGGTCTTGATTCGATTCCCCGAATCTTCATTTGGCAGTAGCTCCGCTTCGGTGTTTGAGTTCAAGTCCGTTTTGTTTGTTGGACGACTCGTTAACTTTCCGAACCGTTGGTTTGGTCCCGCACGCGAACGTATTCCGTTGCTTGCGTGCCTCGTCGCCTTGTCGCTCGAATGTCCGTTGTTTTGTCGAATCATCGTGCTGAGCTAAGCTAAGGGACCTATAGGCAATTTTATACGCCTACAGCACCCCATACAAATAGTGCATCCATGACTTCAGTGCAAACACCACTGCTGCTAACTCCAAGTCATGAGTGGGATAGTTCTGCTCATGCACCCTCAACTGCCGTGAGATATAGGCTACCACCCTCTGAGTCTGCATCAATACGCCTCCTAAGCCTGCCAATGATGCATCCGTATACACCACGAATGTCCTGTCGCTGCTCGGAATAGTCAGAACCGGCGCTGTAGTCAACTTAGCCTTTAAAATATCAAAGGCCTTCTGGCACTCCGTGCTCCATATGAACTGTACACCCTTCTTCGTAAGGTGTGTAATCGGTGTCGAAATCTTTGAGAAGTCCTGAATGAACTTCCTGTAGTAACCAGCCAAACCTAAAAAGCTGCGAATCTCTGTCACCGTCTTCGGTGGCTCCCAATCAAGAACTGCCGTGACCTTAGATGGGTCCACTGCTATGCCCTCTCTACTGATGACATGCCCAAGAAATCTGACTTCTGAAAGCCAAAACTCGCACTTGCTGAACTTAGCATACAGTTGATGCTCCTGAAGGGTCCTCAACGCTATCCGCAGATGCTCCTCGTGCTCTGCCTCCGATCTCGAGTAGATAAGAATATCGTCGATGAAGACGATCACAAACTGATCTAAGAAGGGACGGAAAACCCGGTTCATCAAATCCATGAATACCGCGGGTGCATTGGTCAATCCGAATGGCATGACCAAGAACTCGAAGGATCCATATCGAGTAAGAAAAGCGGTCTTGGGAATATCCATCTCCCGAACCCGCAACTGATGATAGCCAGAACGAAGATCAATCTTTGAGAAATACTGCGCTCCCTACAGCTGGTCAAACAAGTCATCAATCCTAGGTAGTGGATACCTATTCCGGATTGTGACCTTGTTCAACTCTCTATAATCTATGCATAATCTCATACTACCGTCCTTCTTCTTCACGAAGAGGACCGGTGCGCCCCACGGAGAATGACTCCGGCGAATAAAACCCTGAGCTAACAACTCATCCAACTGGGTCTGCAGCTCTCTCATCTCAGCTGGTGCCATGCGATAGGGTGCGCGGGATATAGGGGTTGTGCCTGGCTGCAACTCAATACAAAACTCAACCTCTCTTACAGGAGGTAACCCAGGTATGTCCTGAAAGACATCCTGAAAATCTGAGACAACTCTAGTCTCCAATAACTCGGCTCCCTGATCCCGTCGCAACACCTCCTCGATGTACGCCAGAAAAGACTCTACAAATTGGTTGCCCTGAGAGGTAGCTACAATCATCTCAGACCCATCGGACGCTCGCAACTTGACTGTCTTCGCAAAGCAGTCAATACTAATATGGTAGGACGACAACCAATCCATACCTAGAATGACATCAAACTCGGACATATGCAACACTATCAAATCCACTACAAACTCCGACTCGTCTAGACTGACGGTACACCTCCTACAAACGCTCTCCAGAAGCGATATCTTACCTAAAGGGGTGGAAACAGATAGAGGGGTGTCTAGGGGTTGAGCTACGAGCTGGAGTCTAGTCATAAATGCATGCGATATGAATGAATGCGAAGCTCCCGAATCGAAAAGAATACGGGCGGGAAGAGAGTTCACAAAGAACGTACCCTCCACTACAGCTCCGCTGGCTCCATGATCACGAGGAACCACTGCATAAACCCTGCCCGTGGCTGAAGACTGCTCTGCTGATGGAGCAGGAGCATAGGGGATAATCTGTCCCTGAGAAACATCCTGAATTGCCCGAATCTGTCCCTCAGTCCTCTGAGCTGCTGGCGGTGCTTCGAGCCTGTTCTGCTGGCCCTGACCTCTGCCCTGCTGGCGCTGCTGCTGCTGCTGGTTCGGACCCTTACCCTGCTGGGCTCCTGCTGGTGCGCTACGGCACTCCGATGCCTTGTGCCCGACCTTGCGACAGTTATAACAAGATCCTTGAAACTTGCGATGCTGAGGCGCTCTCTGATCTTGCTGGGGTCCCTTCTTATAAGGGCCCTGATGCTGCTGCTGATGACCAGAAAAACCTCTCTTGTTCTTGCCCTTGTCACTGCCCTGTCCTGTCTTGGCCTTTCCCTCCTTGTCCTTCTGGAACATGGAGGTCTCAATCTCCTGAGAAGTGGCAGCCTCAGCTACCTCCCTGACTGAATAAAATATCCTCGACACGAGGTATCGTCGGAGATTAGGGCGAAGCCCAGCCAAAAACATCTGAGCCTGACGCTCTCCTGTCTGCCACATGCCCGTGAAGTGCAAAAGCTCCATGAACCTGCTCTCAAAATCTGCCATGGTCATATCTCCCTGAGTCAACCGGGATAACTCGAGCTCCTTCCCAGTCCGTGCTGCGGAAGAAATATACTGGCCATCGAAGAAGTAGGTAAAGTCCTCCCATGTGAGGGTCATCCTCTGCTCTGGAGTGAACTGGAGTCGATACCATCGCCCGGCATCTCCCTTCAAGCTGTAAGATGCCAATCTCTGCTTCTGAACAGAGTCTACACCGAGTATCTCGAGAATGTTGCTCACATCCTCCTTCCACTTGTGGGCAGCAAGAGGGTCTGGTGACCCCTGAAACTCCGGTGCCCTCATCTTCTGGTACCTCTCCACCATACGGAGCCAAGTCTCCTGCTCCGTGGCTCTGTCTGGTACTGCTAGAGGAATAGCTGTAGGCGTGGCCTCTGGGGGTCTCTCTCTAACAGGAACGGCCGGTATCCCCTGCTGCTGGGCTACTGGTGGTGGTGGTGGCGGTGTCGGTGGTGCTATATGAATCGTCACCATCGCCTCGATAGCTGTCATCCGGGCAAGAAGAGGTGCCATGAGGTCCACCAGATACTGAGGAGCCTGCTGCGGCTCTGGTGGTGCCTGCGCCTGCTCGGGCTGAGCTGATTGCTGCTCTAATGGAGTCTGCTGTGACTCCGTCTGGCTAGCCCTCCTGGTACGAGGTCTACCACGTCCCGCCATCTCTATCCTGATGGTAAGAACAGTAAAATTTCATGAGTCCAAAAATAAACTTTTATAAATAGAGTATCACATTGAAATTTTTCACAACATATAGTATTCACACAAATACTTTGAAAATAGTTGTCATAAAAAAAAATATTCTCAAATTTTGAGATATACGCATATATCGTCCTCACTCATACTAGGAAATCCTTTCGGACTCTATACATGAATCCTAAGAAACTCTATCCTAACTCCACGACTCGACACAGGATGATCCTAAGGATACTGGAACTAGAGCTCTGATACCAACTGTGACGCCCCTGGGTTCACACAAGGCTGCAGTCCAAGGTGAAACCAAGAATGTCAAACCTGCCATGCACCACACCGTGCAATAACATGTTTTACCATCACAATTAACATCTATCTAGTAGAATCAATCACAGGTGTAGGTACAAAAGCAAGTAAAAGATAATACTCGAATAACTGATGAAATCTAAATGATCAAATAGATGTCTCATCATCCAACAAATGGGAATACATAAACAATGTCAGAATGGATAAACTGGGGTACAAAACAAGTCTCAAGTACCGATATCTGACAAAAAGGAAATAAGGCACACAGCCTTTACAACTTCTATGAAATAGTCCTAAATGTTTAATCATCTACTACAGTGGAGTCCAAGATACTCAATACATAGCAAAAATATAAAGCTGAACACTAAAGTGATCCGCTGTCAACCTGCGACACTCCGTGCTCCTGGCTCGTGACCTGAAAGGGGGAGGGACAACGAGCGTCAAAGCGCTAGCGAGTAACATCACAACCAACCCCCAAGGGAAAGGGCTCGTTGTATATGAAAATACAGATAATATATATATAGATCTAAACTCATTGATCTTACGAAAAGAGGGTTTTAGTATTTAAGAATTTACAACACGAGAATAGGTACGTCGAGCGAAATAATCCAAACAAGGAAACCCTCATGTATATACCTTACATCTCGAATTGTAAACTCCTAAATACCAAACCCGAGGTTCTAGTACAATAACAATGATAAAAGAAACTCAACAAACACCAGAGCATAATTACAGTGCCGTAACATAGTCAACGTGAATATCACAATATTTATTACATAAATATTGTGTCAAAACCTTCATAAGTGTCATACCAAATCTACATAATCAGTATGTTGTGAAAAGTGGTACAAAAATCACATGCAGGGTTAAGAACCATGTCCGATACAAGAACTAACTATCATAGTTTTCCAAACTCATGGAATAAGTGTTAATTTGTCCAACACGAGGACTGCGAGGGATTATAGTCCAACACGAGGAATTCTTATGGATTATAGTCCAACACGAGGACTGTAGGATCTGTATAAGATTTGCTACAATACATATAGTGGAATCTACTTGTCAAAATCATAACCAAAACAGTGTATATGTCCCAAGTTTACACCCTCAAGTCATCTATCATGCATGAACACATAGTGGGGCTAATTACCATGGTCAGATAATCCAAACAAACCCCCGACTAGGAGTAAAAATACTCAAAAACACAAAACAGGAGAAATTGCAACAGAGGATCGGCGGTCGACCGATCCGGTCGACCGAACTCTGATACAAAATCAGGACGGTCGACCGAAAAATGACGCGGTCGACCGAATTCAAATCGCGATCGACCGAAAAATTACTCGGTCGATCGAAATCCAGTCGCGGTCGACCGGCTCCCTAACTCGAGCTCAGCGGTCGACCGCGTCGGTCGACCGTCGAGCGGACAGAACCAAAACTGGGTTCTGCCAGCTGCTAAACCTGGAATCTAAAATCTCAGATCTGATAATAAGGGCTACACAAACAAACCAAGGTTCGAAATCTACCATTTGATATACAAAATCATTGGGGAACGAAACAAAAACGTTTTAATAGCCTGTAGGAATAATTTACTCTTGTTTAGGAAAACTGTTCAGATCCAAATCTTCATTTTTACAGAACATTGGTGAGCTTTTGAAAACTGGAAACTTGATTCTTATAATCCCTAATATAAAGATCTCGATTTTATATGAAGATACCTCTTTGGCTTATCAAAAACTCATAAAACAAACAAAAATCGAAAATAAATAGAAATGAACAGGGGTGAGGGATTGGGCGAGATGATACTCGCCTTGGGTGCCTAGATCTGAAATAGATTGATCCCCTTCGCTGGAGGCCCCGAATCCTGCTGAAAATACCCAAGAGCCGCTCCCAGATTGCCAAACTAACAGCTAGGGTTTTGGGGAAGAAGAAAGAGATTAGGGTTTATGTTTGGGGCTGAGGATATCTCTCCTGGGTTGATGGGTTGAGTTGGTATAAATATCAACTCCCCAACCCGACCCGAAACCCAAAAACCCAATTACCAAAACCCGAATCCAAACCTGTAATACAACTCTCTGATCGCTGATCGGTCGACCGCGTCGGTCGACCGCGTCGGTCGACCGATCAGCACAAAAATGCCTGCTGATGGCATTTTACCTGCTGATCGCCAACTCACTCGATTTCTCTCACTTGCAAACACCTGCTGGGTTCCCAAACACTGATAAACATATATATTTTATGTGTATATAGTTATTCATCACAAGGGGATTATCTACTATTAATAATTCACACATATATATATATATACTACAGAAATTTTTCGGGGTTTTACATTCTTCCCCCCTTAAAAGAATTTCGTCCTCGAAATTCAGAAATCATACGAACTTTGCAATATGAACTCTTATATAATCTTATAGGGATATTTACACTTAACGATCTAAAATGAAAATATTCTCGCTCAAATCCTAATCTAGTGGAACTAGTACATCGGGCGAAAAATCCAAACAAGGAACCCCCCATACATATACCATGTGTTCCAAAAGGTTAAAAATCAAGCGAAAGTATTCTCATTATAGCGTTAAAAGTAAACATAATCAAAGATATGCACATAGATTAAGACATGAAATCAAACAAGAATTTATTTACCTCCTCAACCAAGTGTGGGTAATCACGACGCATGTCCTCCTCGCGTTCCCAAGAAATCTCCTCAATATATAACACTAACCATTTTTTATATATATTGTTATTTTGTATATATGGTCTTGAAAAACAATTTTTGATCAAGAGACTTGAAAGGTATTTAAAACAAAGAGTTAGCATGTTCTTTTCAAAACTTTTAAATTAAATCTCTAAGATTTGACTTGGTTTTGTATTGTTATAATAAAAAAGATTTTCTAAGAGATTTACATTGGAGTTATATATAAAAACGTTTTCTTGATTATTAACTTGCTTCAATTAGAATGTCTAAATATATCAAAGAAAATTAGTTATTTACTGACTTCTTTAACTTGGCAAGTTGACCGAATTTTGTGGGTATATTCACTGCAAACCCTCATGAGACGATAACTCGTCCACTAGGGTAACCTAGGGGTTTGAAGGCTTGTTGTAATCACTAAATACAACCGCGATTCCTGCGAAAGTGAGTTAGATTTTATTTTCTCTTTCTTTGCTAGAGGACTAGCAAAAGTTTAGGTGTGGGGGTATTTGATAATTATATTTTTTATTACAATTTTATACCCTCATTATCTATTTTATCATACTCCCTTTAAAAGAGGGAGTTGTGGAAAAACTTTTCATGGACTATATTGCCCCTATTCTTTTTTGATATTATATTCTAATCATAATTAACTAAATTAATTATCATTATTAATTAATCATATTACTTTTCACTTCAATTTTGTCTAACTTGACCCTAAAACTTTCAATGTTATTATAAAACTCTCATATTAATTATTAATAATGCATAATACTATATTGATAGACAATTGCAAGTTAATAAATTCTTTTGGAATGAATATAAAATATAGAATTATCCTAAAATTATATCGTGATACTCACATAGGAAAAGTATAAAGAGTATTCTTGCGTACATAAGTAAAAACATGCAATTTTAGAAAATTTTAGGATATCTAAGTGCATTAAGATATAAGTGGAGGTATATGAGTGTAACTTCCGTAAGTTGTAAGCTATTTATGTTTAATTAAGCCTATGAAGATTTGAATCCTTTGTTAAACACAAGCAATAGTATGTGATCCCTTTGATAAATAATATACATCATATAATATGAGGTAAGAGGTTTAGCTTATATTTATATAGTACAGAAGATGTGAAAAATTTTAAGCATCATATTTTGAATAATTCTCAAGATTTTTAATTATAAATAAAATTATATACTTTGCTTAGAATCATACTCCTTTAAAAGAGGAAGTTGTAGAAAAAACTTTCTATGAACTATATTACCCCTATTTTTTAAATATTATATTTTAATCCTAACTAAACTAAATTAATTATTATTGTTAATTAATCATATTATATGCCACTTCAAGTTTGTCGTTTGTCTTAGTCTCTAAAACTTCCAATGTTATTGTAAAACTCTCATATTAATTATTAGTAATGTCTAATAATATATTAATAGACAAGTACATGTTAATAAATTATTAATGGAAAGAGTAGAAAATATAGAATTATCCTAAAATTATAATTATATTCATATAGGAAAATTATAAATGTATTTTTGCGTATAGAAGGTACAAACATGTAATTTTAAAAAATTAGGATATTTAAGTGCAGAAAGATACAAGTGGAGGTATGTAATTGAAACTTTTATAAACTGAAAGATATTTAATTTAATTAAGCCAATAAAGATTTAAAGCCTTTGTTAACCAAAAGTAATAGTATGTGATCCCTTTGATAAATAATATTCATCATATAATATGAGGCTAGAGGTTTAGCTTATATTTATATACTAGAGGAAATGTGGAAAAATTACAGCATCATATTTTGAATAATCTTAAGATTTTGAATTATTTCTGAATTTATATATTTTACTTAGAAAACTTTAGAAGAGGATTTCAAATGACTACTACAAAGTGTTGGTCATCATATAAATAATGGACAAATAAAATCCATGATATTGGATTGCAATAATCGGGGTTAAGTAAAAAATATATGGGTGTTATATGAGATAATGCTCATACATAATATAATATTTTAATCTATAATCTCAGATATTGATGAATTTTTAACATAAGAATTTGTGTCAAGATATATGCTTGAGATTTGGGAGACCTGGGAGTGGAGAGATTTGGGATATGAATTGTGGCTTTTGTGACTTGTGTTTTAGTTTTGGTTTCCAAACACGACCTAATGCTAAGCCCACAATCAAATTAAAAATAACTCGATTTTGTTATACCATCCAATATTTTCGATAATGATCAATATATGAGAAAAATCCTCAAAAAATAATAATATAAAACCATAAATATTATTAAGATAAATTATTTAACCTTTGATATCAGTCGATAGAGGGATATAATGGTCAATTTTTCATATATTTCCTATAAGAGCAATACTTAAAGGTAATTTAGATATCATTTCATTGATTTTAAATCTCTAATAATTCTACATTATTCCCTTAAAATTTTAAAATTGCTTATAATTTAGGTACTAATATAGAATTATAAAATATTTGAGCTAAATTTAAAAGAATAGTTAATTTTTTGAAAACTCTCTAAAGTATGGGGAATGTTTCAAAAAAACCACTCAACTAATTAATTTAATTTGACAGAGCCTCATAACTATAGAGGTGTTATAGATAACCCCTCTCAACTTTGATGCGATTAGAAAACACCATTCGACTTAGCTTGTCTTATAAAAACTCTTCTGGTCTTTTACACGTCTCTTAACAAACCCCCTTAATGTAAAAGACTTTAATAAGCGATTTTGTCAAAATACCCTATTAAAGAAAGCCATTTTAGTTAAAAGAAACTCTCAACTATTAATAAAAGGATCACGACCAATTTACAAATCATTTTACCTCTACATCTTCACTTTTTCTTTCATCTAACAAAAAATCAAGCTATTTCTTTTATGGTTGAGTGATATTTTGGTCTTTCCAAGTCAAGTACTTATCACATAATAAATTCGATTCAATGATATTAGTTTTGAGGGGTTAATTGAGAAAATTTTATAGGGTTAAATCAAAATTTGAAAGTTAAGATAGATTAACTATAACACCACAAATTTGACGAACAAGCATTTACTCATTTTAAGTAGTTGGGGTGGGGGGGGGTTTAACATTTCCCCCATAGTTGAGGGGAAGTTTTCTAAAATTAACCCTTAAACAAAGCACAATTTAAGACACATGTGATATCAATCTTATAATAGTGGATTTTATAGCAAGTCTATCAGTATCTCTGAAAATATTTTGCTATAAAATTTGCAGATAGAAATTTAATCTTTATTTGGGATGACTATGTGATCCTTATGACTCTCCTTATTTTTTATGATTTGTAATAAATTATTTAACAAAATAAATTAAGTTGTTCATTTTATATGTCTCACCTTTATAAAGCATACAGTTTGGATATGTGTGTTATTATATTCTTTTAACTCTTTAGCTTAATTTTTTGGATATTATTCAATATTGGATAGATCTATATCATTTTATTAAAATACAATCTATATGTGTACAAAATATGTTTAAATCATTCTCAAATTATATTTTATAGTTTTCTAAAATTAGAGAGTAATCATTTTAACAAATTAATTAAATAGTTGAGAAGATGTAGGAATATTATAATATCAGATTTTGGAATTGATCACATGATTTATATTTTCTTTCTTGATTGAATTTGCACATTATAACTTTAAAATTTCTATAGAAAAGTTTTTGAATATCTATAATACTCGGTCGCAAGATAATAGAAAGTGGAAGTAGACAACAGGTGCGAGTGATTTCTTTATAATTAAATAAAATCCTCTATGACCAGGTAAACCTATCATTTTACGTTGATGAATTCAAGATTTATTTTTTATTAATAATAATAGTTTTTTTAGATATTGGTGCTTACATCATTAATATTTTATAATTGTAATTTCAAATCATTAAATTGCTCTTAGAACATTAATATTTTAAGACTTTAAACCTTACTAATTATGTGTAAGGTAAAGTGTTGAAACCAACAAGATTTTATATATTAAAATATCTAAAACTTTTTAATATATTATGATAATCATAAACTTTTTTACAACTATGTTATAGTAAATTCATAAACTAATAATCAACAATTATAATATTTGACCACGTGCATTGCACGTGCATTCTATCTAGTATGAATAAATATACCACTAATAATTATTTTTATCTTTAAATACAGGTTAATGAAGAATAAATCCCAAAAATCTCATCTCTCAACAAAGGCCCTTGAGTAAATGAAGAAATGAAGCAAAAGAGAAATCAAGAAGCCCATTGGAAAATCCAATTGCCAATTTATCCAAAAGCCCAAAGCTAAAAAGAAGAAGAAATGGTAAAGCCCAAAAGCCTAAGTCCAATAACAAGAGAAAAGCTCGGACATCAATAGGAGTGAACTGGGCGTGGATACCAGCATCGATACCCGTATCGATGCCAGCATCGATACCCCTATCGATGCCAGCATCGATACCCCTATCGATGCTGGTATCGATACCATCGTACAGTTAATTACGAATTAAGGGCTGAAATTTACTTGTTTTGGATAAGATTTCAATCCAAAAGCTCACATTCATTAATGTTTACTATAAATAGGGATAGAGAGTGAGGGGTTAGAGGTGTGAAAAATTTTATAACTCCATTTGGAGAGGGGGGTTACTCTTAATTGAGAAGACCTTCCAAATTTGTAACTTTTGTTATAATTAATAAAAAATTTATCCACTTCAAATCTTCTTCTCTTTGTTGGATGATGATGATGGAGATGAAGAAAAGTTTGAAGGTTTGTTTTTCTTTTATTTTTATTTTTTATTTTTTTAGTAATTTCTTTATTATTGCTTATTAGTTAGATTTACATTCATGCTTGTAGTGTAGATTTATTTTCTTGTCTTTTTATTTAATTTTATACTTTAATTTATAGAGTAGATTTATTTTCTTGCATTTAATTTTTATAATTTATTTTGTAGTTTAGATTTTAATTCTTCGTAGTTAGATTTATTTCTTGTTCATAGTTTAGATTTTTCTTTTCTTTTTATTTTTATAATTAGTTATTTTTCTTCTTGCTTTTATTTCTTAAGATATGAAATTAATTCCTGTAGGAATCTTAGAATTATATAAGACTAGTCTAATTTTCTTTTATATTGTATGAATTATTCTCTTTCATTTAAAATGTTCATGTTTAGGATAATCAACTAGAGAACTAATTGGTAGAAGAAGAATTTGATAATCTATACTTATCTTAAATTGTTTGATAGGTTATGCTTATGAATTCTAGAATTACTATATTGTTATTGTTCTTATCATGAATTGTAATTTTGCTTAGATGATAATTTCATAGGTTATACTTTTATTAAATGGTTTGATAGTTTATGATTAATAAATCTAAAGTGAAATATGATAAAAAGAGAATAGTTTGTATTTTGTAATTGAAATTAGCTAGTAGATTCAATTCTAGATTTCTTATATCTTTAATTGATTCCTCCATGTTTTGTTTTCTTGGTTTTCTCTCTTTTTATTCTTGCTTTTTGTTTTATTCTTTGATTCTTACTTCTCTCCTCTAAAATTCAATTTATTATCTCTTGCGTATATTCACAACAATCACTCATCATATCTCTCTCCATAATCACACTTATTCTTTAATCATATTTTTGTCACGCACACAACATAAGAACCAATTCTAATAATCTCTTAAAATCACCTTCCTCGTGGGATCGATAACTTTTTATACTATAACTTGATCGATTGTGCACTTTTAATTTTTGGGTATATGTTTATGCCGCATCACCAATCTTTGTTGGAGTCGGGAGTGTTCGTCACCAATTTTAAGTTGCCTACATTCTGGAAGAAGTAATGCCCCTCCTTTTTCATCGTCTTAACACTGACGAGGTGGCCGAACAGGCGCATGCTAATGTCGACGCCAACCCGATAACAGATCAGCCACAAACGCTACTAAAGTGTCGAGGGAGTCTGGCAAGATCTGAGAAGGGGACACCCTCAGAGCCGCACACACCTAACGAATGAAAGAGTGAAGTGGAAATTGGAGCTCATACTCCAAACGCTTCAAATGGAGAGGTTGAAATTACCCTAGAGGGGGGTGAATAGGGTATTTGCTAATCTAATCTGATATTAATGCTGATTTAAAACTTATTAACAATTATATCCTAGCAAGTATGATATTCAATAAGATATGAGCAAGGATATGTAATTAAACAATGGCGGAATAAACTATGAGGCAATGGCGATAAATAATGAGCACAAGAAAATGCGCCAAGGCAAACACAAACACAAAAGAAATGATCATGGTGTTCGGTCGACCCACGACCTACATCTCCGCTCCTCACCCTCGAGAAGAATCTCCACTATCAACACAAAAAACTACACAATCGGTTTTCAACGCTTACCGACAAACGTTTACAACACTCACAATGTAATCACACAACACACTCTCTAAGTGTTGGCCTCTCATGTGTCGCCTTCTTCAAGTACTCGGATTTACAACCTCTCCCTAGGCTTTACAACCGACACCACTCCTCTTGGAATCAACCACGTCTTTCACCAACCACTCCTCTCGGTGTACTTGTGTATTACAATGTGATCTCAACAAATAGTCTCATAAATACAAAGTTTTTATCCTCTAACAAGATGAGAACTCAATTAAGCTCACTTTCAATGTTACATCCTCACAACCTAATAATTATACTATATGTGAAAATACTTAAGCTCAAGGGGGGGGGGTGTGTAAACAATGAGCAATAATCAAAACTAAACTCAATATGAAATCTAGCTTAATAAAATGGTTAATCAACAAATATATATAAAGCTAGAAATTGAGTTTAGAGAAAATTTCTCTGAAAAACAAGAGTGAAAGAGATTGAGATTGAAGCCCAAACACGAAATAGATGATCTCTTCTTCCTCTTGTGAAAACCACTTCACATAAATACTTGTAAAACACTTTAAAACACTAAACATACTTGCCCAAAACTTGTTTTTATTTTTCTTAGTTAGTTTAGAAGTTTGTGGGTAAGGGGTATATATATGATCACAAAACAAAGCCCAAAAACTAAGAAAATCTAAGGAAAAATATAAAAACCCCAAAAAATCAGCAAACTAAAAAAACTAGCCGTTACAGGCGATCAGTCGACTAATACTGTTCATCAGTCGACTGATGAGCTGACCGTTACAGGCTGCTGATCCGTCATCGGTCGACTAATGAACTCATCAGTTGACTGATAACCTGCATCGGTCGACTGATGGTTCATCAGTTGATTGAACAGAAACAAAATGTACTTTCCCGACCTTTTCTTTAGTCGACTGATAATACTGTTCAGTCGACTGATACCACTGTTTAGTCGACTGATAACATGAACAGAGCCTGTTTAAAAATAAAAAAATAATTTTTAAAGTGCCTTTAAAATAGCAAATAAATTCCAAAAATTATAAAACTTTGGGAAATGTTTATAAACATGAAATAAACATGTTACAAAAAAAAATTAAATTGCATTTCTCATTTGTGAAAACTCGTCATTTTGTAAAATTAGTCAAAATATGAAATCTTAAAAACACATGATTTTAACAAAATAATTTCAAATAAGTTTCAAAATTCTTTTAAATAGATTAATAGACTGTATAAAAGATGTAAAATGATATAAATGAGTCTTTAATCCTTAAAATACATATTTTGCAAACTTGCAAAAATATAAAAACGGTAAACATAATTTCAAAACTAAGATGGTAAATATGAAACATGTATGTGTGTATATTTGAGCTTTTAAGCATCAACACATAAAATATAAGATCTAAACTAGAAACAATATACCCAAGCTAAGAGATCTTCAATTAGGCTCGACTTGGTTGCGGATGAAGTGATATTGGATCTTGATTTGAATTGCACATAGCTTCATTCCGATATCCGCCAACCTCCTTTGAATGTCATCGTTAAGCTCAATTCCATCCAACCTCCAACATAGGATCTTTGTGTAGGATACCTAACAATCAAATATAAATACTCGACAAACATTGTTAGAAATTATTTATTAATTATTAAAACTAGATTAGATAGTAGGCTCATAAACATGAGATCTAACAATCCCCCCCTTTTTTATGATGACAAACAATCTACACAAAGAGATATAAGACATGCATGATATCAAATGAATATACAATTTATAACTCATGATGAAAACAAAATACTCACAATCCACTTATTTTTCCCCCTTTGTCAACATCAAAATGAGAAAAACAATAAGAATGAAGAGAGTATAGATAAAAACTCCCCTATCAAAATGCCTTAATGCATAGATATAGAAGTGATAAGGCGAAAATATGAGCAAGCATAGATAAAAACGTGCTAAACAAAACTCACATTCAAAGAGACCAAGTGAACACCTAAAGATATATCATTATGAAAAAGGTGTTAAAGGGTCTTAAACATAAATATATCAAAACAAAAAAAATCCAGAAATAGAAATCAAAGATTCAGAAATTAAAAATTAATTGTTTAATCAATAAATCAAATTTTTTTTACAAATTATCAAACATAAATCTTGATTGATTAAGAACATGTATAAATATATTATTATTGAAAAATGTGTCAATAAAAACAATATGTACAAATTTATGAAACCAAATGAATAGAAAAACATGAGAATCATGAAAGATATTTTCAAATAAAAACAAATCATGAGAACCATGAAAATCATGACAATCATGAAAGTCCAAATAAAATCAAATCAATCAAATAAAATCATGAATCATGATCTAAACCATAATAACATTAAAACATACTTAATCTACTAATCATCATTTTTGAAGAACAAGTGATCAAGCAACTAGTAATGTCAAAACATTTATATGTTTTCTCCACAAATATCGAAAGAATTATGCTTATGACAAAACAAATAAATATGAATAATATTATTTTTGACAAGAAAAATAATCATGCCAAGCTCTTGGAGCTTGTTTCAACCCATATAGAAATATTTTGCACCCGGTGAACATAATATGAAAGAATACTAATGAAAGATCAATAAATCCGGGTTGCTCAAACATAAACCTCTTTATTTATAAAAAACCATTTTGAAAGACATTTTTAACATGCATTTTGAAATAGTTTGAAATCTTTAAGACTATCAAATGCTAATACATATAAGAATTTGACTCTATCCTTGTAACTAGTGCAAAGGATTCGTCACACTTAATGCCCTTAAAGTCAAAACCAATGGAAATCATAATATTCAATGAAAACCACATATATTTTTTAAAAAATAATATTTGATCAAGATAAACAAACATTTTTGTAAAATTTAATCAATATACATTTTTCAAAAAGAAGTTTTGCAAACATATTTTTCCAAAAAAAATCGAGAAGATGCTAAAAACGTGTTTTAAATTTTAAACTTATTTTGGTACCCAAATACTCTTGGTACCGAAGAGTTTAGAGACATGACCTCTATCATTAAAGCTCAATGCCTTTGGGTTATGATACCATTTGGGCGCATGTGGTGCACGAATCCGGTCATAACAATAATTACTCAAAAGACCATTCCTATTGCAACAAGTGCAATGAAATAGACTCATTTATTTTTGTGGACCATGAGATTGTGCACGATGAACATTTACAAATAAAAATGGTCTTTTAAAATTATTTTGCAAATGTGAAATTCTTTTCAAATCAAAATAAAATTTGGTCAAATGGCCAATTCTACCACAAAAATCACAATTATACACATGAGCATGCTTATGATGGGCATTGTGTGCATGCGGGTGTATGTGTGATGAAGAAACTTTATGAGATGCACATGGATTAATATTAGACTTAGTAGATTTTTGTGAATCATAGCAAAATTTTGCAAGGTGACCTTTACGACCACAAGTAGTACACTTATAAATTTTTCTATATATGTGTGCATAGTGAGTGGATGATTTTGACCTATTTGCACTTGACTTAGCACACATATTCATAAGCCTCTTATGATTGTTAATGCATGTAGATAAAGTTGAATCTAAAGAAGATATATGGTTTTTCATAAGATTCAACTCATTATTAGGCACATATGCATTGTCATTAGAAGTAGAAAGAGCATGATTATTTTTGAAAGAATTAAATTCATGTCTAACATTTTCTACTTCTAGCATGACATCTTTTTTATCATTTGAAAAGCTAGATATTTTAATTTTAGAAATTAAAATTTCATTTTCCAAGTTTAATTTATCATTGTTTTCTTTAAGTGTCACATTTTCTTTTGCAATAATGTCAACCTTGAATGCGAGCATATCATGATCGGATTTTAATGCAACATGATTGCTTTTTAAATCAATAAAATTGTGATGCAATTTATTATAGGCATGCATTAATTTCTCATATGCACAAGTGAGTTCATTAATAGATAATTCATCATCGGAATCGGACTCACATACCTCACTAGGGCTATCGCCTAGTGCCCGTGTGCATGATGATGCTCCAATTGAACTTAAAGTGGAATCCGCCAAAGCTCGTTAGATCTCCTCTAAGTTTTCTTGATGTGCTTCTATGAATTTCCACAATGTGTAAGCACTATCAAACGAATCAAGCTTGTTAGATATAGATGAGTCAAAAGCATTTAGCAAAATTTCTAACAAGAGCTTGTTCATTGTAAACATCCTTTTATCTTCATTGCTCCACTTGGATTTCTCCAATGTGGGCACAATATAAGCATATTCAATTATTTTCCACAAATCAAAAAGTCTAGATCTAACAAAAAGTTTAAATCTAACACACCATTGAGCATAGGAGAAATTTGTTGGCCTTCTTGTTTTGATGATGTTTAACAAACAATTTATTACTAATGTTGTTCTAGTATTTGTGTTTTCTTATTTATTATAGACAAACAACATGTTGGAGGATGGATGGAATAGAGCCTCAACGATCATATTCAATGGAGGTTGGCGGAATTGTGGAGTGAAGCAACGTACAATTCAAGTTAAAGATCAAGTTCAAGCTTCATCCGCATAGTGTATCAAGTCAAGCTTATTAAAGATCAAGATCGGCTTGGGTAACTAGTTTAGATTTTATATTATGTGTGTTAGTACTTTAAGCTCAATCATATACACACATACACATTTTGGTTTTGTATATATATAGTTATATATATATATATACATATATGTTTTTTGTTTCTATGTATATAAATAGTTATATATATACATGCATTGTTTTGGGTTTTCATGTTTACAAATATGAAATTACATATTTCGTATTTATTATTGTGATTTGGTTTATCTACTTAGATATGAAACAAATATATTTTTATATACATACTCATATGTTTTATTTTCTATTGTATTTGTAAAAATATTGTATTCTTAGTTTTTGGACTTAACAATAATCATATACATATTTTATTAAGTCTACATAATCATTTTGTAAAGTTTCAAAAGTTGGTTTAGGTCAAAACATCAAACTCATGTGTTTACATTTTCATGTTTTGGACTATTTTGTAAAATGATGATATTTCTCATTTGGGAAGTCCTTTTTGGAAACCAATCATTGTAGCATGTTTATTATCATGTCTACAATCATTCTCCAAAGTTTTACATTTTTTAGAATTTATTTGATATTTTTAAATAATGTTTTAAATTCAAAAAAAATAGTTTTCAGAACTTCATTTTCATGTATCAGTTCACGATCGACCACCACGGTCGACCGCGCCTGAGTCCTTTGCATAGTAGGCAGCAGAAACTTTCGCGGTCGACCGTCATGGTCGACCGTCAGCTGAAAATTTCTCGCGGTCGACCGCCGCGGTTGACCGTCGAACTCTCTGTTAGTTTTTCCTTGTTTCTGAGCTGCTCGCGGTCGATCGCGAGAATTCCACGGTCGACTGCCGATTTGACCGTTGGTTTCCAACTGCTATTTTTCTGAGCTGTTTGCTTTGGGCTTTTTAGTCTTTTGCTTGGGGTTCTTGGCTGAGATTTTGAGTGGTTATAAATACCCTATTGTTGTTCTCTTTCAAGTAATCCAAGAAGTTTTTAAACAAGGGTTTTAAAAAGAGTTTAAGCTTGTTTAAGGGTTTGGTTTATGAAGAATGTTTTACAAGAGCTTGAGGAGATTATCAATTGTATTTTGGGCATTCAATCCATCTCTCTCTCTCTCTCTCTCTCTCTTGTCATCTAGAGAAGTTTTCCTAAACTCAACTCTAGCTTTTATTTATAATTATTTGTTGATTATTATTTCTATTAAATCTAGTTTTATATTGAGTTTAGATTTTATTTACTCATTGTTACACACACCCACTTTGAGCTTATTGTATTTGCATACATAGTATATTAGGGTTGTGAGAGATTGTAACATTGAGTTGTGCTTAATTGAGTTCTCATCTATTATAGAGAACAAATTTATATTTGTTATATTATGAGTGTTATAAGGTTTTCGGTGAGCTAGAAAACCGAGTGTGTTGTGAAGTTTTCGGTAAACTAGAAAACCGAGTGTGAGGAGTGACGTTGATCGGTGAGCATTGAAAACCGACATTGTGAGTGAGTGTATACGTTGATCGGTGATCGTTGAAAACCGACATAGTGTGGTTGTAAACGTTTTTCGGGTGAGCGTAGAAAACCCGGTTGTGATAGTGGATTTCTCTCCGGGAGTAGGGAGCGGAGACGTAGGACGGAAGGTCCGAACTCCGTGATCATATTGCTTGTTTGAGTTTATCTTTGGCGTATTTGTTTTTACATTTATCTTATATCGCCAATTGTGCATTGCTCATTTATTTCATCCACTATCTTGTTTAGATTGTTTGCCCTTGTGTTGTTTATATATCCTTGCACATACATTGCCTATATCTCTTTGTTAGGATATATCTTATTGTTCATATTGCTTATCCTAGCTCATATATATTGTTGTATTTCATACTTGCTAGGATAACTTGTTAATTAATTTTAATTGGAATTTAAATCGGATTAGATTAGCATAAGACCCTAATCACCCCCCCTCTAGGGTCTAACAAAATTATCAATTCTTAGAGCAATATTAATGGCATAACCTAAGCTAGGTGCACCGTTCATGTCCATAATAGATACATGCAAGCAAGATAAAAATAATCTCAAAACTAGATTAGCAAGATATAAAAACTTGGATCTTTGACTCTAGGCGATTAAGCCACAAATCAAGAGCACCAAGCTCTGGTACCAAATGAAATTACTCTAGAGGGGGGGTGAATAGGGTATTTGCTAATCTAATCCGATATTAATGCCGATTTAAAACTTATTAACAATTATATCCTAGCAAGTATGATATTCAACAAGATATGAACAAGGATACATAATTAAACAATGGCGGAATAAACTATGAGGCAATGGTGATAAATAATGAGCACAAGAAAATGCGCCAAGGTAAACACAAACACAAAAGAAATGATCACGGGGTTCGGTCGATCCATGACCTACATCTCCGCTCCTCACCCTTGAGGAGAATCTCCACTATCAACACAAAAAGCTACACAATCGGTTTTCAACGCTCACCGACAAACGTTTACAACACTCCAATGTAATCACACAACACACTCTCTAAGTGTTGGCCTCTCATATGTCGCCTTTTTCAAGTGCTCGGATTTACCTCTCCCTAGGCTTTACAACCGACGCCACTCCTCTTGGAATTAACCACGTCTCTCATCAACCACTCCTCTCGGTGTACTTGTGTATTACAATGTGATCTCAACAAATATAGTCTCATAAATACAAACTTTTTGTTCTCTAACAAGATGAGAACTCAATTAAGCTCACTCTCAATGTTACAACCCAACAACCCAATAATTATACTATATATGTAAAAATACTTAAGCTCAAGGGGTGTGTGTGTAAACAATGAGCAATAATCAAAACTAAACTCAATATGAAGTCTAGCTTAATGAAATGGTTAATCAACAAATATACATAAAGCTAGAAATTGAGTTTAGAGAAAACTTCTCTGAAAAACAAGAGTGAAAGAGATTGAGATTGAAGCCCAAACACGAAATAGATGATCTCTTCTTCCTCTTGTGAAAACCACTTCACATAAACACTTGTAAAACACTTTAAAAGTATAAACAAACTTGCCCAAAACTTATATTTTATTTTTCTTATTTGGTTCGAAGTTTGTGGGTAAAGGGTGTATAGATCACAAAACAAAGCCCTAAAACCAAGAAAATCAAAGGAAAAAGATAAAAACCTAAAAAATTAGCAAACTAAAAAAACTAGCCATTACAGGCCATCAGTCGACTGATACTGTTCATCAGTCGACTGATGAGCTGACCGTTACAGGCCGCTCATCCGTCATTGGTCGACTGATAAACTCATCAGTAGACTGATAACCTACATCGGTCGACTGATGGTTCATCAGTCGACTGAGCAAAAACAAAATACACTTTCTAAGCCTTTTCTTCAGTCGACTGATAACACTGTTCAGTCGACTGATAACATGAACCGAGCCTGTTTAAAAATACAAATTTGATTTTTGAAGTGCCTTTAAAAATAGCAAATAAATTTTAAAAATTATAAAACTTTAGAAAATGTTTATAAACATGAAAATAAATATGTTACAAAAATAATTTTTTAAATTACATTTCCCATTTGTGAAAACTCATCATTTTGTAAAATTGGTCAAAATACAAAATCTCAAAAACACATGATTTTAACAAAATGATTCAAATAAGTTTCAAACTTCTTTTAAATAGATTAATAGACTTTATAAAAGATGTAAAATGATATAATTGAGTCTTTAATCCTTAAAACACATATTTTGCAAACTTGTAAAAATATGAAAACGGTAAACATGATTTCAAAACTAAGATGATAAATATGAAACGTGTATGTGTGTATATTTGAGCTTTAAGCATAAACACATAAAGTATAAGATCTAAACTATAAACAATATACCCAAACTAAGAGATCTTCAATTAGGCTCGACTTGGTTGCAGATGAAGCGATATTGGATCTTGATTTGAATTGCACATAGCTTCATTCCAATATCCGCCAACCTCTTTTGAATGTCATCGTTATGCTCAATTCCATCTAACCTCCAACATATGATTTTTGTGTAGGATACCTAACAATCAAATATAAATACTCGAAAAATATTGTTAGGAATTATTTGTTAATCATCAAAACTAGATTAGATAGTAGGCTCATAAACATGAGACCTAACAGAGGTGACCTATAACCTCCGTGATGATACACCGCTTCAGATTCCCCCGATGCTGACAAAGTAAAAGCCTTGGGAAGATCAAAGCGCTCATAATAAATCTCGAGCTCCGCCGTACAAAGTTTTGAGTGGAAGGGTCAAAGAAGGTCGTTCCTCATCTCGTTACGGCCAGTGGTGAAAGCATCGAAAGCCATCAGAGATCATCAAAAGTTAGAACAGAGGATCAATGAAAATAAGAAAGTCTAATCTAGGAAGCTAGAGCAAGAAGTGGGGAAGAAGAATCTCTCCACGAAGGGGGAAATATATATAGACCCCGATGGTGACATGTGTTAAGATCAGAACAATTGACCCTACCCGGGATGAACGACTGAAATTGACCTCGGAATCTGAAAGGGCCTTACGAAAAATGAAGTGTCACCCTTCATTTGATGCGACGCCTATTAGACTTAAGAGGGGGGTGATTAGGGTCTTATGCTAATCTAATCCGATTATATGCTAATTAAAACTTATTAATAAATTATTCTTGCAAGATAGATATATAATATGTTATGAGCAAGAATATGTAATATGAACAAAGAGATATATCCTATATGGTAAAATATATGCAAGGATATATAAACAACACAATGGTAAACAATCTAAACTAAAGATACAATTGTGATAGGGCAATATAAACAATGCAAATACATAATATGATCACGGAGTTCGGACTTTCCGTCCTACGTCTCTGCTCTCCACTCCCGGGGAGAAATCCACTATCACAACCGGGTTTTTTACGCTCACCCGAATAATGTTTACACCATACAATATCGGTTTTCAACGGTCATCGATCAACGTTTACAATCTCACGGAGTTCGATCCCTACGACGTACGTCTCCGCTCCTCACCTCGAGGAGATCTCTACTATCACAACCGGGTTTTCTACGCTCACCCGAATAACGTTTACACCTCACACTCGGTTTTCTAGCTAACTAAAAACTTTACAATCTCACAATGTAATAAATTTGTTCTCTACAATAGATGAGAACTCAATGTAGGCTCACACTCAATGTCATAATCCCACAACCCAAATTATACTATGAATATAAATACAATAAGCTCAATGGTTGTGTGTGAACAAAGAGATAAATCAAAATAAGTCTAAACTCAATTTAATCTAGCAAAATAAATATGACAAATTAAGCATAAACAAGCTAGATAAAGAGTTTAAGAAAATTTCTCCAAGAAAACAAGATGGAGAGATGGAGATTGAAGCTCAAACAATGAAGATGATCTCCTCCACTTGTGAAAACTTCTTCACAAACCAAATAAACACTAAAACAAACTTAAACAAACTTTAAACCCTTGTAAAACATGTTTTTAAACACTTCTTGATATATATTGAACTGAGGATATGTGGGGGTATTTATAGAAACCCCAAAGCTAAGAGAAAACAAGGCAAAAAGGCCAAAAACCCAAAAACAGTACAGTCTGGAAATATAGCCGTTACAGTATTATGAGTCGACTCAGTATTATTCATAAGTCGACTCATAAGTAGCCATTACAGGCTAAAAACCAACTTATGAGTCGACTCATAAAATTCATGAGTCGACTCATAAACCATGGGTCGACTCACAATCTCATGAGTCGACTCAGCAGAAACAAAACACACTTTCCAGCATAGTTTATGAGTCGACTTGTGACAGGCATGAGTCGACTCAACCTGATGGGTCGACTCATAATGTTATGAGTCGACTCGTTAGAAATAAAATGTAAACTACACAACAGTTTATGAGTCGACTCAACACTATTCATGAGTCGACTCAAGACATGCACACTGTCTGTTTTAAACAGAAATCTGATTTTGAAACCTTTTTTAAAAATAGCAAATAAAATCAGAAAAATATAAAACTTTGAGAAATGATTATAAACATGATAATAAATATGCTGCAAAAACTGGTTTTCAAAAAGGACCTCCCAAATAAAAAATATCATCAATTTGCAAATATATCCAAAATATGAAAACATAAGATACTTGAATTTTGATGCTTTGACATAAACCAAGTTTTGAAACTTTGTAAAATGATTTTATAGACTTGATAAAAAGTATAAACTATAGTTGTTAAGTCTATAAACCATATAAACCAAAAACACAATATTTTTCTAAATACAATAGAATATGAAACATATAAAAGTATATATGAGGATATATATTGTTTCATATCTATATAGCTAAACCAAAACATATATGTATATATATAACTATATATACATAGAAACCAAACTATAACGTGTATATATATAACTATATATATATACATAAAAACCAATATAATGTGTGTGTGTATATATGATTGAGCTTAAGGTACTTAACACACATAATATAAAACCTAAACTAATTATACCCAAGCTTGTGATTTTCAACGAAGCTCTATCTTGGTACACTTGCGGATGAAGCTTGAACTTGAATCTTTAACTTGAATTGCATCGCTTCACTCCACTATTCCGCCAACCTCCATTGGATATGATCGTGAAAGCTTGATTCCATCCATCCTCCAACGTGTTGTTTGTCTACAATAAATAGAAAACCACAACCACTAGACAAACAACATTAGTCGTAAATTATTTGTTAAATATCATCAAAACAAGAAGGCCAACAGCGCCGTGTTCAAAAATTAAAGCGGCAATGATGCTTGGCATTCGATGACGTCAAAAGGCCACCTCAACGGCCCCCCATCATTTTCTCCATAAATACTCCTCGAAACTCAACAGCCGACAACTATTCAAATCTCAGCTTGGGCTGAGCCCATCAAATTTAAGCGACCGACTCAATAGACCGATAGCTCATGTAGCCGACTAAAAATGCGGTGTTAGTCGGCCCTCAATGAAGTCGACTCGAACAATAAAGATATTTGTAACGAGTTATCATTAATTCTCAGTCCATTATCAGTCTATTCAATTAAATATCATTCACTAAGCCTACTGTAACAAGCCATTCCGATTCAAGCCTATGTGTACCTGGACATGGTTGACTCTAATAAAGAACACTTCTCATTTTTCATGAGACAAATATAAAAAACGCCCAAGACACCGCCAAACCGACTAGTAGTTCAAGACTCAAAATTGAGTCATCCCAATCCATAAAACCTAGCATAGTTCAACATGAACACAAAAGATAGTACCAATTAACAAAAAAACATTTTTTATTTATATTTTTAAAGCATTTATGATACAATCTACAAAATAAAAATATATGGATATACAAAAGTCCTAAGGAAGATTGGAAGACCGAGATGGATCGACACCAGGATCAGGAGACGATAAGGGAGTCGACTGTACTTCCGGCTAGGCCCCTTTATTTTTTGGGCGAAATTACCCAACTATCTCTAGTCGAGCTCTCATCGGCCTGCTTGGACAAGCCCTCGCCTGACTTGCCAATCTCCTCGGCATTAGCCTCATCATCCGTGTGCTCATCCCCAACACCATTTCTGCCTAGATCAAGTCCCCCACCCTGTTTCTCTACCTCTAAGAGCATATCCAAGCAATTAGCGGCCCTCGAAGAATAGTGAAAATGGTCGGGCACACTTCTCATTTTGGTTGGAAGCCCAGGAGATAATCATATCCCACTATGCAAGCCATCGTCACCTCCACCCAAAAATACTATGGCGATCATCCTCAACGATTTCGAAACGATGAGTTTCAGAATCTAGGTGAGCAATACAGCTTTGGGCCTCAACGAGGGACAACCGCGTTGACCACTCTCTTCTTGGATCTTCCTAGGGTCGTCCACTCCTCTTCTTGCTCAACCTTCAGATGTTAGGCGACATGACGATCTGCCTCGGCTTGCTCTAAAGCTCAATTCCTTTCCCGCCTCCCATGCACGACCTCCTCAGATAAATGTCTTACCCTCTTATTCTGTTCGAGGAGCTCACACTTAAGCTTGTCGATCCCAATCGACTTCTGATTATCCGAGGCTGTCCAACCCTCAATCATACTCTCCCGCACCTCCATCTCTTGACGCTAGTCGCCTAATTCATCCTCCTTACTCGATAGTGATAGAAGAGCCTTTTCTAGATTGGCTTTTTGGGCTTTCGACTCCTCTTGAAGTTTGATATAGGAAGACCGGACTTGCTCCATTCGGCCAAATACTTCTTGTTCCACAAGAGCCTCTCAAACCATGTAACTCCTAAGCCTCAGGTAAAGGTCGACATCTAGAACTTCCCCAAGAATCTATGCATCACGGGGAAGCCAAAATTACTCTACCACTTTCGATTGGGCAAGCGGAGACTCAAGGACCGACCCCTTGCGTCAAGATGATGATTAGGCTGGTATCTCTGCTCCAGGGTCGGCTCCTTCTTATATTGAGGGCTAACCCTGGAGGATCTTATCAGTAGCATCCTCAGCCTATTCAATGTCTTAAACTCAATCTTATCAATGTGGTGAGATATGGCCATCCATATTCCTCGAGAGGAGATGCCCCCTCTGTGGCCAACTCCTTCCCCTAACGATGGGTCGATTCGACAATACTCGGGGTCCCTTCGCCCCCTGCTTGGGCTTCGGTTTAGGCTGGGATCTCATCTCCACTAGGAATCCCAACTTTAGCCTCGACCCTCTGGATACCGGGCCCCTCTTCTCGTTCTAGCAACCCCTTGTTGATACAAACGACATCAATCTTTGTGGCCTCAACTGCCTTTTTGGGCCCTCAACTACCCACTTTTCTCAGCCTTTTCTTCTTCTCGACCTAAATAGCCGAATGCATCGGCCCCGCTAGCCTAGTGACTATCTTGGCCGCCTGATCACAAGCCACCGCCACTTCCTCAAGCACCAAATCCTGGTGGCGACATTTCATTGACATCATCGAAGGCCCTTCCTGAGCCCCCCCAAGCCTCAGCTAGCGGGGCCCTCGACGCATCGATGTTTTCCTTGAAGGTTAGTGAAGTCGCCCTCACTACATCCTTAGCAGGAGAAGAGTCGCGGGAGATACCGACTACTAGCAAGATCGAGTTGTCGAGTAAGGCTTCCATCTTACGAGAACCCGAGTACACCTTAATTCACTCCAATGCCCATCTCTCGACACTAGACAATAGCCCCTCCTTTAGAGCCTACCTAGAGATCTCAGGCCAGTCCGAGCAGCCCAAGTCCTAGTCGTCTCCCAAAACCCATAGAACCTCTCCTTCTAGTCTTTATTCGACTCGGAGGGATCAGTGACTATCTTGTATCCCCCAAAACCTGAAGGTGGAAATGGGCTTCTTGCTGATGTACCTTGACAATGATGAGGTGGCCAAGAAAATTCAAGGTTAGGTTGACTCCCAAACCAATGACAAATAACGTCAAACCCACTAGGATAGCAATGAATTCAGCTTCATCTACTTGGTGATATCCTTAAAGCCTCAAAAACACGATGGAGAAAGAGATGTAGCGACAGACGTAAATCATATTCCAAATGCCTTATATACACCGTGTTTGCGTCGAAAGTTGATGTTTTCATTGTTATCGAATCTATTACAACTTTAGTCGTTACAATAAACTCGAATAAAATAAAAAAGTTGATCTTTTTATAAGATCTCCTTACATAATGAAAATAAAAAAATGTTTACAACTTTATCAAACAAACACAGAGATCGTTTATCGGTCTTCTGCTTGCGTGGGATCTTTGCATGTGCCGGGGATTTTGATATCCGTGGACCGCCTTAGATCTAGATCCGGTTGATGAAAAATTCGGCAGAGCTTCGCCTTCACCAAGGAAGTATTTGATTTGAAGCGTTGAGATCGACCAAGCAAAATCAGAACTCTTCTCGAGATCAAGACCAAGCCTGATCTTAAGGAACGGACGGGAACGGGCTTCGGATCTCTCGAACTCTCCTTCTTTATGCTGAAGAACTCGCCAAGATCTGTCCACCCTCACTGAAATTCGTGCTCCCTTTGACTCCTCAATCCGACAGCACCTCCTCGTCTTGAATAATAATTCCCCCGCTGAAAGGAGGCCCTAGGCTTGTATTTATAGGGCTTCGAAAGCGGTTATTTGGATGAGAACAAGTGATTTGACTCTATCTTCAGTTAACAACAGCCTAATCACGTTTGGGGATGATATCAAGTCAGTTAGGAACCCCTGGAACAGATAAATCCTGTGAAAACAGCTTTAAAACCGTCAAAACGCATTTCGAATTCCAGACTGAGCGGCGCGGGTCGGACAGATCCGACCTGCGCTTGCGCGGGTCGGGTTGATCCGACCCGCGCTTGCGCGGGTCGGTTTGTTCCGTCCTGCGCTCGCGCAGGTTTGCCGATTTTTCTTCTTTTCCTGTTCTCTTTCTTCCGGGACTTGTAGTTTCTCCCGTTTTGCGTGTTTGACCGTCTTGTTGACTTGCAAGCTTCGTTGTGGGATTAATTGTCAAACGCGCGTTGGTTGATAAACGCGCGTATTAATTGATGCACACGTGTTGACCGACGCGCATGAACTGATTGACATGCGAACTGATTGACGCGCATAAACTGATTGACATGCGAACTGATTGACGCGCACGTGTTGATTGATACGCGCGTGCCACTTGGTTCGTCGTTTTGCTTCATGCGCTTGTCGACGACTTATAATCCTCTTAGACTCGGATAACGACGTTCATCGTCTTCTCTCCATCTCGAGCTGTGTGCGGACACCATAGGCATTTTTAGACGCCTACAGATACCCCCTCCAAAGTATTTCAGACTTATTCTTTTATAGAGGAGTCTGGAATGCTTTGGATAAGATAGGCCATCTTCGCAATTTCGTAGAGTGACCTTGAACTGCTTCAATTCTTAACTTCTTCAGCCTTCAATTTATTCATTGTTTCGTCGAATAGATGAAGTTCTTCCGGCGCTACGTTTATCGTCTGACCGTTGTCGAAATCTTAAACTGAGTTGGTGTGTAAGTTCTGAACTTAGCTCGTGCCATTGAGTTGACTTTGAACTGATCATCTTCGTCAGAAATTCATATCTAAATCTGATTGAACTCCCTGAAATCATCGTTTGCCTTAATTTGGCGAGATTGCTGATGCGTTGACCGTCATCGATCTTTACTGTAACGCGTTGGCCGGTGTTAACACAGTTTATACTCGTACGTTTGCTGGAGTTTACCCAGTTTAAGCTCTTAAGGTATTGAAGCGTGGCGGTCCCAAATTTTAGGGCTGCAGGACCAACTGTTAAAGCTGATTCATCTGCAGATATGGATCTTATCTTAATGTTGTTGGATACTCGAGTCACGAGACCAACTATCGGAGCTGGTGCGTCAATGACTCGCATTTATAGAATTTTTGGTAAATTCTCAGCCATCAACGGGTTTGATGAGCCTTTACCGACGACCGTTTGAGTCGGGCTAGCATGCAAATTGTTTAAGTCCGTTCCGCTTGTGACGTTAAGCTAAAAGAGTTAACCCTTTTAGTACTACGATATTGAATACGTAGACTTCGTCTTTCTCTTATGAAAAGACTAAACAGTGACGTGTATCAGACGTTGACTTAGGATTTTTGGCAAATCCTCAGCCCTCAACGGATTTGACGTGCTCTTACCGATTACCGTTTGAATCGGGCTTACATGCAGATTATTTTAAGTCCATTCCGCATGGGACGTTATGCTAAAGGAATGAACTCCCTTAGACTTGATGCTACGACTTCAAATACGTAGACTTCGCTATTGTTACGGGAATAGGCTACCCGACAACGTGTATTAGACGCTGACTTATCCCTACTTAGGCTTCGGGATAAAAGTCTCCAGACTGGAATTCTGGTGTCTTCTTCAATCGGTGAAAGACTAAACCGGCAACACGTGTTAGGCGTTGACTTATCCCTATTTAGGATTCAGGACAAAATTCCCCATGCATAAAAGACATGGATTTTTGTTGCTACGATGCTGAATACGTAGACTCGGTCATTTTTACGGGAACGAACCACCCAGCAACGCGGGTTAAGCGCTGACTTATCCCTACTTAGGCTTCGGGATAAAATACCCCAGACTGGATTCTGGTGTCTTCTTCAATCGGTAAAAGACTAAACCGGCAACGCGTGTTAGGCGTTGACTTATCCCTACTTAGAATTAGGGATAAAATTCCCCTCGCGTGTGAGGCGCGGATTTTAGTGTTATGAATAACAACCTGTCACAATATCGAATATGTGGGCTTTTGTTCCTTTTTTACGGTTAAAAACTAACCGACAACGCGTGTTAGGCGTTGACTTATCCCTGCTCAGGATTCAGGATAAAATTCCCCATGCATAAAAGGCATGGATTTTTATTGCTACGATGTTGAATACGTAGACTCGGTCATTTTTACGGGAACGAACCACCCAGCAATGCGGGTTAAGCGCTGACTTATCCCTACTTAGGCTTCGGGATAAAATACCCAGACTGGATTCTGGTGTCTTCTTCAATCGGTGAAAGACTAAACCGGCAACACGTGTTAGGCGTTGACTTATCCCTACTTAGAATTTGGGATAAAATTCCCCGTACGTGTGAAGTACGGATTTTGGTGTTATTAATAACAACCTGTCACAATATTGAATATGTGGGCTTTCGTTCTTTTTACGGTTGAGAACTAACCGGCAACGCGTGTTAGGCGTTGACTTATCCCTACTCAGGATTCAGGATAAAATTCCCCGCGCGTGTAAAGCACGGATTCTGGGAGTTGAAAAAAAGTAGTGTCTTCTCTTGGGGTAAAGACGAACCCGATACGAGAGAGGAAGAATTTTATATTCTATCTCCCAAAGCTGAAGAGGAAGAATTTTATATTCTATCTCCAGCGCAGAGGAAACTCAAAGTGGGATCTTCACTTTGAGAATCTAAAGAGTGAAACTAGGAGTGGGATCTCCACTCCAAGAATCGAAAAGATTCGGATAATCCTAACTATCGGAAGGTTTGATTATCGAACTAAAGTTGAATTTCTCGTTTATCGAGGGCGGATTATGATTTTGGCCCTAACTGTAGGAAGGTTTGACCAAACGGAGTTTGAGGTGATCCTAACTGTAGGAAGGTTTGATCGCTCGATTTGAAAGTAGACCTCTCGTTCATTGGAGGAATCGAGAGGGGTTTTTGGTTGTGGTCCTAACTGTAGGAAGGTTTGACCGAATAGGAGGTTTGAGATGATCCTAACTGTAGGAAGGTTTGATCGCTCGATTTGTGGACCTCTCGTTTATTGGAGGAATCGAGAGGGGATTTTGGTTGTGGTCCTAACTATAGGAAGGTTTGACCAGGTAAATAGTGAGAGTAGGAGTACAAATCATAGTGGGAATGTTGACTTGTACCGATTACTCAATGGGGATTCTTGGTGTCAAGTGATAAGAACTTAACACGATTAAGACATTAAAATTCCGAGTACTATGTCCGGACTCTAACATTGAGGATGTTGAGTGCACAGATACAACGAAAGTTTGAGCAGATTTAACCAAAAGGAATTTGATGATCCTACCGTCAATTAGTCTGATCGGTGGGGGATTTTGTGGTGGAAGACTGTGAGTTATCAAACACCAATGAGAATTTTGTGAGGGAAGATTGATCCGATGAAGTGATCAAATCTCGTCTCAGCAAAAGAATGTTCGGAAATCACATTGAGAGTTTAGTGTCTATCACTTTGTTCATAATAATCAGGTTATCCCTAAGAAAGTTACATTTAGCATTCTTCTGGGAACTTCTCATTATATGAATCATCCACCCCCAGCTTTCCTTACGAAACTGGGTTTGACATTATAATCCGTTACATGACTGGGTTATCCTTAAGAATATTACATGTAAAAATTCTCCAGGAACTTCCCGCCAACGGTAGGAAATAGTCTAGACTCATATACCTATTGGAGTATTAAGAAGCAGTTTATACTCGTATACTTGTCGGAGTATTCATTCGACTTAATTGAGCGATATAACGCCGGCTTCAACCAAGGTTTGGATGCTATTCTTGAGAGCAAAGCAATCCTTGGTGGGATGAAGGACCCTCCTATGGTACGCACAGTACTTCGGATCCGCAGTATTGTCGGCTTCCTCCTGGTTTGCGATAGGTGGTAGCTTGATCTTGTTGTTTTCAAGGAGGGATTCGAAGATGGCTGGAACGTCTTCGTCCTTGAAGGAATACTCTTTTTGGAGTTTCGGGTCCGAAGTCTTTTGCTGCCTTCGGGATTGCTGTTGTGACATTTGATTAGCACCAACAGCGGCTGCATGTGCCTTGCTCTTACCACGGGAGGCGAAGTTCGAGTTCGGAGGATTAGCCGTCGGTTGGCTCCTCTCGGCCTTCTTCCTTCGGAGGAATCGTTCGGCTTGTTCACCGTGCACCTTTAAGTCTTTCCAAGTGTTGGACGGTGCGACTCCCATAACTTCCAATATCTCAATAGATAGGTTGTTATGACATGTCTGGAGGATGAAGTCCTCCGTGATCGGATCTCGGCGGTTCATTGCCTTATTCCTGAAGCGTTTGACGAAGTCGTCGACTGTCTCGTCATCTTCTTGTTTCTCATCGAAAAGTGTCCTGATGGATACCTCGTCATCGTCATCAAAGAAACTGCTGAGGAATGAGCTCTCCATATCGTCCCAGTTGTTAATACTTCCGGGCTTGAGACGGCGATACCAATCAAAGGTGGGCCCGCGAAGGGTACCAACGAATGACCGAACCATTAAGGCTTCATTACCGGAGATCATGCCCAAGTGGAACTTGAAGTAGATCAGATGCTGCGTAGGCGAACCCTTCCCGTCAAACGGTGTGAAGTTAATCAGGTTGAACTTCACCGGGTATGCTATTGAATCCCACTCTCTTGGATAGGGACATGGAATGCCGGTCCTTTTCACCTCTTGAGCAGACATTAGAGCGTTGATTTTGCTCTCGAGATCTTTTATTTTCTCATCCTCGCTCGTATCGGGGCTTGGACGATTTGTGAGAGGAACAACGGGGCCACCCCCGATGTTGTCATCATTGGTGGGACCACCCCTAACGTCATTATTTTTAGTGGGACCACTCCTAGCGTTCTGGTCAACGGGAGGGTCATCAGCATTGATGTATTCATCCACGTCTGAATCGCTAGCTGCTTGGCTAACATTATTACGACGACTGGATTCACCTAGCAGATTTGACAAAGACCGAATTTGTTGGTCATGCTCTTCCCTCATCCGTAGCATAGACATTTCCATTTCAATCTTGAATGCCTCTTTCTGCTTGGTTAGGGCATCCTCAAGAATTTTAGTGATTTGCTCGGTGTTGATCATGAACACTTTGCAGGATTGTCCCGGACTGGATACCGTATTATCATAAGCGACTGCAGAGTTGGCATCTGATGCTTCGTCATCCGAGGATAATCCCCTCTGCATTCTCTGATAATCTCTTTGTCTAATAGTTCCTGATCGTAACCGGGTTAGACGATACGATACAAGCGGGTCAGAGCTAGAAGGTCGAACCGTCTTTCCCTTATCAGCCATATTTATTGTGACTTCCAGAAGTTCGTCACCTTTAATGGCCGATTGTTTCTCATGGAAATGTTTGGACTTAGTCGCTCCGTTGGAGATCCTCTCGAATACTGAGACCCTCTGTAGAGCGGTCTTGGGGCAGCTACACGCTGATAATACTTCCCTGATTAACTTGGCGCACGGGTAGTGAGACTTTGTTTCTTGGGTATATCTCTTCTGAGGCTTGTTCATACCCCCAACCCGATAGTACAACTCATCGACGTTACCGTCAGAGCAACCTATCGACTGTTTACATGAATCTTCAGGTATAACGCGTTCGTTTGTCTTACGCGTTTTCTTCTGAGTATGCAACTTCTTGTTAGCGTTCTCAAGAGTCACGCCTTTAGAGTCACGTATTTGTAAGCGTGAACTCTCGACGGGCTCTTGGAGTTTAATTCGCCGTCCGAGGCGGTCAGTTACAGAAGTTTTCCGTGTGCGACCCCTAGCTCGAATAATTGCTCGGGGTTCAGTCACTAGACCTAAGCGTTCTTTGGTCGCAACCTTGTCTTGATACTTATGCAAAGGACCCAGACGATTCACCATCCTTATCTTGAAACGGGACAAGTCTACGCTGTCACGGGGCTCCACCGGAGATGCGGAACTCATAAGGATCGACGAAACAGGTGCAGAACATCTTCTGCCTTGACTCTGGCGCGGGTCAAATTTGGGTGACCCGCGGGGAGGAGGGTCGGATTTAGGTGACCCGCAAAGTGGAGGGTCGGATCCAAGTGACCCGCGATTTGGAGGGTCGGCTCCAAGTGACCCGTGAAGTGGAGGGTCGGCTCCAAGTGACCCGCGAAGTGGAGGGTCGGATCTGGGTGACCTGCGAATCGGCAGGTCGGATTCGAGTGACCTATGAATTGGCGGGTCGGATCTGGATAACCTGCGAATTGGCGGGTCGGATTGGAGTGACCTGAAAATTGGCGGGTCGGATTGGAGTGACCTGCAAGTTGGCGGGTCGGATTGAAGTGACCTGCAAATTGACGGGTCAGATTAGAGTGACCCGCGCGTCGGCGGGTCGGATTCAAGTGACCCGCGATTCTCGATCTTTTCGGTCGCCGTTTTGGATTTTGGCCTCCAAGTTTGATGCAATCTTGGTTGTTTCTTAGCTATGTCCTTCTTCTGCATCTTTTGTGCTTTTTGCACAAGAATTCGCGTGCGCGCAAGCGCGCGACGCTTTTGGATTCGCTCCTCCAGAGTTGAACGGATCCTTTTGATTTGAATCCATTCATTTGCTATTGGTTTGGAGGGGAGGACATCTGCTCGCTGTTGGGTCGTTTGATGCTCTTTGAATTTCAGATCCGCCTCATAGCGGATTCCGTCTATCGGCTCCAAAGCCTTAGCAAGCTAACGCGCGAGGCGTTGACGTCGCCTTTGACGTGCCCTCTTCGATAGGATTGGCGCGCCTTCAGTACTCAACTCTTTGATTGAGGAGGAGTTCAGATCCGCAAATCCGACCTCGTTGGAAGCCGGAGGGGTGTTGCAAAGCGAGAGGGCAGCAGCAACGGGGGTCTTGATCTTCCTGCACTTGCGAGAGGCAAAGGATCCGGAGGAGGAGGACGACAAATATTCTTCGAACTTTAGTTGGTCGAACTCGTATTCAACCACTTCTTCAACCGGGATGCAGATCCGAGGTTGCGACACGACAGCTTCAGCAGCGAAGCTGTTGGCTCCCACTGTGGTCGCCAGTTTGTTTGCGTCGAAAGTTGATGTTTTCATTGCTATCGAATCTATTACAACTTTAATCGTTATAATAAACTCGAATAAAATAAAAAAGTTGATCTTTTTATAAGATCTCCTTACACAATGAAAATAAAAAAATGTTTATAACTTTATCAAACAAACGCAGAGATCGTTTATCGGTCTTCTGCTTGCGTGGGATCTTTGCCTGTGCCGGGGATTTTGATATCCGTGGACCACCTTAGATCTGGATCCGGTTGATGGAAAATTCGGCAGAGCTTCGCCTTCACTGAGGAAGTATTTGATTTGAAGCATTGAGATCGACCAAGCGAAATCAGAACTCTTCTCGAGATCAAGACCAAGTCTGATCTCAAGGAACGGACGGGAACGGGCTTCGGATCTCTCGAACTCTCCTTTTTTATGCTGAAGAACCCGCCAAGATCTGTCCACCCTCGCTGAAATTCGTGCTCCCTTTGACTCCTCAATCCGGCAGCACCTCCTCGTCTTGAATAATAATTCCCCCGCTGAAAGGAGGCCCTAGGCTTGTATTTATAGGGCTTCGAAAGCGGTTATTTGGATGAAAACAAGTGATTTGACTCTATCTTCAGTTAACAACAGCCTAATCACGTTTGGGGATGATATCAAGTCAGTTAGGAACCCCTGGAACAGATAAATCCTGTGAAAACAGCTTTAAAACCATCAAAACGCGTTTCGGATTCCAGACTGCGCGGCGCGGGTCGGACTGATCCGACCCGCGCTCGCGCCGGTTTGCCGATTTTTCTTCTTTTCCTGTTCTCTTTCTTCCGGGACTTGTAGTTTCTCCCGTTTTGCGTGTTTGACCGTCTTGTTGACTTGCATGCTTCGTTGTGGGATTGATTGTCAAACGCGCGTTGGTTGATATACGCGCGTGTTGATTGATGCACGCGTGTTGACCGACGCGCATGAACTGATTGACATGCGAACTGATTGACGCGCATGAACTGATTGACATGCGAACTGATTGACGCGCACGTGTTGATTGATGCGCGCGTGCCACTTGGTTTGTCGTTTTGCTTCATGCGCTTGTCGACGACTTATAATCCTCTTAGACTCGGATAACGACGTTCATCGTCTTCTCTCCATCTCGAACTATGTGCGGACACCCATAGGCATTTTTAGACGCCTACACACCGCAGCCTAACTTGCATCATGGTTGAAGACCACCTGGGACTTCGCTAGTGCTATCAGAACGAACGCCCATGGAATGTCGAACCTCTCATGCAGCGCCTTCAACTGTAGCACCGTCACTCTAGAGTGAAACTTCTCCAACTGGCACTGTCAGACGGTAAGTGCAGAAGCTGCCAGAGTCGCCATCAGAATCATTCTAAAGATCACCGGAAAAGAAGATGATGAACCGACGTCTTTTCCAGTTATGGTTCAAGGATCTTTGAAAAATAGCACCTTCCCCCATACCACAACAGTCATATTTATAGGTAGACTCAGTCAAACAGCTGTCAAGATCTCAATGGTTGACACAGCTCTAAGCCAACAGCTGAGATTAACCCGGGAATCCAAAGCAACCACTCCAGAATTGAGGCACCCCTGCCTTAATTAACCCACACTCCGGCATGAAAGACGAGGTGACAACAGCCAATAATTATTCTTTAGCGTCAACAACTTCAGATCCAAAATGACTTCTCAGCCACCTCTCATTAATGCACCCCATGACTCAACAAACCATGATTTCATTCGGATCCGTCCTACACCGAGTCCAAGTGAAAGGGGCCAAAAAATCACTAAGTATTAATATCCATTAAGACGCTGACACGTGTCCCTACACGTAATCAAACAAATCCCTAACCGAGATGACTCAAGCCATTTCCGCAGTCGATTCGATCGACCAACAACTTGCGTAGCCGAGTCAAAAGGCGGTACTTGTCGGCCAACCCACCATATCAACCCGTACTCGACCTACTGATCAGCCGATAACTCACACAGCCGAGTCAAAAGGTGGTACTAGTCGGTCCTTGACCAAACAAATAGAGAAACAACAATTATCTTAAAACCCTCGCTAGCCGACTGTCCCTGTATTAACTGCTTTGACAAATTATCATTACTCTAGTCCCCATAGTCTGTATGGCTCATCGAACCTAGTTAGCGCCAAGCACCTGCTGTTGTTCTCCCATTATATGACCAGATGAATCACCATCTTCCGTGGCCGACACCTGGAAGATGATTACCGACTCATCTACCTAGCTAGACCCTGCCCAAGTTACATCTTTTCCCTTCCAATTCACTATAAAAGAGAGCAGTATTGCATGCGGTAAGGGTGGGTTTTTTCAGGCAACTTTGAATTACCATCTCTATATTTCCCACTCAAGATCAATTACTGACCTGATCGTTGTAGGAACAACCGGAGATCCCAACACCGTCCTCTTACGAGCTCTTTATGTGCATGGAAGAACAGTAAATCCCAGAACCTGCCATCTGAAGGACTTTGAGGACCTAACACTCTCATAATCCTCACATAAAACCCCTGTTTCATAACTGACATCAACACTCTCAGTTTCTTGTTATTTGCCAAGAGTCTTCAAACGTGAAGACCGATGTTCACACAAAAAAGCTCAAGTCATATTCAAAACCAGTTCCTTTTGGATTCACAAACAACAAATACTTAACGCGAAAGTAAAAAGATAGATTTGCAAAATAAAGGTTCAAATTCTGAAAAAAGATTCGCAAAAGAACAGGGTTTTTGAAACCTGAGAGAAACGCGATGATAAGTAATATAAGCTTCACCATGATCACAGACCCCAAATAATCTAAATACCATAGTTTAGAAGAGTTTTGATTACTTATTCCACAATCAACCAACAAGTTTCTCATAACTGGCAAATCCCATAATGCAGGCAATAAAGATTTAGAAGCAAAGCACAAATAGTCTTTAATCAGTATGAGCTACACATCGCTTCCCTTTTTTATACCTTCACGACTAAAAGACTGAAGATGGCAAAAACACAAAAAGAGAAAACCTGCTCATTGCCAATGACCATCACAATGCCAATCACGATTCTAAAAAACAACCACATACAATGCCCAAAATTACCAACTAGTTAAACCGCAGACTCACAATGAAAACATCTATTATGATCACACATTACTACTAATTTTTCTCGGGGTTTGATCCGCTGGGGACTTCATGCTTGACATCTTCAAACCTTGAAGGCGAAGACAACGGAGGCTCCTCACGATGGAACTCCACCCTCCGATACGACGACGAAGGGGAAAGAAACCGCCGAGCAGAGACGGAGCCCATCGAGATCTTCAAACCCTCTACCGATTTTTCATCTGAGAGAACGAAGAACACGAACCAGAGCAAGAACAAAACGAGGAGTTTCTTGTGGCTATAACCTGATGCCATGCAAACCCTCTCAAAATTTGAGGAAGGAAAGAGTGCTCCAAATCCTTCTGAAGCTACCTATTTAAAGCACACGCCAACGCTGTAATCGAGGTAGCAATTACAGGGGTTTTTTAAAATTAAAATCAACAAAAAGAAAAAAAAAGTACTTTTTCTACACAAACGCAAGATGATGACAAAAGAAGGCGCAAACAACTTTTGGAAGCATGCATGTCAGGACCAGTAAATGAGAGATGACACGTGTGGCTCTATTGGCTTGAGGCTCTCTGCAAAAGAGGTTCCTTTTCCCTCTGTTTCCAGAGTCAAAAGCCTCTGTGAGTTTTGAACCATAGAGCCTGAAAATTTGTGCAGAGAAGAACAACCATACACAAACACAAGTGCTCGGGGGTCTCCGGGGGAGTACAAGCAACGGTGCAGTTCACATCATCACAGGAAACCAAGAACCAACTTGAATAGCATGAGAATGTTTAATTACGAGGTTTAATGACTTCAAAAAAAAATATGTTTTAGTTTTGCATAATCTAAGTTTGGTGAGTACTGAAGGCTTAACATAGGAAATGAAGCCTATATGATGAGGATATGTATCGTGTTGGATTTTTTTCTGGGTGTATGGTTGCTGGAAGACGCTTGCTATTTGGACTTTCAGGGACCTATATGAAAAAGATAGGTGAGAAGATTTGGTACCCACCATGTTCTCTCTCTCTCTCTCTCTCTCTACACTATTATACCCAGAGATTGTCTCTCTCTCTCTCTCTACACTATTATATCCAGAGACTGTTTCTACAGTTTGTGAATCCTACAGGAGGGAGAAAACTGAGGTGGGAAATTATGTGTTTGTGTCAACTTTCCATCGATGTTATAATTTGATAACCCTCACACGCACAAAAAGAGACTACTATTTGCTCTAATCCAGTTTTGAATCAGAGACACCTCATGCATGGTTGGGAAACATTGCCGTGAAATTAATCCAGGCTTTGCTACAATGACCCAAAATATGAGACCAACAGGGGGATAGGTGAGGTGTCCCCCTCCTATTGCATAACGAGCTGACCATGCAATAGGAGGGGGCACCTCACCTGTCTCCCTGTTGGTCCCATATTTTGGGTCCTTAGTGAATTTTTCTTGAAATAACACTAGTAACCTGTAATAGATATCAATGCAATTTCGTGAAGGTGAGTAATAGGCAGCAATGCAAAGAGAGCAAAAATTTTCTTTGATTGGCCTTCCAGTTTGAAAAAAGTGCAGAGTTATTCAGGAAAGAAAAGCGGAAGGGAGATTCCTGGGCTCTGTATTAATCGATATTAGCAAGAAAAGACAAACGGTTACTCTTCAGAGCACACCATGCATCTACAGGTCCAACACATCATGCACGCCTTTCTTCATTTATTGTCTACTTTTTTTTTTTTTTTTTGTTCTGGGCAAACAAAAGTCAAACCATTTCTTTAGTAATAATGCAAGATTTAGTGTGACAATCTATCAATCTGGTGGAGCCCTGATGCAAGTTTCAAACCTTGGTGGTGATAAGAGGATCGAAAAAAAGAAAACTGACACTATCTGATCAGAGATTATGCAGAAAGCCCTGCTAAGAGATCATGAGTATAATTCCTATCATAAATAAATAAATGTGACGGGGTGATCTAATCCATCCAAGCGCGGCAGTGAAATACTGATACGCACCCCTGTGTCGCATCTTTATAGTAAATAACCACAGCTGCCAAGGATTCCAATAATTATTGGAACAAGGCTGAAAAGTTACAGCCTAGTAGTAGGCTACTAGCTTCTTTATCTGCACTCTTTAGGACTCCAGCTGCAATAGTAACAACCAGGTTACCCCAAAAAAAAAAAAGAGGCTACCCTGAAAAGCAAATTCAGGTTGAGTCTTGAGCCAATCACCTAGCAAAAGTGAGCATCCTCCTGACCCCTTTTTCTTTACTAAGAAAAAAACAAATGTTACAGACTTTAACATGGAAAAAAACAAGTCATATCCTGACTTGAAGGAACTTGATAAAATTAAGAAGGGAAAACCAAGCATTTATTTGAAAGAGAGGCAAGATAAAGTGGAGGCAAGATCCTTGGGAGTATCAGGAGTATGCAATATTCATCTATCTTTTCACAAAAAAGATAATAATCAATTATTGCTAAGATAAAATTAATTGGCTTCTAAAAATTCCATAGAACACACATAATTTGCTAAGGATATTAAAAAAAATTAATCATTTCCTCATGTAGAACTGTCTGAAACTTCAATATGACCTACACAAAAGCAAAAACCTCATTAGAATTCATGCAATGACAATTTTTGTCAAGTAAGATAAACCAAATTGGGCCTTTCCAGAGAGTGGATTGATGTAACACAGCTTACATTAACATCAATAAAAATGGAAAATATAGGATACTTTTAACTTTGTAAAGAGCTACCGGTAGAAAACTAAGTTCACTCTCACGTGCAAAGCATCCATCTAACTTGCAATAGATATCAATACCAAGAGAAATTAGAATTGAATATTTTTCTATTGGTCCAGGAATCAAGTAATGTGATGTCAATTGATCTTCTGCGATCAAATACTTTGTTGTAACTTAATATTAGGTTATCAAAAAAATTTGTTTTATCAAATATTCCCCGTGTAACGATTTGATCACCACATAAACTAGCAAGAAAAGAAAAACAAATTGCGTTAAAGGAAAGAAATGAGCAGCATGCAGCGCACAGGGTGCTTAAGGGGACAGATCATAACAGGAAGCTTCAGCTATAGAATGTGATGCTGAGGGAATATGCTTCCAGGACACTGCTGTCATGCATTACAATCACATATACACGCAAATGCTAAAAAGAGTAATTATTCTTCAATTATATGAATACTTGAGCAAGATATTAAGATATTAATTATAGGTATGTATTCGTGAAAATTATGCATAATATGCAATAAAATAGATGTATAGCACCGATATCATGATTACACAGAGAAAGGTAACCCGCTAATGCGATTGCACTGGAAAAGAAAGGGTAAACAAAGGTTAATATTGCCAAAAATGTTAACAGCAATAGTTACTTTACAACTCAAATACTATGACCAATCCAATTACAAGGCTAATATGATTATGATTTACTTGTCGAGTTGGAGTTGGATTCTTATTCAAAGAGAAAAAAGTAACAAGTAAAAGAAAAAAGATAAGAAAGATTAAATCTTTCCAACTAGGGGTCTTATGTATTTATATGCACCCTTTTCTGATAATTAGAGTTTTTAAGAATGACTTTATATGTGCACTTAAGGATTTATTCGGTATAAGGTTTTGAGAGTTCTTCCATCACTATATTCGTGATTAATGAGTAAAACTCTATTAGTCGTTTGCCCATAGACGTAGGCTAAAAGTCAAACCGTATTATTTTGTGTATACTCTTTTTTCCCTTCGCAATATGTTTTGTACCTGTGCTTGACTGCTTTGTATTTTTCTGGGATTTGTAATACAATATCATACATAGTTATTAAATTTACAAACCCCGCAGTTTGCTCACAAGCTTAAAAACAAAAATACCCAAATATTGTTGCTAATACCACATTTTGCCTTCTACCACAGATACGTCCAGCCCAATTTATAGACTTGTTCTATAGCGCACTACAAATAAAGAAGACCTCCTAAATAATTATGAAGTTCGATAACTTGAGAAACATGAAGTTCGATAACTTGAGACAGGAAACTATGAAGGAAGCACAAAGACCTCACAATATATACCTTTCAGAAAAGAAAATTCAGTAAGTACCTCGATCGAGTTCAATAAACATCTTAGTTGAGACAAAAACATAATCAATAGTTGCTTTGAATTGGTCAAGAATATCACAAGTTAGAAAGTTGATGCCATGAATAAACACATTATTCCACACAATCAGAAGGCGACTGCTTCACAAGCTCACTTCATATGCGAAAGAATAGAAGGATACGCAACAAAAAGGAGTGAGCATCGGTAATGATATAAGAAATGTACTTGTACTATTTTCTTTTAGCCTCTTCATTATACTTGAAGAATCACAGGCTATTGTGCACAAATGGTACATGTTGCGGTAAAAATGAAATGAAGAATAATGAAAAAGGAAAAAATCCAAAAAAAAAAGTTCACCTCCACCCCAACGACTGTCTTATCCCGGTGAAAATAAGCCCCAAAGATCTCCCAATCATACACATAAGAAAAAAAGACACAGCATTCCTGACCTTGGTGAAAATTGTTTTTACCAAAGGCATCATTATATCAGAAAATTCCAGAAACAAGCTGAAGTAGTACCTCCTGCAACCACAGAACATTGACAATCAGCATAATAGTCTACTTCTACGAAGATCCTTTAAGCAAAATGGTTTGTTCAAATGTCAGAGATAAAAAAGATGATTTAAAAGTACAAAATGACTGCGAAGCTCAGTATCAAGACAAATTCAATTGTCATTCATGAATAAAATGCAAACTATTGAGTAATTAAGAAACCAACCTTCCCAAAAGATGTTAGTCAATTACACAGACTAGATTTGGTCAAATGCAACTGAAATTAAAACGAAAATGTATAGGATGTTGTACTTTCAAGGCAACTTTGGCTTGTAAAATGGTGCACATTAAGATGATAATAGAATCAACAACTGCCTAATTCTCTAATAAATCCTTTCAGTTCAGTTGCTGATCTCATGTCCTTACTAATACTCTTAATAAACTCTTCTCAATTCCCAACTTTGAGTTAACTCTTTTTATAAATCCTTCCACAATTACTGCACGTTTTCAACGATTAACACTACACATCCTTTCCCGTTATGGAAAGTATAGACAACAGTAAAGCCACTACCTCACGTGGGCCAGGTTCGTATGCTTCCAAATAATAGAATATATCAGAACACTCGGAACATTTTTAAAATAAAATTACGAAAAATTGGCTGAAGAGAAGAGCTAAAGACCTTGATGGTCTTGTTTAATTCTAATCATCTAGTGAAGTAGCTTGAAGCTATATATCTGATACAAACTGTTAGTCTGCTACATGTTTTTGTGCCTCAGGTGGGTGGAAAAAGTGGGTAGATGGATGCCAACTTGAGTGATACGTTCTCTGTGCATCAGTATATCCAACAAATGACTTAAAGGTGAACATACGTTATTTTGTTCAATGAATGTGTGCACTTAATGTATAATAAATATTTCACATGAACAATGAATTACCATCCAATCAAGGCTCTTAGCTCCTTAGTCCGTTTGACTGGCAAAGAAACTGGACTGATCAGAATATAATTCAATGAGGGCAGTGTCGCTGCCTTCCTGAAAGTAAATTTCTTCCACCAAGTATATTTTTCACTTTGACTATCGAGTGGATCCTCATGTTTTTGGCTGCAGAACACAGACAACGTAAACCGATCCTCGTACATTGAGACAACTGACTCAAAGTTTTGCAGCAACCACCGGTTTAGTGCCACCTATTAAAAAGATAAATCAGGAACCTAATATAGGAAACAGTAATAATCCCATGCTAATATTGATTCAGCATCTACTACGCCACGTGCGTTTACAGTGCATGCACATTTTTGACAAACACATAAGAAAGAAAATGATAGAGGCCGGAATCAATATTGCACATTGAAGGGCATAAAGTGTCTTTTTTCAGTACATGAACCCCCACATCAGAACACATGTAGACTAGGGCATATTTGAATAATAATAATAATAATAATATTACGTAGCTGACTTGTACAAACAAATGGCCACTGGTGTATTGTATATTGTAGCATGCTCGGACCAACAAATAGCCACTGATGAACTTGATATTTATAGCCATGATTTACTGGTAGGCTTCTGATGATTCACCAAAAAAATTAATGATAAAAATGAGGATATTTCCCCCAATAAATAGAAGCAAAGAAACACGTGCGTGCACATGCACACACACAAACAAAAAGGACAACACCTACTTGAGATGAGTGCAGAAACTTGATGCTTTAGACATCTGAGAACATTATTCTATTAACTCTGTGCAAAACTTTGGTGATGTGAAACATCACCTACGGGATTTCAAAGCCCGAACCTGCTCCTTGCCAATTATAATCAATTAAATGACAAGCTAAAATTAGGTTCAAAGATAACCAATTATATTTTCTTCAAGAGTAGTCAACCATCCACTTTACCTAAGGTCAATAGAAACTCTCTATGCACCAGACTATATAAATGTCGTCTAATAAATAGGTGGGTACCCTAATCTAATTCAGTGATATTATGCTGAAGAGCATCATTCATGAAGAAAAATGAACTTGAAAATGACATCAGAAATTTACATAGCAAATGAAAAAATTGACAAGCTAACATCTGATGCTATAACCAGCACCCTAATGAAATGTCTTTACGCAGTAAGCTGTTTACCTCATTACGCAATCTCTGAAGTTCTCTAGTCGACAAAGAACACAAAGTTAAACCCATCGCATTTATTTCAGTAGACATGTTACTGTCCACAGAAATAAGCTCTAGGTAAGTGCTAGCAATTCCATCCGCCAACATAATCACCAAATCTTCTAGAATATCAATCCCATGTTGTGTTAGAAATTTGGAATCGTAACAGCATGTAGTCCTGATAAGAATAGCAAATATAATTATTAAATTACAGAACGAATATCAGCATTATACGCAAATTTCTTATTACAGCAAACCTAAATAAATTCAATACAAACTGAATAAATAAATACATAAATTATATGAAACAGAAGGAATGGGTACCGGTAGAGGCAAATCATCAAGATAGAGGTTGGGTTCATATATTGGCAATTTGTAGTGTTAATATGATATGCATGTTACACAAAATGTAGTTGCTTAACATTACAAGTTATTCATTCGGTACACCTCTCATGTGTGGTGCTTCTGATGCCCTGCACTATGTGATCATGGAATCTTATTTCATACTTACAACCTTTTCCGTATGTAGAGAACAAGCACTAGATCATGATACTAGAATCATTTCAATTTCTATCAAAAGTAATATAATCTATATGTCAAAAAATAAAAAGGACTACTCTTTGATGGAAAAAGAAATGCTGTGGGGAAAAAATGTCGAAGCTAAAGCTAATACCTGATACAACCAAATCTAAGGAAAAACAGCAAATCGGCATATAGTTCTTCCTTTCCTGATCTATCGATGTTCTGTAATACTGTATCATCTCCCTTCAACTTCTCAGAAATTTGATTTATCAGCATCTGAAATGGAAAGGGGCACTTATCAGTAGGAAATTGAGAAGATCATGGAAAAAATGGTCAAGCTTCAAATCTCCTATGATACCATGTCAGAGTCTCCAATTTCCAGGGTAAGCTCCTCTTCCAGCCATTTGCTACATGCTGGCCGAATTGATCCTTTTATAACTTCTGATGCAACCACTAGCCAGACATCCCTGTTATCAGTTTCACGTGCTAGTGAGATATCACTGACCTGCCAATGCAATTGGCAAGATTTAGGTAGATAACAGCAGAAAGATATTCACCAACCGAAAACAAAATTTAGCTCGAATTCATGGCTGATATGAACACGGCTAACATGAAAGCTCTAAGGGGAAAATATTGGCTTATCCAGTGATATTATCTCAGAGGAAAAGAAATGAAATGGTATCAGCAATAAAAAGGATACAAACTGCTGTTTAACACTTGTCATTCAAAAAGGCTGCAAGCAATTCATCCAACCTAGAGAATTCATGTGCTTTTAACTATTACAATAAGCCCTCAGAAAAATAATACATGGATAATCAGGTCTAATTTTAAAAAAATGAAATATAATCGTAACCATTAATTGCTAATTAAGCTACTGGGCCAATGAAACAAAAGATAACCCACAGGCCCAGGAGCAGTATCGTAATTCAGAGGACTAAGATATCCGAGTTAGAACTTTGAACACTTTCACAATAAGCAAACATAGTAAAATGACTTTTCTTTTCTCAAGTTGCTACAGAAAAACATATCATAAGTTGACACTAAAATGAGGATAATGTCAAGTTTGTTTACAAAACTACTGTTATACCTCAGCTTTACTACCACAATTTTTTTCAAGTACGCAGAGAGTTCAGATTGTTTGAAGTGCAGGATGATTTTAGATCATCTTATGGAAATCCTTAACAAAGATATAATTATGAGATCATCTCCAACATTGCAAATAAATAAAATTATAAGCCAAACAAGTCAAGCATATAACCTTTTACACAATCAAATTATTACCAGATAAACAAGGATTAGAGGCTAAACTATTGCCTTAATAAAATGCTACCTTACACTTGCAGCATTTTAATTTCACAAAATTCAACTAAGCGGTTCGTATGTGACAACAAACTCAAAGCTCTTGAGCCAGACAGCAATTTCAACACACACAACAACAACAAAGCCAATATATCAAAACTCCCAAGTTGGCTAAATGAACCTTACTCTCCTATTAGTTCTACTTAGGGTTAACTCCTTTGTTAAGTTAACCACTGGCATATCATTCTTAATTGTTCTCAACTGCAGTTTCAATATGGTAACATTATTGGACTAGTAAAGATATGCAACAAGAAACAAAAATAAAAGGGTAGAAGAGACAGTGCCTGCCTCTTTTTGGAGTTGCTGCAGAGAGGCCGAAAGCAATCGCAATCTTGGACCTTCAGCCAGCGCAAACAAACTTAAGGGACATGTTTTACTATGAATTTCGGATTCCACAGTTTTACTACTGAAGCCATAACCATGCTCATTTGCATTCAGAGCATCCAGCAATTTTCCTTTGACTTCACTCCATGAGTCATTTGACTTTGATCCCATGTCATCATTTGTGAAAGATTCTGCCCAGAAAAATGTCCTATAAGTGACACTGACATGACAAGTACATTTCCCATAAGTAACAAAAATAAGACATGCATATAATAAGTATAGACAACAAAATGAGGCAACTTACTCTTACCTACCATAAGGGTTCGAGCTCGAAGATGGAGTATTCTGGTCAATGTTGTTACTTCCAGTACCAGGGATGATCCTATTCTGGGGTATTGCTCCTGCCATGTATGCAAAAATTACACTGACGACAAGAAGCGCCTCGTCATAATAAGAAGCCAACCCTGATGGTGCGATGCTCTCAGGATCCATCAACGCCCCTAAACAATAACATCTTAGGGAACTCTTGCTAAGCGGTTTCAGCCTTTGGCTTTTTCTAAGTGACAGAACACGAGAACTAAAATAAGCATTCTCGAAGAATAGACATGTCCTGCACAAACAAGTTAAAAAAGACCATTAAAGGTGCAACCTTACATGAACAATAAGTTAACTCTCGTCAGGTCATTGACACTTGAGAATTACAACAAATATTCTTCCTCTCATGCTAACCACATGACCTATTACTATGTACTAAAAATGTTTCATAGATTGCATGAATGCAACACGGGGCAACGATACCTTCTTGGTTTTTCTTGCAAACAATACAGTTTTCAACCACATCAAAATCGTGAGGCATTTTTTCTTGGAAATAATATTACATCAATGAAGTTGTAATATTACTATACACCTTGATTTTTCCTACTATTAAACCTGCCTTTTCAGATTGCCTATATGAGGCATCATCACTTCACCTCAACCATATCAAAATTCCCCAACAGACCCATGAAAATGGCACTTCACCTAACTCATTTATAAACCAGATGATTTAAATTGAAAACAGTCGTGCATATGTATTTGTTATCATTAATGTTTGTTTCTTATGATATCCCACATCAAACAGATGTTACAAACTTATCCTAACAATTGCAAACAAATAACAGACGAAATTATGACAAAGAGAGGATAACCACCTTCTTGATGAAATCACATTCGTGCTCCTCGGAACATAAAGGTTCGTCATCGACCGATTTCTCCGGATTGACACACGGGCACACGATGGTATAACAGCACAATCTGCCATTTCCAATTTCATCTAAATCTCTCTCTCTCTCTCAACCAATGCATTCCATCATTTCAACAGCTTCCTGAACAACTTGCAGGGAAAAAAAATTCTCATAAAGAATAAGCACATTCTACATACTAAGCTTAGCTCCATGAGTATCAAAACTGACTTTTATCAAAGATTTTCAGTGAACTTCACAACAAAAAGATCCAGTAGTCTCGAACTCAACGAATCAAACCATAAACCGACTGGGAACAAAGCCGATCCACAAATAGGCTAGATTATGAAGAACGGAAATTGAAGAATTAGGGTTAGGGTTTCGTGTTTTCACCTTGATTTCGACTTCCTCATCCCCGATTCCATCGTCGTCAGTGGATTAGTACTTGGTACGCCGGCGCTCGAACAGAACTTTGCGAGGGTGGAGCCTTTTGTGGGCTCACAAGATATGGGCTGTTGCCTTTGATGGGCCGAAACATTGATTTTTATCCTAGCGGGGCACCTCAACGTTATCTCAATTCTTAGGTTCTGTGCGGTTTATAAGCTACACTCAAGAAAAAGACACAGAGGGAGAAAAATCATAAATGTGTCCTTTAGTGAATATAGTAATAGGAAGATGGGGATGAAGATACGTGATCTAGCATGAATCTTGATACATATGTTAAATATCAGCTATTAACATAGTACTATATACTGATACTGATAGACAACCCGACGGCATTGACTAATAATACGTGCATCAGAAATTTAAGCTGGGTCAGATAGTATCCCAATTGCCTATATGATTTTCTATAGAGATCAATTAATTCTAGCTTTGTTTGTCCGGGACATATTTTAGAAATCGTTAATCCTGTAAAATTTCCCTTCTCATTGCTTGTTCGGTCTGGATATCTTGTTTGGTTGGGATTAAATATAGTTACGAATCTGTAAATTGTTTTAATTTAATTTTTATGAAATTATCCATAAATTTCTAATATATTTAGATTTAGTTCATAGTCGCTGGGATTGAATATAGTCACGACTGTGCAAATAATTTCAATACAATTTTCATGAAACTAATCATCTATAAATTTCTAATATATCTAAATTCACTTCATAATTGATGTACAATTTTTAGAACATTTATGATAAGGAAAACTATTTAATCATGGTACTAGTGAAGATTTCTCACATTTAATTTTTGATTTGTTGTATCCAAATGTCCTTATCTTTTTGTAGGTGTCAGTGCAAGTATCTGCTTATGAGACAATTATATAATTAGATGAACAGAACATACTCTGATCATTTAAAATTTCATCATGTTGATATTAGTTGGCCTAACATGTGTTGTTACTGGCCCATTTGCTTCTAAGCCTAGTTCTCCTTGATATTTTGTTTTAGCGTACCTCTATTCCCCTCTTCTACCCAATGGTACTCAATCCCCTTTCCCATCTCTGTGTCCTGCGCTGCTGCCGCTTGGAGTCCCATCTCCCATACCATGTAGGTCGGCTCCTACCATCCGAATCTTTGCCTCTCTCCCGTGTCGGCTGCCCCCTTCCCTATATAAGGGTCATGGGTTGGTAGTAGCTCGGTAGAGAGAAGAAAGAAGGGAACTACAGTGAGCTTTGTGCCCTAGCTTTGTGCGCTCTCCCATCTGTGAGCTTTGTGCTCCTGTGAGCTTTGTGTGATCTCCCTTCTGTGAGCTTTGTGCTACTGTGAGCTATGTGCTCTCACCCCTTTGTGTGATCCCTTTCCTCTTTGTGAGTAATCGGAGGAGAAGAGCAGTGGGCTCCCTTTTGTGTTATTGGTGGTGCATTCAGAGAACAAGAACGGACTGGTTGAGCAGGCTCCTGAGCCAAACTTGCGACGACATCGATTCCCTACAGTGGTATCAGAGCGAGGTGAGTCGTCGTCCTTCCAACACAGCCGATCGCCGCTGCTGGCCTTCGTTGAGCCGCCTGACCGCCGCTGGACCATCGTCGGACCGCTGCGTGGGTGTGGGTAAGGTCGAAACCCTCTCCTAGGGTTTCGCTCAGGTAAAATTGAAAGAAAAACATCTCATATCAATTTTATGTACACTGCGTTAGTTTTCTTGTTGATTGTTGTCTGGTAATTTTTTTCCTTTCCGCTGCGTTTAATCTCTGGGTTTGTTGACTGGCGTTGTTGAGAATTGACAGTAGTAAAACTCTGGCTTTGTTGAAAATTGCGGTAAATTCTGATTTTTTTGCTATAGTTACATGTTATTTTTCCCTGAAAAATTAGTTTCTGTTATTGTTTGTGCTCGTGTGAAAGAACAAAGAGATTGAAACAAGAACTCTATGTTCATCGTTCTTCTCATTTGTTCTTGCTAGTTGCTTCACACGTTTCGAGCCAGATAATTACCGAAATCATCGTGCTATTTGCTGTTTGTTTTTCTGTGTGAAAAATGTCTGCTAATCAATATGGTATGATTCAATATGGTATGGTTCCTTTCAACAAAAAATCTGATTTTAGCATTTGGAAACAAAAAATAAAATGCATTTTAATTCAACAGAAGTTTTTTTAGGGCTGTTGCTCAGACTTATTTGACTCTGACACTGTAGAAAAAATGGCTGAAATGAACAAAAATGCTTGTTCCACAATTTATTTGAACTTATCTCACTCTGTGCTTAGAAAAGTTAGAATTATGGAATCTGCTAAAACCCTTTGGGATAAACTTGAAGAACACTATACTAAAACCTCTTTGCCCAATAAAATATTTTTGCTTGAATTTTTTTCAAATTTAGATTGGATATATCTAAGGATATTGAGGAGAACCTAGATGTTTTCACAAAACTTATTTCAGATATTAAGTTAACTGATGATAAACATATAGACGACTATACTCCTATTGCCCTTCTAAATGCTATTCCTGACTCATATAGTGATGTGCAATCTGCTATTAAGTATGGTAGAGATGAGGTTACCATTGACATTGTGGTCAATGGTCTTAAGAGTAAGGAATTAGATTTAAAATATTCTGGGGGTAATAATAATTCTGGTGAGGTTATGCATATGATGGGGCCTCAGAATAGGTCTAATAACCAAGAGAATGCTAGTAATGAAGAATCAAGTAGGAAACAATTCGAAAATGGAAGGGGTAGATCTAAGTATAGGTCTAAAGTTAAAAGATGCTATAACTATCATGAAACTGGTCACTTTATTAGAGATTATCATAAGCCTAGGGAAAATCAACAAAATGATCATACTAATATGGCTATCTGTGAGGGCGAAATAGGTGAAATTTTCATGATTAATAATATGTGTGATTATGCATATTTGAACTCTGTGTTATCTAATTCTTTGTGTAAATCAGATTTGTTGGTAGACTCTGGTTGTACTTTTCATATGACTCCATTAAAAAATATGTTTTCAAACTACAAGAAAATAGAGAATGGCTTTGTGTCAATGGCAAATGAAAAGAAATGCCATGTTTTAGGAACAAGTGATGTATGCCTTAGGTTTTCTTCTGGTTCTATGTTTACTTTAAAGGATGTTAGGCATGTTCCTGATTTACGTTATAACTTGATTTCTTGTGCATCTCTAGAAAATGATGGTTTGGAGGGAAAATGGGGGTAAATGGGTTATAAAATTTTTGAAAGGGTCTCTTGTTATTTTTACTGCTGAAAAACAAAATAACTTGTATGTTTGCCATGCTGAACCTGTGCTTAATTCTACCTCTGTAATAGGTGATAAATCTATTTTATGGCATAATAGATTAGATCACATGAGAACTAGAGGATTAGAAACTTTGCTTAAAGGTAGTCACTTTGGTAGTGACAAAGGATCCTCAACAGAAAGGATGAATAGAACTTTCTTAGAGAGGGTGAGGGTTATGTTGGCCACATTTGGGCTCTCTAAGAAGTTCTGGGGAGAAGCTGTTTGTACTGCAGCTTATTTGATTAATAGGTCTCCCTCTGTTCCCTTAGGAGGGTAAGCCCTGAATTTGTGTTCACGGGCAAATCTCTTGATTTAAATAATTTGAGAATTTTCGGGAGTATTGGCTATGTGCATCAAAAGATTGATAAGTTAGAACCTAGATCTAAGAAATGTGTTTTCTTAGGATACCCTGAAGGGGTAAAAGGTTATAGGCTTTGGAATAAGAGTGAACCAGGGTTTAAGGTAGTGATAAGTAGAGATGTTATTTTTAATAAAAATAAATTTCCTTGTTTACCTTTACCTGTTCCTATTTTTGAAAATGATGCTCCAAATGAGGTGGAGCAAATGCCTATTATTAATCAACCTGAATCACATCCTGAAGATATAATTATTAAAAATCAAGATGAGATTATTCCTAATGAGGTGGAGCATGATATGCAGGAAATAGATAACATGCATGATTTGAATGATTATCAACTCACTAGGGATAGAAATAAAAGAACCATTAGGAAACCTGAAAGGTATAGAGAATACAATTTGCATGATTGTAATAAGTCTGAGTTTGCCTTTAATGTGTTTGAATCCCTTGAGTGCAATGAACCTAAGACCTATAAAGTTCGGTCCTTTGTGGACTTGGCTGTGAATTTTGACTTTGGGTAAATTTTTCCCTTTTGCTTTGTGTGTTGCCTTTGTGCTTGGGTAATTTTTTTTCCTTTTGCTTTTTGTATTGCCTTTGTGGCCTATTAACTTGCTTTGTGCTTGTTAGTAGCTTTGTGTTTTTTCCCTTTGAACTCGATGACCGTTTGGTAGAGTTCGGTCCTTTGTAGACTTGGTATGCTTGGTGATCTTACCCCGATCTTTGTGATCTGAGTCTACTTTATGTATTCTCTTCCATTGCTTGTATCTTCTTTGTGATCATACAGGTAATGGTTTGGCGATGATGAGTTCTGCAGTTCCGTGTTTTTTCTTAGTGCACTACCTTGGGCCAAAGGTGGAGATTGTTGATATTAGTTGGCCCAACATGTGTTGTTACAGGCCCATTTGCTTCCAGGCCCATTTCCCCTTGATATTTTGTTTCAGCCTACCTCTATTCCTCTCTTCTACCCGATGGTACTCAATCCCCTTCCCCATCTTTGTGTCCTGCGCTGCTGCCGCTTGGAGTCCCATCTCCCATACCATGTAGGTCAGCTCCTACCATCCGAACCCTTGCCTCTCTCCCGTGTCGGCTGCCCCCTTCCCTATATAAGGGTAATGGGTTGGTAGTAGCTCGGTAGAGGGAAGAAAGAAGAGAACTACAGTGAGCTTTGTGCCCTAGCTTTGTGCGATCTCCCATCTGTGAGCTTTGTGCTCCTGTGAGCTTTGTGTGATCTCCCTTCTGTGAGCTTTGTGCTCTCACCCCTTTGTGCGATCCCTCTCCTCTTTGTGAGTAATCGGAGGAGAAGAGCAGTGGGCTCCCTTTTGTGTTCTTGGTGGTGCACTCAGAGAACAAGAACGGACTGGTTGAGCAGGCTCCTGAGCCAAACTTGCGACGACATCGATTCCCTACACATCATCTCCATCAAATAAATAAATAAAATCATCTAGTTCGACCCCATTACCAATATAGTGAGCTAAAGGACATTAATTAACAAGGGAAATTATGGATAACCATATTATTGACTTGTGCTTTAAAGCAAATATTAAAAAGAAACTGTGTTTACGGTCACATCATTCTCGTCAGGAAAAAAATTGTACAAATAATACCAATATTACTATATACGCATCAATGGAGTTGTAATATTACAATATTAGCATGATACAGGTGAAAATGTGAAGAACCATTAAGCACAAATAGAAAAATATTAAAATAATAACACAAAGTTGGAAATCAAGCTTCGTATCAGGTTTGCTTCGGCATATTTTGGGCTTGTTGACTTGGATCATCTGAACCTTTTTTGAAAAGAGGAATGAGAGCAATGATTATGATAACGATCAGGACGATAAGGGCGATGAGCAAGTATTTCCTCGTATTGTTTCGAATCTTCTTCGCTTCTTGGAGTTTCGTTGTGGCCTTTTGAACATGATCAACCGAGCTAACAACCTAAGAAATAGAGGAGAACTTTTGTCACTTGCACATGAAAAACTCTTAAAACTTCATTCCAATGTCGTAGAATTTCCAAGTTATGATGAGCATTAAGGGTTATGGATCTAAACCTAGATTTGTAGGATAAATTTCAGAAAACACCCCAAGAATTTTGGCACATTTTGAGATAACTACAAAAAGTTTGGAAATGTCATGTTACTTGAACCCCAAAACCTTTTCACATAACCTCAAAAGCTTGGCGGTCATCTAAATTAGATTCAGAGAAATGCAAAAATTTTGGAGGTCAAGTGATATTACGAAAATTTTTGGGATTATCCCAAAATGGGCCAAGAATCTTCGAGGTTGTTTGAAATTTTAAATGCATGAGTGACGGGATTAAGGTCTAATTTGATAACATGTTAAAGTCCATTCCACTATATCAAATCTTTGAAGTTTTGCCGTCTCTTTTTCAATTCTCTGAATCAGTAAAATGGTCCAAGGTCCCTATTGTATCAAAAAGAAAAAAAATCTTCATAGTTCTATTTTAATTGCTATATTTATACTTCAACAAAAATATAAGGTTCTTCCATGTCGAAAATATACTAAACCTGAGCTTCGATATCATCCAACATTTCTCCCTGCGAATCGACCACTACTGCCATATCCATGAAAGCCTGCACAATTAGCTATCACTCTATCAATCCTTATGATGCAAATTTTAAATGTGCAAGGACCTATTTTAGGAATATAATACTTGATGCAGATCAAGAAGCATCCTCTCTATTTCGAGCACAGTATCTCTACGCTCTTGAATCTCTGCCAATGTATCCATAATCTACAAAAATCTGGACGGTGAGAGCTATCTTTTGAATATAGTATCAATTTGAATCTGATAGTGTAGCTACCTGTCCTTGACCAATTGCATTTGCAAATATTTTTTCACTGTTTCCAGTCTCGATCAAGTTATCAATTGTCTGAATCCATACAAATCGTGTAGCAGCATGAATGATATGAAATAGCATAGAAGTCCAAAATCAATACTCAAATGGTAGAAGATTATCTTACTTCTTCATCAGGGTGTGTTCCCGTTACTGAAATTGCATTAACAGGAGAAAAATTCGTTATCATAGGTGAGTTCATTATCATTAGTGAAATACATTTGATGTGCAGTATGTGAATTTGAAATTAGCATACCTGTGAATACTCTTCTCTCTACAACCTCACGATACTCATCCTGGATATTTTGCCTCAGTATCTAGAACGAATTTAAGGGGAAAAATGAGTCTTGGCGGATGATACACATAAATTAAACAAGAAAAGGGTTGAAAGCTGAAGAGGTGAAATGTGCTGAAATTATGTACCTGAAATTGGGACATTCGTTCTTTTAACTTTGTTCTCAGTGCCCTGCAACATGAAATATATCATAGAGCAAAATGATAATTTGCCTCAAGGAGCATTTGGGGAGAGCTCGGTAAGGAAACGTAGTTGGAAGCAACCGAGAAGAATATGATCGTGGTTAACTTAATGGAGGAAATTTCCCCCAAACAGAACTGAATGAAAATATAACTTATCCAGCTATGTATATCGCAACTCAATATCCACATTAGGAATACAAATTTTTATTCGAACTGAATCCAGATATTCCTCTTATATTAGTTTGAATATTAATAAATATGGCTAAAGACTAGAGAAAAAGAGGAATTATGTTCAATTTAATTTTTCTTTTACATGAAAATGAGAAAAATGCGAGTGAATGTCTTTTTCTAACCAAGATGTCATAACATACGATACTTTGTAGAGTTAATATATATGTAAATTCAGGTAAATTAGATGTAATTGGTTATGTGTTTGGATATGTCACTATCTTTTCTGATATTGTACCGATAACTATATTTTAAATAAATATTGGATAAGAACTTTAATACAAGGCAGACTACTCTTTAGCTGTTTGTATCACAGTAAGAAGCCCAATGCTAGTGAATATTAGGGTGATAGCTCAAAATTTTATGACTGAAAATCCAATCAAGTTCATTAGGATCCAACAAGTAGAGTATAACAAAAAGAAAGAAAACTAAAAGCTTAGAGATTTAACCAACAAATGAATGAGCAGTAGTAACTTACTTACGCAGTCATTGCCATTCTAGACCTATCGACACCTGTCCCTGCTTCACATCCTGGTTTCCTCCTGTTGGCTAAATTCTGAGTGAAAAAAAAACTTTCATGAATAAACTTGACAAAACTAGATCAATATGGATATAAATAACAAGCTTAATAGTACAAAACTATATATGAAGCTAATCAAACACAACACGTACATCTTTGTCAAGTGCTTCCAGGCTAGCTTTGACTTTTATAACAATTTTTGCAACTTCACCGATATCCTTCTCCATTTGTTCCTTGATTGCTGAAACGAAAGAAGAAACTTGTGTAAATGATATACAGTTAACGTCCTTAAATTAAAACAACATTACTTTTATGATCGCCTAAAAGGAACAAAAATATAAACTGAAGTTCCGTTTGATGTACCTTTCATAGCAGAGGCCTTTGTCACCTGTTTGGATTCTCGATTTGCAGCCTAAGAACAAATGATAAGACTTGTAATCATAAGAAACATTGAAGCAATTTGTATGTAGCTTGTTTATAGTTGTTTGTACTAGCATGACAATGCACCAAAGTATGGCACTTATACGTGAACATTCTAGATTAATTACATACATATATAGATATATTTACACGTACATATTCATATTCACCTAGCCACTATTAACCACTTTACAACTTGCTGCCTATTGCAGACCATAATCAAAATGTATATGCATTTTGATATATAAGCCACTTAATTCACCCAACTAGGCACATTCGAAGTATAGCTTGATACCAAAGAAATTTGATTTATCTTGAGGATCTTGGTCGTCGATGTTTGGCTCAGAAGCCTGCTCAATCAGTTCCTGTTCTTCTCTCACAGTGCACCACCAAGACAAAAGGGGAATCACTCTTAGAGGGTGAAGGGGTCGCATAAAGGGTGAGAGCACAAAGCTCACAGGAGCACAAAGCTCACAGAGGGGAGGGGGATCACACAAATAAGAGGAGAGCACAAAGCTCAGTTTTCTTCTCACTGCCGTCGCTCCTCCTCTCTCTCCGAGCTACTACCAACTCTTCGACTTAAATAGCGAACGGGGTAGCCAACATGGAGAGAAGGCTAGGGATACGAATGGTAGGGGCCGACCTACAGGGATCAGAGATGGTACTCGCAGCGGCAGCCAACCGGACACAGGTATGGGAAAGGGGTGAGTACCATCGGGTAGGAGGTGAAAGGTTTAGAGATAGGCTGAAACAAATATCAAGGGGAACTAGGCCTGGTAGCAAATGGGCCAGCAACAACAGATGTTGGGCCAACTAAAATAGCAACAATCTTCACCTTTGGCCCAAGGTAGTGCACAGAGAAAAAACACGGAACTGCAGAACTCATCATCGCCAAATTATTATCTGTATGATCACAAAGAAGATGCAAGCAATGGGAGAGAATACACAAAGTAAACTCAGATCACAAAAATCGGGGTAAGATCACCAAGCATACCAAGTCCACAAAGGACCGAACTCTACCAAACGGTCATCGAGTTCAAAGGAAAAAATCACAAAGCTACTAACAAGCACAAAGCAAGTTAATAGGCCACAAAGGCAACACACAAAGCAAAGGAAAATTACCCGAAGTCAAAATTCAAGATTCTTTGACACGAGATAAATTTTTCAACAGGCAAACACTTAGTACCCATGTCAGCTGGATTAAATTCTGAGAGAATTTTTTCTAACTTGACAATACCCTTTTTAACTATATCCCGAATTTAATGAAATCTAACATCAATATGTTTTGTTCTATCATGAAAAACAGGATTTTTGCAAAGTTGAATAGTAGATTGACTATCAGAAAATACAACCACTTTTTATCAAGAAAACTAATTTCAGATATAAGGCCCCTAAGCCAAATAGCTTCTTTAAAAGCTTCAGTGGTAGCAACATTCTCAGATTAGTAGCAGATAAAGCAACAATGGGTTGTAGTTGAGATTTTCAACTTATACAAGAGCCACACAAAGTAAACATATAGGAAGTAGTAGATTTTCTATTATCTCTATCGTTTGTATAATTGGAATCAACATAGCCAACTAGTTTGACACCTTCAGAACACTTAGAGAATGTTAATCCTACATCCACAGAGGATTTTAAATATCTTAAAAGCCATTTCAAAGCATTCCAATGAGGCATACCATAATTTGACATATATCTACTTAAGCAGCTAACCGCATATGCAATGTCAGGCCTAGTACTAACCATGAGATGAGATACTTGACCGATCCTATAATATTCGAATATAGCACATTCTTCATATCAGTTATTTTAGTTTTAGTCTTGGGGGATTGATCCTTACTTAACACAAAATGGGAAGCAAGAGGCACATTCACAGATTTGGCATCAGACATAGCGAATTTACTCAAAAAAATTTTAACATATGAACTTTGGTTTAAAACTAGAGTAGATTTGTATTTGTCCCTAATAATATTCATGCCTAGGATTCTTTTAGCATCATCTAAGTCTTTCATGTTAAACTTTTCACAAAGACATTTTTGAACATGCTCAATAGACTTCAAACAAGGACTAACAATCAACATGTCATCCACATAAATTAAAAGAAATACAGGCACAAAGTCTATATTCTTATAATACAGACAATGATCAACAGAACTCCTTTTAAACTTTAAAGATTGCATGCATTTATCAAATCTAATATTCCATTGTTTAGGTGATTGTTTTAAACCATACAAAGTTTTTTTTAACAAACACACATGATCAGAAAATTTAGGGTCCACAAAGCCCTCAGGTTGTGCATATAATTTTTTTTATCAAGATCATCATGCAAGAAAGCAGTAGTACTAAAGCAATCATAATTCTAACAGTAGTGAATTTGACAACAGGAGCAAAAATTTTAGCATAACCAATTCTCTCTTTTTGAGTAAATCCCTTAGCTACTAACCTAGCCTTAAACCTAACACTTTTAGATTCTTGTTTCACCTTAAACAGCCACTTACAGTCCACTACAGAACAACTAGCAGGTTTAGGAACAAGTTTCCATGTATGGTTAATTTTTAAGGATTCCATCTCACTCTTCATAGCACTAATCCATTCTTTAGAATATTTCGATTTTAATGCTTCTCTATAAGTCTTAGGTTCATTGCACTCAAGGGATTCAAACACATTAAAGGCAAACTCTGGCATATTACAATCAATCAAATTGTAATATTTATATCTTTTAGGTTTCCTAATAGTTCTTTTATTTCTATCCCTAGTGAGTTGATAATCATTCAAATCATGTATGTTATCTATTTCCTGCATATCATACTCCACCTCATTTAGAATAATCTCATCTTGATAATTATATCATTCAATTTTTCTTCAGGAGGTGATTCATGTTGATTAATAATAGGCATTTGCTCCACCTTATTTGGAGCATTATTTTTAGGAATAGGGACAGGTAAAGGTAAACAAGAAAATTCATTTTTATTAAAAATAACATCTCTACTTATCACTACCTTAAACCCCGGTTCACTCTTATTCCAAAGCCTATAACCTTTTACCCCTTCAGGGTATCCTAAGAAAACACATTTCTTAGATCTAGGTTCTAACTTATCAATCTTTTGATGCACATAGCCAGCACTCTCAAAAATTCTTAAATTATTTAAACCGAAAGGTTTGCCCGTGAACACAAATTCAGGGCATTTTCCTCCTAAGTGAACAGTAAGGGACCTGTTAATTAAATAGGCCACTGTACAAACAGCTTCTCCTCAGAACTTCTTCGAGAGTACATATGTGGCCAACATAGCCCTCACCCTCTCTAAGAGAGTTCTATTCATCCTTTCAGCAGCCCCATTCTGCTGGGGTGTGTAGGGAACAGATTTATGCTTTTTAATACCCCAAGTAGTACACAAATCATTCAATTGTTTGTTACAAAACTCAAGATCATTGTTTGTCCTAAGAGTTTTAATTTTCTTCCCCGTTTGGTTTTCAATCATAATTTTCTAGTTTTTAAATTTATCAAAAACTTTAGATTTTTGTTTCATGAGTAAAACCTAAACTTTCCTAGAATAATCATCAATTATGAAAAGAAAATATTGGCTCCCTCCATGCGTAGGCACACGAGAGGGACCCCACACATCAGCATGTAAATATTCAAGTACATTAGTGCACTTAGACTGATTAGAAAAAGAAGAAGTAGGAAAATTAATCCTATGTTGTTTTCCTAGCACACAAGATTCACAGAAAGGGACGTGGGATATTTTATCACTACCAAAGTGACCTCCTTTATGCAAAATTTCTAATCCTTTATTACTCATGTGACCTAATCTATTATGCCCCAATCCTCGTTAATAGGATGATAAGTCCACAAAGTTGCTCCGATCGTAACATTCTCTTGTCACGTTAACATCATACCTCTAACAACCCACTTATCAATCATCGTCAATAGGATGATAAGTCCATAAAGTTGCTCCGATCGTAACATTCTCTTGTCATGTTAACATCATACCTCTGACAAATCAATTTATCAATCCTCGTCAATAGGATGATAAGTCCACAAAGTTGCTCCGATCGCAACATTCTCTTATCACGTTAACATCATACCTCTGACAACCCACTTATCAATCCTCTTCAATAGGATGATAAGTCCCCAAAGTTGCTCCGATCGTAACACAAAGCATGTCATGTTAACACCAAACCTCCGACAATTAACTTATCGACTCTCATCAATAGAGCGATAGGTCCTCAAGGTTGCTTCGATTATAATAAATTCTTATCACGTTAATCCCACACCTCTGACAACCAAATCAACTTATCGACTTTCTTCAATAGAGCGATAGGTCCATAAAACACTGTTAGGTTAACATCACACCTCTAACAGTCAAACTCTCTAATGAACTTATTAATCTTTTTTCAATAAGAATAGCAAGTTTTTAATATAAAATCCCCAGTGGATTAAAGATTTTCTGAAATTATCCTAGTGATAATGAAGAAAATTTCTGAATTTCACACTAAGTAAAAATTCATGCCAAGTTAATACTACACCTCTGGCGCTTCTAACTTTCTTTCAGTGTTTCAAGTAACATAGGAAGAAATAATGACAAAGTCTATGTATTCAAAATCATAGCATCAAGTCTAAGAGAGTTCATTCTCTTAGCACAACGTTACATGTGAAACGGATTCAAATAATTCACATGCTAGCCCGACTCAAACGGTAGTCGGTAAAGGCTTATCAAATCCGTTGATGGCTGAGGGTTTGCCAAAAATCTTATGAATGTTTGCGGACCCATCAGCTGAATGGAGGTCCTGCGTGGAAAATTCCTTCAACCAAGATGCCTTCGAAGCGGGTGCAAAGAATAACTCCTTATGACAAGGAATTAACAGCTCCAAGATCAGAGTTGAGATCCAAAGTATTCCGAAAATTCGTCCCAGTCAACCGCGAACTTTCGAAAACTTTAGAGAGGGTTCTGTAGGCTGTCTAAAAATCACAATAGATAGCTGATTCCCCATCAAACTCCGATGATGGAAGTTACAATCTGACGACTTTCAGAAGGTTATAATTTAAAGACTTTCACATAGATCGCTGAAGGTTACAATCTGACGATCTTCATAACGACTGATGAAAGCTCTAATCAACAACCTTCACATCGGGAGTTATAATCTGACGACTCTCACATATCAAAGAGATAAATCAAAGATTACAAAACGACGATCTTTGCAACGTTCTGACAGAAAGAGACTACAAATTGATGGTCTCTTCAAACTAAGACGTGGAAGTCCTCCCCGCGTACCATCATCAAGACGCAACACCAATTCGACAGCGGACGCAGGTCAAACCTGGTTGCAAACGCAGCTCACATTCAGCTCCAAATACTACAAACACAGTTCAGATCCAGCTGCCAACGCAGCTCATGTTCAGCCGCAAACGCAGCCTTCGAAAGCTGCTAACGCAGCTTTCATCCACTGTCAAACGCAGCTTCCAACAAATAACTAAATGAGCTTCCAGCCGCTACGTCCGAGCTTTCAGACACTGCGTTCAAGCTTTCAGACACTGCGTTTGAACGCAGAATTCACACCAGAACACGGATTTTGCGTTTGACTCATTCAAACACGAGCTGAACGGTTTCAAAACCGTTTCACATTATCTAAGGGGATCACAACTCCACTCAGAAGTGATTTAAGGGGCGGTTACATCCCATTAGCCCTACTTAGGAACGAATTAAGGGGACGGTTACACCCCTTAATCCCCTATAAATAACTAAGAAATCAGCTTAGTTCGAGGCGGGCTTTTTGATCCTTCTTTTTGGACAGCAAAGAAGAGATATTTGGGGGAATTACTAGAGCTTTGGAGATCAGCAACAGAAGCTTTCTTCATCCTTGGTTTATAGACCGATTTCGGTTAAATCAACTCTTTCATAAAGTTTCAAACTTGTTCAGAGTTCTAAAACTTACCACGCAAGTTCTCCACAACGTCAAATCGTAAGGAGAAGATCACGTTCCAGTGATATAAGATGTCAGATCGTCAACGAGAAGCAAACTCGACGCGAGCATTCGAGGGAGACATCTCATCGCTACCGTGAAGAACCTAGTTTTAAACAAAGGAGAGAATCAAATTCATTCTCCTCTCTTTTGTAATCGAATTATAATTGAGATCGAAGGAATACAAGTTAATTTTCTTTCATTCTTTTTATTACAAATTTTCTACCTATAGGCGTCGAGCAACGCGACGGAAGCGTCGAGGTGAGACACGAGAGCCTCAACATCGCGTTCGGATCTTGAAAGATTCGGATGCGACAAGAGAGCCAAAATTGAGGTTAGGGTTTCAGACAGAAGATCGACGACGAGGGCCAGAAACGAGAGGCGGCGGGAACGACGACGACTCAACGAGGCTCTGATACCACTCTTGAGGATCTTGGTCGTCGATGTTTAGCTCAGAAGCCTGCTCAATCAGTTCATGTTCTTCTCTTACAGTGCACCACCAAGACAAAAGGGGAATCACTCTCAGAGGGTGAAGGGGTCGCACAAAGGGTGAGAGCACAAAGCTCACAGAGGGGAGGGGGATCGCACAAATCAGAGGAGAGCACAAAGCTCAGTTTTCTTCTCACCGTTGTCGCTCCTCCTCCTCTATCCGAGCTACTACTAACTCTTCGACTTAAATAGCGAAGGGGGCAGCCGACACGGAGAGAAAGCTAGGGATACGAATGGTAGGGGCCGACCTACAGGGATCAGAGATGGGGCTCGCAGCGGCAGCCAACCGGACACAAGTATGGGAAAGGGGGTGAGTACCATCGGGTAGGAGGTGAAAGGTTTAGAGATAGGCTAAAACAAATATCAAGGGGAACTGGACCTGGTAGCAAATGAGCCAGCAACAATAGATGTTGGGTCAACTAAAATAGCAACAATTTATGTGCAAATTAGAAATACATATACATTTTCAAAATACTGAGATTATGAAGAATTCAATTATATGAAACTTTTAATGTTCGTGATCAACTGCAGTCAATTAGACCACATGATTCAAATGGAAGAAGGTTGATCAGGATTTAGTAAAAGTATGTTATCATAAATTGTGTCATACCTGAAGCTTGTCCAATTGTGTGCTTACTTTCTCAATCTGCTTCTCCACTTCTGCCACCTAGAATAAGCAATGTATTGAACATGTAAGAAGAATATCAAAGACAATAATAAGAAAGACAAGTTTACGAGTAATCTCTTTGTTACTTATCTCCCATTATTCCAATATCACTTGAAAAATAACTAACCTTTGTAATTGTATCAAACAAAGTTAGTATTACCAACTAAAACCTACTAATATGCACCTGTGATTATCATAAGATTTTGCTCATTGTGCTATTTGTTACTTGTGTCCATCTGACACCTTCCCTTTAATGTGCTTCTCCTTATGTTATACCAAATTCTACTATCTTACCTGTTAGTTTATTTGCATCTTTTCCAAAATTTAATTGAAGCTTAGTTGCATGAGCTTAAAAAATATAGCAAAAAAAAAAAAAAGATATCAGCTATGTTGACTAGCCATCAAGTTTTTATCGCATAGACTATAACCCTCTCTGGCATGTAGGTAGTGTAACTAGGAATTGGCAACCAATTACAACAGGGCACAAAGCCTATGTAGAGCTAACCAAGTGCTCAACTGGATGCAAGACACAAACCCAAGTCCATTGTATTGTTTATTCTCACAGGGAGTCATATTTGTATCAGATATCAATGATACATTATTCTCACTTGTAAGACTTCATCTTTGATACCAGAAATCACCCCACCTATACCGAATCAAGTAGTGTGCTTGTGTAATATGTACTTACAAAAATTAGTATGTGTCTAGTGTATGAAGTGATCTCATTTATCAAAAAGGCAACTAAAAGGTTAGAAGATGTGAGGTCCAGCTACTTTATTCCATTTAATTTTCTTGTGTGCGCGCGCTCGCACACGTGTTGATGTATGTATGTATATAATTAATTGTAAGTAATAAGTTCACTTAGATGTGGTTTTATTGTGGATTGGATGCAATGTTGAGCTTATTACTTGGTTATGTGTTACCTTATGAACTTCGTTTGGTAAATGTACGATGGATTCATAGTTGGTTCATGATTGAATTACAATTTTCAAAATATATAATAAAGCATTATTTAACTTTTGTAACTGGTATTGTAAATTTGCATGTTTGTATTGTATCATAGATTCATAGCTCATATTTGTACTTGCATCCGTACAATTTATCCTCAAATTTTCCTACAATTGAGTCACTAACCCCATTTAACCAGAAAAAGAGATATCTTGTAGTTTGTATTTTTATCTCTCGATATAAGCATATACAAAAAAACTATTTTCACCAATCTTTACAGTTTTTGCTTCGTTAAACCTATTTTTAGATTCTCTTTGTTAGACAAATATGCGAATTTATTTTTAGGATTCAGAATCTACTCTTGGCCTATCATGATCATGGAGCTTCGGTCCACACATTTTAAGAGAAAAATGTAATTTTTTGCTCTTAATCTTCGTATTATATATGTCCTTTCACTTTTATGATAATGTGAGCCAAAAGACTCTCTCTTTCAAAAAAAAAAAAAACTTTTTTTATCCCATTTAAATACAATAATAAGAGATAACCAAAATTGGAATTAATGAGTTCTGCTGTTCGTATTATATGCATTGGCTAAGACCCTCTTTTATATGGGAAAAAAAACTATTTACTGAATTGAATTTAATAATAAAAGATAATCAAAATAGAAAATTTCAACGAAATGTCGGAGGGAATTGAAAAATACCTGTTTGAAGAAGCCATTCATGCCGTGCGTAGACCCGTTAACGGAATCCCCATCCCCCTCTCCTGGATACTTCCCTTTGATCCTCTCAAAAGATTCCTAATTTTTAAAATTAAAAAAGAAAATCATCATGAGTAGCAAACAAAACTATCCAAAAATCAAATCTTGAGAAATTATAAAGGAATCATGAAAATCGAAATGCACCGTCATAAGATTGAACATCTTGATCGGGAAGTTTGGCCGGCGAGGCCAAAGAGATGATCAAAGAGGCGGTTAGGGTTTCAGGCTCTTTTCCGAAGAGAAAAGAGACGAGCCCAACAAAAATTACCCAAAAAAAATGGATTTTATTTGGTAATTGTCATGAAAGTTGCTATTTTTAGCTCTAGTTTTTGAATGAAGGCCTAAGGCGAGGAAAGAGGGGAGCTCGTCAGGCTAAATTCGGACTGTGGGTGACGTGGCAACCTGCATTGAACGGATCAGACTAGATGCAACATCAGCCGTTCATCCTGGCGGGAAGGCGGAAGAGTCCGTCAACCGTTCGCCGTCTCAGATGTTAGGAGCATGTCTTTTCACAAATATTAATTTCAATTATGCACATGTATGCATGCCAAGTGGTATTAGTTTATGAGCATATAGATTTTAAATTTGGGTCTTCTATAATATTAAACTAGTGCCCGCCGTCGTGCAAAGCACGACTTCCTATTTTTTTAAGCACTGTATTTTAAACTTGTTTTTTTTAAAGTTTTAATATATTTAGTTTTTAGTTATTGTATGCTTAAAATTAAAAATCAAAAGATCCAAGTTTTAATACATTTGATTTAGAAATCATGTCTAATTCTTTATACTTAAAAAAGCAACTAAATTTTAATACAGTTGAATTGCTTTACTGTTTATGATACTGTAAATTATTGTAGCGTAATAAATGAATAGTGACTTCAAGAATGGATGAACAAATTTGCTTTACTATTATGCTACAGTAAATTACTGTAGCATAAGCAGTACTTGGGGTGCATAGGACCATATTTAGTTCACCACGCTACGATATTTACTGTAGCATAAATAATAATTCTTTGGATTCTCTTTTAACTATAGAGGAGTAGATAGTAGCGAAGAGATTACTATTTTGATTACCGTTGTTTGCCATTTATGTGGTTGATTCTAACTTTTAATGTTTGTTGTATCACCTTTTTCACAAAGACAAATCACAATCCTCAACTGAAATAATCATCGGTTATAATTAAAAGCGGACTTCCTCCTACCGATGGGTAGGATCCATGTCCACAAAGCTTATCAAACATCGGAATACAAGCAGAGTACTTGTAAAAATTTAAAGAATAATTCAACAAAACGGAAATGCAGAATTTAGAGGGAGATGCTCTTTTGTAGGCTACAATTCAGTTATGGGATATATAGTTGCTACAACTTTCAGTTGTGGAGGAGGCTATGCCTGTTGTGGGCGTCATTACATCTCCACGTCTGCAGTATTCTTATATATTCACCATGAAATGTTTTGATAAGATTTGAATTATAGGTTTATAACTATGACAACATATATTTTGAATTTTAAATGTCATTTATTTAATAAACTTGTTTTCTTACATGTTTATGGTTTTAGATATAATCTCTTTTGTCTCTATTTTTAGGTAGGATCTTGAATAAATTTTTTATAAGTATGAATTCTAAATTACTAGGAAAATAAGGTAGAATAGAAAATACACAAAGATTTCAAGCTATTTAGTAAAATATATATATAGGTGACTTCGTCTAACCCACAATTTCTTGTTGCCCGTTGCCACTTTATTTTATTTGAACTAAATTTAATTCATTGATTACTACATTCTAACTTCTTCATTTTTAATAAATCATGACAAGACATTTTTGCTTGATAAAATCAGTCATTTCCCTTTCACCTGCATTTCACGGGTTGGGTCACCACAAGAAACGACGGATCCGACTCGTGACAGCAGCCTTAAAAGGCCCACGGGCTAAAGCCCACTGCTAATGCCATTTTCTCGCAAGTTCCAGCCGATTCCATCTCGGCCGTACTTGCATGTCTGGCGATATTTTAATGGGGCCCACTACGTAAAGTGACTGCGTGATTCTATATTGCACGGGTTTGAGACTGGGTAGTGTGATTGTGGGCCCACTTGATATTTTAGCTTTTAATGATTAAATTAATCTACTGGCCATTTCTGATAGAAACAGTCCTACTACTACTAATGATAATGATGGTTACTCTAATGACTTTCATTATCAACCCTTTGCTGATGAGAAATTACTGAGCATCATAATATGACTTGTTTGGTAGCCCAATTTTATTAAGAGAAATATAAGACGATAACCTGGGAGAAAATTACAAATGTTGATAGAGGATATGTACAAATTAGAATAGGTGAAATAAAATAGATAGAATACTGAGCACATGATTTGTCACGTTTGTGTGTGCGTATAAGTAGAGCTGAACTCCGAATCATATCAATTACTACCAAATATTTCTTCTAGTCCTGACTTTTTCTTCTCAAAGCAACTATAGGATTTTGGAGCAACAGTCTAAAATATGTTGGGAATTTAAGTTATTCGACCACCTGTCAAATATGAACCCTCGTACGGAATTTGTCCTACGGGATATTGTGGTAAGGCAATAGAAAAAAGAAATCACAGCAAATAAAAATTGTAAGAAAAAAGAGAACACCGAGTTTTAACGAGGTTCGACAACTTGCCTACGTCATCGGGAGCCACACAAATAATTTCTTTTATATCAAAGAAGATTACAAGCTTGCAAAAAGAATATCTCAAACTTGAGATCTCTCAAAAGAGAAGTAACAGAAACTCTTTGTTCTTAGTTCAAGACGTGAGATTTTCCAACAGGAAAAATCTCCTCTCAAAAATCGATACAGAAACTCTCCTTAAATAGACGAGTTTTTCTCTAAAAACTCATGCTCAAAATCGCTGTGGAGAAGACCCTTCTCAAAACCGCCGCCAAGCTCTCAGATAAAAAACCGCCGCTAAGCTCTCAGATAAAAAACCGCCGTGAGAAAAATCCCCACACCAATTTCTCGTGCACAGGGCCCTTTTATAGGGAAACCCTAGTCAGCTAGCAATAGGCTGTCGCCGACCTCGATTATAGCCCGCGTTGACCCCGTCTGCAGCCCGCACTCAACCTCGCCTGCGGAGCTGCGTCGACCTCGCTTGCGTTTGACTTCGAGCTTGCTTGTTAGCCTCGAGCTCGCCAGTGATGGACTCGAGCTCGCATGCAGCCAGCCTCGCCTAAAGACGCCTTAGGAGCTCGCCTAGCTTCAAGCTCGACCTCTCCCGAGTTGGAGCTTGTCTGACTGGATGCATCGACCTCGCCGAGGTTTGGATCTACATCCTATTTTCTAACAATCTCCTACTTGAAGACCAAACCGTCATCAACAAACTCTCTTAACAAGCATCTTTTCATCATGTGGCTCCGCCCTCATCTCCTACATATGAAGGTCCACTGAAGTTGCACATAACTTTAGTTTTTGAATGGTGACTGTTTTAGCCAATATATCTGCAGGATTTTGGCACCCCAAAATCTTCTCTAACTGTAACTTTTTGTCCTCAATCATCGAGCGTATGAAGTGGTAACGTAACTCGATGTGCTTCGTTCTAGCATGAAATACTGGGTTCTTGGCAAGGTGTATAACACTCTGGCTATTACAATAAAGAACTTCGTTCCCTCGCTTCAGACCCAACTCTTCCAGGCACCCGGTTAACCAAATTATTTCCTTGCTCGCCTCGATCACTATGACATACTCTTCCTCAATTATGGACAACGTCATAATCTTCTGCAAATGTGAGACCCAGCTCACTGCTGTCGACCCTGAGGTATAAACATACCCCGTGATACTTCGCCTTGTATCATGACCGGTAAAATCTGCATCCACATATCCTTGTAGTACCAACTTCTTTCTCCTAAAATACAGTGGAATATTCGTAGTCCCTCTCGGATATCATAATATCCACTTCATAGCATCCCAATGCTGTTTCCCTGGGTTGCTTACAAACTTGCTCACAACTCTAACTGCATGGGCGATATCCGGCATCGTGCAGACCACTATGTACATCAAACTACCAATGACTGATGAATAAGGCACTTCCTTATGTGCTCCTTCTCTGCATCTGTCTTGGATGATTGTTCTCCAGATAACTTAAACGACTCCAAAGGGGCGTGCTAACGACTTTAGCATTCTGCATGTTAAATATCTGAAGTAATTTCTCAATGTATTCAGATAGACTTAACTCTAGCATCCCCTCAGCCGTATCCCGACTGATCTGCATCCTAAAAATCTGTTTTACTGTACCCAGATCCTTCATGGTAAACTCATTTTCTAACTACTTCTTCAGATTATTTATCTCCTGTAAACACAGTCCTGCAACTAACATATCATTAATATATAGTAATAACACGATATAGGTGGACTCGAACCTCTTGAAGTAACATCAATGATCTGAATTGCATCTGCCATAGCCATTGCTCTGCATGGAGTTATCGAACTTCTTATATCACTGTCTTGGGGTCCGTTTCAATCCGTATAAGATTTTCTTAAGCCTACACACCATCTCTTTATTTTCTTCCTCAATGAAGCCAACATGTTACTTCATGTAGATTTCTTCGTCCAAGTCATCATGAAGAAAGACAGTCTTCACATCTAACTGCTCAAGGTAGAGATTTTCAGCAGCTACCAAGCTCAACACCACCCTGATGGTTGTAAACTTCATAATGGGAGAAAATATCTCCGTATAATCTACCCATTCCCACTGTTAGAACCCCTTCATGATCAATCTGGCCTTGTATCTCTTCCTTCCATCACTCTCCTGCTTAACCCGATAGACCCACTTGTTATGTAAGGCTTTTTTTGTGTGTAGGTAGTGGGGCTAACTCTCATGTCTTGTTAGAGTGGAGAGAATCCATCCCTTTTTGCATTGCATGCTCTCACTGCTGAGATTTGCTCACTTGCATAGCTTCCTCATAGCATTCTGATTCTTTACTATCTGTCAAAAGTATGTAGTCTAGTGACGAGAGATACCTGAGATTTGGTTTGGGTACCCTGGATGACCTCCTAAGCTCCTCACCTTGGGTAATTGGTTCTGCACCTGGAGTCTTCTTTGTTATTTGGTCAGAATTGACATTGTCTTCCCTATCTGGAAGTTCCTCTAAATCCATGTACTCAGATGCGTCCGCATCTGTAGTGTTGCTCCCACTGCTTTGGCTAGCCTTGCCATTGTCTCTATCCTTGTACATTACCTTCTCATTGAATATGGTGTCTCAGCTCCTGATAATTTTCCTATTCTTCTCATCCCAAAGATGATATCCAAACTTATCAATGTCGTACCCAATGAATGTACACTTCAGTGACTTAGCTTCCAGCTTGTCTCTACCATGATCTCTCAAGTGTGAGAGATTAACCTTCTTGCCACTCCAAACCTTTTCCAGAATCTCAAAGTTTAATGGAACTGATGGCCCGTGATTTACTAGGTACACTGTTGTTCGCACCGCATCCGCCCTAAAAATTTTTGGTAGACCTGCATGTAGACGCATGCTCCTTGCATGCTCTGTCAGCGTTCTATTCATTCTTTCTACTACGTCGTTCTATTGCAGTGTCCCTGAAGTAGTTCTCTCCAAACGAATCCCGTTTAGAGCACAAAATTTCTTAAACTCCTCTGGTTTATATTCTCCACTATTATCTGATCTCAGACACTTCACTTTCAGACCAGTCTCGTTCTCCATCATGGCTTTCCACTTCTTAAAGATGCTAAACACCTCCAGCTTGTGCTTCATGAAGTACACTCACACCTTCCTCGAGTGGTCGTCGATAAAGGTTACGTAGTACGCCGAACCGCCAAGAGAAGACATGCTAGCTGGACCCCATACATTTGTATAAACAAGCTCTAACTTGTGAGCTTTAGGTGGTCTTTCACCCTTCTGAAAACTAACCTTCTTCTACTTTCCGAAGATGCGGTCTTCATAAACACCAACTTTCACCGAATCGATGTTAGTTAGCTTCCCTTCTGAGTGAAGAATCTCCATACCCTTCTCACTCATATGTTCCAGTCTATTATGCCATAGATCTGCACTCTCCTTGTCTGCTATAATTGAGAGGGTATCACTCGTATGTGAAGTTAGGTAGAGGGTATCGGTCTTGTTGCTATGGGCAACCACCATTGTACCATTAGAGATTTTCCATAGATTTTCGATGAATGTTGTAACATAGTCTTCTACTCCAAGCTGGCCAACCGAAATAAGATTCTTCTTCAGCTTCAGTACGTGTCTGACATTCTTCAGAGACCACTTGGAGCCCTTTAACTGTATTTGCACATCACCTCTTCCAACAACACTACAAGGTTCATTGTCCCCCAAGTATACTTTTCCAAAATTCTCTACCATATAGTTCTGAAATAGCTTTCTATTAGCAGTGGAATGGAAAGAGGCTCCTGAATCAATGACTCATGAATCAGAATCACTATCCATAGCGAGAATTAATGCATCTTATACAATATGAGCCTCCTGCTTATTTTTATCCTTCTTCGGTGCTTTAGAGGTTGAAGACATGTGGCCCTCTTAGTCGCAGTTCTAACATTTCTCTTTGATAGGTCTCACCTTCAAGTTAGACCTTTTCTTCTTCGACTTTGATCGATTACTATTTTAGTTCCCCCTATTGTTGGACCCTAGAGGGGGGGGGGGGGGTGATTAGGGTCAAAAGGCTCTAATATGCAATTTAAAACACACAACAAGCAATCCACAGTAAAAGATGCAAACAAAGTAAATAAGAGAGGGTTAGGAATCGTTA
>BQKN01064067.1:455781-499644 GCA_022839385.1 Asparagus kiusianus
CCGGTTTGGAAGCCGGAACTTCGTCTACACAGCGATCCCACACGATCTCTCTCACTATACAGCTTGATCTCAACAGATCACTCCCTCACAGTAGATCTTACTCAAGATCTCAACCACACAGCAGAAAGAAATAAGCAAGAACAGTCTCTCTTTACACAGCCCCTATGGTAAAGAGAACAAGTTACTTGAAGCTGGGAGGTGAGCTCACAAAACACAGAGAGGAAAAACAGAGAACTGATTTGAAGATTTTTTTTCTCAGGAAAACAGAAAACACTCTCTCTTATTTTTTAAACGTTGGGGGCAAGTAAGAAGAAGCAGCTGGGGGGTTTTTTATAGAAATGATAAAAACATTTTGAAAACAAAACCCAATCTTCCTGTTTAGGAAGATAATCTCTTTTTCAGAAGGTAAGCTCAGACTGAGCCAAGCACCAAAGAGTGAAAGCACAGCCATCAAGGCAAAAACGACCGTTTAATAAAAATCTCGTTTGACTAAAAGAAGAGAGAAGCGGTCGTCCGAAATACTAATCGGTCGACCAAAAATTTATGTCGGTCGACCGACCAAACACTTCGGTCGACCGCGAGCTGCTTCTAAAACTGAGAAAACAAACAGACCCATATTCGGTCGACCGGCGCGGTCGATCGATATAGAAATTGAAATTTCGGTCGACCGTACCGGTCGACCGACGAGTTTCTGGAAAAATACTGAGGAAAGAGATATATGAACGGTCGACCGGGCCGGTCGACCGCTTTCTGATATATGACACAGAAACTGTTTTTGACCTCCTTGAAATATTTGCAAAATATTCATTTGACCTCTGAAAAATCTGAAACTTTGTAAAATGTTTTTAATACTAAAAACAAACTGTTTGGAAGAAGAATTTTGCAGATAGGTCCTCAAACTTGTGAAAAATAAGGTTTTGTGAAAAACGCTTAAAAACTTAAATATGAAAACATGTGTGTGAGTCCCAATAGCTTCAAGTAAACATATTAACTCTTTGCCTACATTCTAGCACTAGAGAGAAGCATAAAAGAAAGCTACTATCCTCAAATTGAAAGAGATACTTGAGCTTGATATAGCTTGAATCGGATGAAGCTTTTTGTAGGCATCAAAAATTGCCGATAGGTCCCCGAACATAGCTCGATGTCAACGAACGGCGATCGAACGTCACTACCCGGTTCACAAGAGCTCAAATGATGCCGGTGAGCGACTGAAGCAAACCGACGGATTACGTGAACCGACAGAATGTCAGAATCGCAAGGATACGGGTTGACCGAAAACCCCGCTATCACCGCAATCGGACCAACGCCCGCTGTGCCTCGATCACCCCACAGATAATCCAACCATCGGGGCCTACAGAGCTCACCGTCACGATTCCAACGCATCCGAAATCACTCAAATCCGAGTTCGGACGAAAAGTCAACGGCGAGTCAACGGCGGGACAACGGCACAGCCCCGGGCTGAACCGGGGACACACGAAGCTGTCTCGGCTGGCTCGAGACACCCCATGGGGGGTGTCCTCGGCTTGGCCAAGACACCCCTAGGGGGGTGTCTCTCCTCTTAGGGGTGTCCATATCAGCCCCCCCCCTCTCCTTTTGGCTATAAATAGCCCCCTAGGCCTCCATTGTGAGGGGCTCTTGATTTTGGTGCTGATTTAGCTCTTGGAGAAGAATTTCCGGTCTTGGGATTATCCTCGAGATCTGAAATTCTAAAGTCTGAAGCGGCGAAGCCCTGCCGGAGTGAGGAGTCAGAATTCTTCATCAAGGTTCATTCACCCCCCCTCTCTGATCCTTAGTGTTGCTCCTTTGCGGTGACACTAAGAAGAGCTATTATCTCGTTTTAGCCGAGATATACGCTTATAACCTCTAGATCTTGCGCGGATCGACGAGGTTCTGTTTCTATATCCCACGCGGATAGACGAAACTCTGCCGGATTTTATCGGCAAGGATCTTGAAGAGTCGGCGGTCCACGGACATCGACGTCCCCGTCACAGGCCAACAACCCACGCAAGCGAGACCGTACCAAACCGGGCTCTCGTGTTTATTTTCGTTTAAGTTGTAATCTTTTGTTTTCATCTAAACTCTGTTGTAACGCCTGAAGTTGTAACAGATCTCGAAAAAGAGAACAAGTAATGAAAACAGCAACTTTTACCGGAAACACTTTTGAATGACTTTGTTGTTCTTGAAATAACGTTGCTTCATCTCTTGGCCTCCTCCTCCTTTGGATATCATCTTTGTAGCATATATTCCATCCATCCTCCTTTAATGGCACTAACGAGCTTGATAGATAAATTTACTACATTTTCACTCAAGAAGCCATTAGTACCGATAATGGTGGTTGTAAGAACATCATCAAAACATAAAGGCTAACACCTATTATGGCTTCTGCCTCTCTGCTCGAAACTTAGGACTGAACCTGAACCTTCTAATTCATTTGACTTTCTTTTAACCTCCTCGGATAGAATCATAACCACCACCTTATTCAATTTTAACTTCTCTTTCCTCACCGAGTTGTTGATTGCAGTCACACAACCTACCCAACTATCCGACAACTACGATAGTATTAATAGAGCCTGCACTTCGTCATCAAATGTGATGTCGACTGAGATGAGTTGATCAACAATCATGTTAAACTTCCTGAGATACATCGTGAAGGAACATCCTTCTGCTATCTTGAGTTTGACTAGCGTCTTAACGAGATGCGCCTTATTTGCAGCAGACAGTTACTCGTACATTGTTACGACCGCTTCCATAAGCTCTACCGTCATCTTGTCCTTTAAAATATTATGTGCTATAGATTTTGCGAGCGACAATTGGATCCGCCCCAGGGCCTTTCAATCCAATATTCCTAAGTCCTCGTCAGATTTCTCTTTCTTCTTTCCTTTTGCTTTACCCATCAATGGACGATAAAGGTCCTTCTGGTATAGATAGTCCTCTATCTGTGACTTCCAATAGGCGAAGTCAGATCCGTCAAACTTCTTAATTTTAGATTTGTCTTCTTTTGCCATTTCTTACACACATAAATCTGAACACTGGCTCTGATACCAGTTGTTAGGAATTCAAGCTATTCGACCACCGGTCAAATATGAAATCTCGTGCGGGATTTGCTCTACCAGATCTTGTGTTAAGAAAATAGAAAGAAGAAATCATAGCAAATAAAAATTGCAAGAAAAAAGAGAACATCGAGTTTTAACGAGGTTCGGCAACTTACCTACGTCCTCGGGAGCCACACAAATAATTTCTTTTATATCAAGGAAGATTACAAGCTTGCAAAGAGAAGATCTCAAACTTAAGATCTCTCAAAAGAGAAGCAACATAAACTCTCTGTTCTTCCTAATTTCAAGGCGTAAGATTTTCCAATAGGAAAAATCTCCTCTAAAAAATAGCTATAAGAACTCTCCTTAAATAGATGAGCTTTCCTCATAAAACTTATGCTCAAAATCGCTGTGGAGAAGACCCTTCTCAAAGCCGCCGCCAAGTTCTCAAATAAAAAATCGCCTTGAGAAAAATCCCCACACTAATTTCTCGTGCACAGGGCCCTTTTATAGGGAAACCTAGCCACCTAGTGACATGCTGTCGTCAGCCTCGCCTGTACCCTGTAGGCGTATAAAATTGCCTATAGGTCCCTTAGCACAGCTCGACACGGTGATTCGACAAACCAACGAACCATCGAGTGACGAGGCGACGAGGTCAACGAATTACACGCGAGCAACGGAATGCATTCGCGTGCGGAATCAATCCAACGGTTCGGGAAGTCAACGAGTCGTCCAACCATAAAATGGATTCGAACTCAAATACCAAGGCGGATTTACTGCCAAATAAAGATCCAGATTGTCAAATTAAGGTCCGGATAAATCGAATACAGAACCAGAAAACGGGAAACGACGGAAAATAACACCCAGAGGGGCTCGCCAAAACCGAGCCACCCTGAGGTGGCTGGCCTAGATCTGTACCAAAGGCACAGATCTGGTTGCCTATAAATAGGGGACTTGGGTTCACTTTTTGGAGGACTTTTGGAGAGCCGAAATTCTGCCGGATTGAGACCTTGTTCTTGAGTTTTTGAAGGCTTGAAGACTTGGACGTTCGGATCTGGTTCTTGGCGAGCATCCGCATCACAAAAGGCAGGAGTTCGAGAGGACCGGATCTCATATCTACGTTGCTATACTCCGGATCAAAGCTTGGTCTTTGATCCCGAGATTCGAGCGATTGTTTCCTTGGTGAAATAATCCCTCCGGCTATTATTTCCTTGGTGAAATAATACCCGTCACACTGCGTAGATCTGTCTGGATCTAGATCGTGCGGTGGTCAACGGATCAACCATCGGCGCAGGCAAACAACCCACGCAAGCGAGTGACCGGATAACAGGAGCTCGTGATTTGTTCGGTAAACAAGAGAAAAGTTGTAATTTTTATTTCTTTGTTTTGATTTTCATTGTAACCGGATCTTATAAAAAGACCGGATCTTTGTAACTCAAAAAGTTGTTATTTAAAGATGACAATGGAATCAGTAATGAAGAAAGCAACAATTTTTCCCGCGAACACTCTGGCGACCACAGTGGGAGCCACCGATCTCGCTGCCGAGATCGGAGCGTCGCAACCACGGATCTCGATCCCGGTCGTGGAGGAGGTCGAGTACGAGTTCGACCAGTAGAAATACGAGGAGTACGTGTCCTCGTCTGGATCAACCTCCCCCCGCAAGTCCAAGAAATCCCAGAAGTTCTCCTCCAGGAGGAAAGTTCGTTGGTGCGAAGAAGTTGAAGCTACCAACGACGACTTCACCCCGATTGGTGCTGAAGTTGCATCGGATGAAGTCCCACCGGCCTCTAAGCAGGTCAAATCCGCCATTGAAGGCGTGGTGACTCTCTCTAAGAGAGCTCGCCAAAGGCAGCATCAACGCCTTGCGAAACAATTCGCAAAGGCCATGGAGTCTGTTGACGGGGTCCGCTACAATGCGGATCTGAAGAGCAAACGAGGCAAACAGCCTCAACAACAAATGAATGGTGGTTCCTCCAAGCCATCAACGATGGAGTGGGTTCGTGTCAAACGGAATCGCTCGACGCTGGAGGAGCGCATCCGCAAACGCCGCGCATTATCAGCGCAAGCACCGGCTAAAGTTGAAGAAGCCCGTCGGAAGCTACAGAAAGAGGTGGTCAAGAAGCCGCCATCAACTCGTAGAGTTTGGAGGCCGAAGTCTGAAGCGGCGGTTCAGACCAAGGAGCAACAACTACAGCCTCCGAAAGTTCAACTTCCGGCGAGTCAATCCAAACCGCTGATGACTTCCACAACTGCTCCGGGAGATCCCACAGGACCGTCCCAGAAAAGGAAGTCGGTTTTGGAGCGCCTCGGTCCATTTCCCAAGGAACGAGGTAAAATTCTAGTTCAAGAGCGTTTGGGGCCAATGAAGAAATCCCGAACGAGCCAACATGCTGGGGGTCGCCGCAACCTTCAGCATGACAGAGAAATCATGGCACCTAAGCGCACCACTTTGCGCATCGAAGTTCGGGAGCCCGTTGAGAATTCACGCCCACAAAGGCGTGTTTTGAGGCGAGTGACTCTCGAAAGCCCAAAGAAGGCAATTCATCCTCAGAAGGAAACGTTGTCGTCCGATGACGATAACGTTATACCTGGGAAATCGTATCAACACACGATAGGTTGCTCCGACTTTCAAACGGACGAGTTGTACTATCATGCTGGGGGTACGAGCAAAACCAGAAAAAGGAGTCCTCGAAAATCAGAAACTCAGTGCCCTTGTTCAATGCTCATTCGGGCGGTACTGTCTGAATGCGACTGCATCAAGGCAGTCCCCGAGAGAGTTTCGGTGTTCGAAAGACTTAGTACCGAAACGTCAAAACCAAGGTCTAGGCGTTTCCGACAAAGAAGAACGGTGGTCGAAGATGGTGAACATTCAAGGGTCACCGCCAACATGACCAGCAAAGGAACATCGGCTCAGGACAACCCCGAGGCGATTCCAGAGGTGCCCCGACGTGTAACTCGTCTTCAGTCCGGAGCTATCATTCGTGCAACGTATGGTAGAGTTCGGACAAGAGTACCTTCGGGAGATGAAGAATCAGATGCCGGCTTAGTAATTGCGTCTGACAATACTGTGTCCAGTGAAGGATAACCTCGCGAGTCATTCATGATAAGCGCGGAGCAAGTAGCCAAGATGCTCGAAGAAGACATGGCCAAACAACAGGAAAGTTTCAGGTTTGAAATGCAGATGGCCATGCAGAACATGAGAGAGATGCATGATCAACAGATCCAGGCACTGACGAACCAGCAAGGTGAACCAAGCCGCCGTAATCCGGCTGTTCAGGAAGTGGAGAATGCGAATGCGGATGAAACCCGCAATGTCAATGATCCTCCCATTAATGCAGGGGGTGGCAATGAGGATGCTAGTCACAACACCACGCTTCCACCTCCAAATCGTACTGATGAAAACTTGGGTGAAAGTCTGAAAATCAAAAACCTCGAGAGCAAAATCAATACATTGATTTCCGCTCAAGAGACGAAAAAGACAGGCATTCCTTGTCCATACCCAAGAGAGTGGGAATCAATCCCATATCCGGCGAAGTTCAATCTAATTAACTTCACGCCATTTAATGGGATGGGTTCACCCACTCAGCATTTGATTTATTTCAAATCGCACTTGGGGGTAATCTCTGGTAATGAGCCTCTAATGGTGCGGTCATTCGTTGGCACTCTTCGCGGAGCTGCCTTCGATTGGTATCGCCGCCTCAAGCCAGGTAGCATAAACAACTGGGACGATATAGAGACTAAGTTTCTCACAAATTTCTTCGACGATAACACCGAGATCTCTATCGGATCGTTGCTCGATGAGAAGCAGAAGGATGGGGAGTTAGTCGACACCTTCGTCAAAAGGTTCCGGAACAAAGCGATGAATTGCCGGGACCCGATCACTGAGGAATTCATCCTCCAGACCTGCCATAACAACCTTTCGCTGGACGTGTTGGAGGCAATGGGCACAGCACCATCCAAGACATGGAAGGATCTAAAAGTTAGAGGGGAGCAAGCTGAGCGATTCCTCAGAAGAAAGAAGGCGGAGAGAGGCCAACCGGCAACAAATCCTCCGAAACAGAACTTTAACCCGAAAGGAAAAGGTAAAGCTCATGCTAATGCCGTTGATGCTAACCAAACTTTTCAATTGCAACCTCAGCAACAACAGCAACAACGAGTGCCACAACAGTCGCAGTCGCAATGGCAGCAACGGCCTCAGAAGCAGAAGTCTTCGGAGCCAAGGTTTCCCAAAGTCTACTCCTTCAAGGATGATGAAGTTCCCGGCATCTTCAAGTACTTGTTGGAGAACAACAAAATCCAGCTGCCGGCGATCGTAGATCATGAAGGGGCCAGCAAAGTGACGGACCCGAAGTACCGCGCGTACCTGTAGGCGTCAAAAAATGCTGAAAGATATCCAAATACAGCTCAAGAGGAAATCATCCAAAAAATCAGAAGAGAACACAAGTTTGGGTTGTCTCGCCGTGCGAGACAGTCTTTACTGTCTCGCTGGGCGAGACAGACTTTTACTGTCTCGCCCACGCGAGACAGTCTACACTGTCTCGCCCACGCAAGACAGACTTTTGCTGTCTCGCTGGGCGAGACAGACTTTTGCTGTCTCGCTGGGCGAGACAGACTTTTGCTGTCTCGCTGGGCGAGACAGGCTTTTACTGTCTCGCCCATGCGAGACAGCTCTCAGAGGGTCAAAACTACTCCAATAACTGCCAACACGTGGCCATCAACTGCTCAAAGAACGTGGTGGACGTCGTGGGCGAGAATTACGTTGATAACTGCCAGAATAACTGAATTTCAAGACGTGGGAAGACAGTTACGAGAAAACGGCCAGGAGTATCGACAGCATTTTGCTGTCTCGCTGGGCGAGACAGCAAATTTACTGTCTCGCTGGGCGAGACAGTAAACACTGTCTCGCCCGTCGAGATAGCAAATGCTGTCTCGCGAGCAAACACTGTCTCGGGGCTATAAATACCCCTCGAGATCATTTTTAGAGGAGGTTGGCACGGGTTGGATCCAGAGGCTGACCAGAGCATATTTCTGAACAGACAGAGCAGAGTTCTTCAATTCAGAGCCATTCCTTGACATTCAAGCTTTGACTTGATTTCAAGAAGAACGACTATCTTACTCCGATAAGATATCGTTTCAAATTCTCACTTCGATAAACGAAGGAAGAATCATTAAAGCCTTCACGATTCAACCAGGATCTGTGATTCGGCGGTCCACGAGCTAAAGCGCTCCCGGCACAGGCAAAGATCCCACGCAAGCAGCGATCCAAACAACGATCCTGCGTTTGTTCCTAAAAAGTTATAATCTTCATTTTGTTGTGTAAAAGGAGTCTTATAAAAAGGCTACCTCTTTTGAATTTGTTGTAATCGACCGAAGATATAATGAATTCCACAGCGAAAGCAACTTTTGACGAAAACAGTACCATAGAGCTGTCTACCACCCTACGAAGTCTTGTTACCACCTCAAGGACAAGATCCAGGCGTTGATTGATGTAGGAGTCATAACCCCGAAGCCTACAAAGAATGTGGGAGAAAACGCAGTGTCGATCAGCTTTGGATCGGTGCCCACGACATGGTTCGAGCCGAAATGCATCACCAAAGTGGGAATGAAGACGGTGAATGATGACCCACATGGACAGCGCCAAAAGGGACTTGTGCCACATACAGCCCCGAACGGCGAAATCCTCTGGGTTCATCTAGATCTCATTGAAGATGAACAGCGGACAACATCTTCGAAAAGAAAGGGCAAAGGAAAGGCTTGTCATGCAACTTCCGCAATCTTCGAAGAAGATGGCGATGAAGCTCCTACCTTTCCGCTTTCCGACGAAGAACAGGAAGTCTTTGCGACCCGGAGTGGAAATGAGTATCACTTCAAATATCCATCTCCTGGTGATCAATTAGCCGAGCAAGGAGTGGTAAAACGGGGACCAGTCAAGACTCTCACAGAGCTGGGGGTGATTACGGTTCCTAAACCGGTTGAGGAGGCTCGACGACAGCCGGTAGATAAGCAGAAAGAAAAGGGACCCCAGGAGGTTCAGAATCCGAAGCAGTCTCGTTTCAATCGTTCGATTGGAAGAGATAAACCGGAGAACTCGAGAACTCCGCGTATTTTTGATATCATGGCTCAATTAGCCAATATTCCGGCGCGGATAACGCTATATGAGTTGATGCGGTTGTCTAAGGAGACTAGAGAAGCCTTGCAAGAGGCCTTGGCCGATTCAGAAGCGTTCCTCACTCGGATCAAGCCAGCTCCTGAAGAACTAGAAATATTAGCTCAACAGTGTAATGTAGCGGCTAAGAACCTTCCCTGCATCACCTTCACCAAAGAGGACATGCAAACGAAGAATTCAAACCATGATCGGTCTTTGTACTTTGTCGGGTACATTGGTTCCAGCGAAGTCAACCGAATCCAAGTGGATCCGGATTCCGCTGTGAGCATTATGCCGCTTCGCCTAATGCATAGCCTTGGCATCCCAGTCAGCAAATTGGCATCTACAGGCACGGTCATTTACGGATTCAACACCAGCGGGTCAAGGCCTTTGTGGAAGATCCGAATAAAGTACCAAATGGGCGATCTGAAGACGGAGGTCACGTGTTACGTGATAGATGCTGAGATATCGTATAACTTACTACTGGGTCGGCCTTGGATCCATAGTAATGTTATAGTTCCCTCCACCCTACATCAGTGTCTGAAATATGTCGACACTGATGGAAGAGTCAGGACGGTGGTCACGGATAAGCAACCATTTAAAGGGTTTGAGAATTATTTTACTGATTCTCTCCTTTATGGTAACGAATCCGATACTGAACCATCGGTCAAAGGCACAGACAGCGGAGAAGAAGCTGATTCCGAAGCCGGATTCGATTACAATGGTGGTTTTGTTCTAAATGACATTGTACCCTTTGTAATCAATCTTGACGATGAACAATCGTCACATAGCAGTTGTAACTGGCAACTTGCCAATATTGAAATAAAAGATGATTTAGAGTACTCGTTGTCTCTTGATGATGTGATAAAGGGATTACACGATAATCCTAATTTATGTATGCCGCTCCGATCATCTTATGTAACGAAGAAACGTCTCCAGCATTCTTTCGGAACAACCCGGATTATTCCTGCCAAGGTAGGGGGACAAAAAGAAGTGATTTACGGTAAATGAGAAAATCTTCCGTTACCAGATCATTTCCTAAGAGAATATGAGGATGATGACAAATCTGGTCTGCACTTATCTATGTATAGTCCGGAAGCGCGCATGCTCATGGAAAAATAGGGATACGATTTCACACTCGGAGAAGGTTTATACTTCGATCGAGGTTCCCGTATCCCAGTCAAAGCGGCATATGTACCGAAAGGGAAACCGGATGATTATTACCGTCACAAAAGAGGCTTAGGCTATGTTTCATCGTCTGATGATGAATGTGGTTGGCAAATTATCGATCAAATTGCTAACAAAGCTAAGGATGAGTACTTGCCAGATTCTTCAGTTGGGGATTCCGACACAAGTTTGGGAGAAATGTTCAAGACCTTAATGTCGAACATGACTACGGCTGATCCATCTACGATGGAGGACGACGATCAAATGCCGACATGGGAGGACCCATGGGTTCATCACCTAAACATGCAGTATGACGATAGATTTGAACAGAGGGAACCCCCCACTGAAGATGAAATAGTCTAAATTAATATGGGCGATGAGGCCAACCCAAAGCCCATATTCATCAGCGATAGTCTTCCCCCAGATGAGAAGGAGGAATTAATTACTCTCATCAGGGAGTATATTGACGTCTTCGCCTGGAACTATGAAGACATGCCAGGGCTCGACCCCAATGTGGCAATGCACCGCCTCGACATCAAGCCGGATGCCAAACCTGTCAAACAACAGCAAAGACGGTTTCGTCCGCAGATTATGGAAGCCATCGAGGCAGAGGTTAAGAAATTGATCGACTCAGGATTTATCCGAGAGGAACAACATCCAGACTGGTTAGCCAACATCGTTCCCGTCATGAAGAAGAATGGCAAAATCAGGATTTGCATCGACTTTAGGAACCTGAATGAAGCATGTCCAAAAGACGATTTTCCTCTCCCAATCACGGATGTCATTATCGACAATACATGCAGATTCGAGAGAATGTCCTTTATGGACGGCTTTTCGGGGTATAACCAAATCAAGATGCACCCGGATGATGAGAAGCATACAGCGTTCAGAACGCCCCTCGGTGTCTTCTGCTACACGGTGATGCCTTTTGGTCTGAAGAACGTAGGCGCCACATACCAACGAGCGATGACTAAGATTTTCCAGAAGCACCTCAGGAAAACGGTTGAATGCTACGTTGATGATTTGGTGGTAAAAAGCCGCAACAAAGAAGATCACATCAAGGACTTGAAGACGATGTTTGATCTCATGCGGAGCCATCAATTAAAGATGAATCCCACAAAATCCTTCCTCGGAATGTCCAGCGGAAAATTCCTTGGATTCGTTGTCACCACTAAGGGTATACACATCGACCCAGACAAAGTGAAGGCGATACATGAATTGCAGCCCCCAAGGAATCTAAGGGAGCTCAGAGGATTTCAAGGTCGTTTAGCTTACATCCGGCGGTTCATCTCAAATCTTTCTGGGAAGTGCCAACCATTTTCTAATCTAAACAAGAAGGGCGTGTCATTTATTTGGGACGATGCTTTCCAAAAAGCACTCGAAGATATTAAGACATATCTGATGAATCCCCCTGCTCTTGTTGCACCAAAATCAGGTAAACCGTTCTTGATTTACATCAAGGCGATGAACCATTCGATAAGTGCTTTATTAGCACAAGACGATGATAATGGTCACGAACAGGCAGTCTATTACCTAAGTCGGACTTTGATAGGCGCCGAGTCTCGATATCCGATGATTGAGAAAGAATGTCTCGCATTGGTATTCGCAGTACAGAAGATGCGACATTACTTGGTTGGTCAGACGATTTACGTTATTGCTAATGTTAATCCGGTACGGGTATTCATAACTCAACCGGGTTCGATGAATTGGCGGTTAGCGAAGTGGGCCCTTCTCTTGTCCCAGTATGATTTGCACTTCAAACAGCAGAAGTCGGTCAAAGGACAAGCGATTTGTGATCTTTTGGCGGCAAGTCTGACAACAGATATGGTTGAAGTATATGATGACTTGCCAGATGAAACCCATGAGGTTAATACCACATCACACCAACAAGTATGGCAATTATACTTTGATGGTGCTTCAAGAGCAGTTAATAAGGCAATAACCCCTGGATGTTCTAGAGTCTCCTCCGGAGTTGGAGTTGTCTTAGTTTCCCCGGGGAAGCACGTGATGCCTCGGGCGTATTCACTGACTGGACCATGCTCTAATAACGTAGCCGAGTACAACGCGCTCCTCATTGGACTCAGTTTCGCCAAGGAGCTGGGGGTCGAATATCTCGAAGCTTTTGGAGATTCTCAATTGATAGTCAACCAAGTTCGTGGAGAGTATGAAGTCAGGAACCCAGACCTGATCCCGTACCACCAGGAGGCCATCAAAATGGCGGATTCTTTTGAGGAATTCTTCATTGAATACATCCCGCGTCTCCAGAACGCTTATGCAGATGCACTGGCAGCACTAGCAGTATCACTCGCGCAGCCGTCCGAAACTAAACTGCTAGTCACAGTAAGATCACACCAACTCTTCATACCCATATACGATATGGATATCGAAGAGGAGGATGATAAAACGTAAACGCCAAAGAGGTGAACTCAACCCAAATCGGGTCTGAGTCCCGAGATTGGCGCTTTCCCATCATTGATTATGTCCAATATGGCATTTTGCCGGAGGATGTAAAAGAAAGAGAATCTATTCGCCGAAGAGCACCACAGTTCTTTTACAATACCGAGACCCGTACATTATACCGTCAAGGGTATGATGATTTGCTTCTCCGATGCCTTTCGAACGAAGAAGCAAAAGAAGTTCTTAAGGAAGCACACGAAGGAGAATGCGGTGCGCATCAGCCTGGTCCCAAGCTGTATGATCGTATCAGAAGGATGGGATACTTTTAGCCAACAATGGTACGTGATGCAATCGAATATGCACGGGAATGTCACGCCTGTCAAGTGCATGCGAATTATATGCACCAATCACCGGAGCGGTTACACACGTCAACCACGTCCTGGCCATTCGAGACATGGGGTATGGACATTGTCGGTTCTATTTTTCCTCCTTCAGTCAAAGGTGATCGATTTATCCTCGCTATCACGGACTACTTTTCAAAGTGGGCTGAAGCAATTCTGCTTAAAGAAGTGAAGACGAACAACGTCATCAACTTCATCAAGCATCATGTCATATACCGACACGGCGTGCCGAGACGGATCATTCATGACAACGGTCCACAGTTCATAAGCAACGCTTTCATCAGGTTCTGTGACAAATTCAAGATTCAAGATATTTCGTCAACAGCTTATTATCCTGCTGCTAATGGATTAGCTGAAGCCTTTAACAAGACGATCATCAAGATCCTGTCAAAACTCTTGAAAACCAATAAGCGAGATTAGGACGATAAACTCGGCGAAGCGCTCTGGGCTTATCGCACCACCATACGCACACCTACGGGAGCCACCCCATATTTGTTGGTGTACGGATGTGAAGCTGTGCTACCATTAGAGATTCAAATCCCCTCCCTTCGGATCGCTCTCGCAACGGAGATGACGACCGAAGAGCAACATCAGAAGTGCCTCGAAGAACTCGAGAGGCTGGATGAAAAGCTATTGGAAGCTCAACAACACATTGAGTTCTATCAGGCTAGAATGTCCAGGGCTTTTGACAAAAGGGTCCGCCAAAGAAGCTTCAAGGAAGGAGATCTGGTCCTCGCTGCTCACCGACCGATAATCCTCAATTCCAAGAAGAAAGGTAAATTCGAACCCAAATGGGAAGGACCGTTTGTAATAGACACAGTCTACTCAAACGGCGCATATCGCCTCATCTCTCTAGAAGGCGTCAGGCAATTAATGCCAATAAATGTGAAGTTCCTGAAAAAGTACTATCCTTAGTACATTCAGGATAACCCATTTATCGGGAAGTTTCTTGAAGAATATTACACTTAATATTCTAGAGGATAACCCAAAATCATTTTTCACCACCAAAATCCCTCACTGATCAATTTCAATTGATAGTGAGTCCACCAAAAAATGTCTTTCGGGCCCTCTTGACTCTTTCCATGAACAAGAAGTCCACTTTTAGTTCGGAGTCCCCTTTCGATAAACGAAAGAACTCCCTTTCTTTTCTCTTTGGTTAAACCTTCTCATGGTTATAACTGAAGTTGAAATTTCATTTCGATAAACGAAGGACTCATCTTTCGATCAGATAACCAATCCTATAAAAGGTAAGTTTATCTAGGTCTTCCAGATTCTCGGAGTGGAGATCCCACTTCTAGTTTCTTTCTTGCACTAGAAATAGAATATAAAATTCTTCCTTTCCAGAATCAAGGAATAGAATATAAAATTCTTCTTCCTTGCTCGGGGAATAGAATATAAAATTCTTCCTTTTCCACACCAACTCTTTTTCCAAAATTTATCAATTTAGGATTCATCTTAGGAAGTTTATCCCAAATCCTAAGCAGGGATAAGTCTGCGCCTAACACGCGCTGCCGGTTTAGTCTTTCTCCGATTGAAAAAGACACCAGAGTTCGATTCTGGGGTATTTTATCCTAAAACCTAAGCAAGGATAAGTCTGCGCCTAACACGCGCCGCTGGTTAGTTCTTAACCGTTAAAAAGAACACTTGCCCACATATTCAACATTGTGGTAGGTTGTTATTAATAACACCAAAATCCATGCCTTACACGCGTGGGGAATTTTATCCTGAATCCTAAGAAAGGATATGCCGACGCCTAACACGCGTCGCCGGTTTGGTCTTTATCCGTAGAAAAAGATACCAGAGCCTGACTCTGGGGACCTTTATCCCAAAGCCTAAGTAGGGATAAGCCAACGTCTAGTACACGTTGCTGGGTAGCCTATTCCCATAACAATGGCGAAGTCTACATATTCGAAGTTGTAGTAAAAAGTCTAAGGGAGTTCATTCCTTTAGCACAACGTCACATGCGGAACGGATTAAAACAATCCGCATGTAAGCCCGACTCAAACGGTAGTCGGTAAGAGCACATCAAATCCGTTAAAAGCTGAGGATTTGCTAAAAATCCTAAGTCAACATCTCATACACGTTGCTGTTTAGTCTTTTCACAGGAGAAAGACGAAGTCTACGTATTCAATGTCGTAGCACTAAAAGAGTTAACTCTTTTAGCTTAACGTCATGTGCGGAACGGATTTAGACAATCCACATGCTAGCCCGACTCAAACGGTAGTCGGTAAAGGCTAATCAAATCCGTTGAAGGCTGGGGGTTAGCCAAAAATTCTAAAGCCAACACCTAACACGTGTCACCGGGTAGCCTATTCCCGTAACAATGACGAAGTCTATGTATTAGACATCATAGCACAAAGCCTCAAAGAATTCAATCTCTGAGCGCAACGTTACATGCGAACGGATTTAAACAATTCGCATGCTAGCCCGACTCAAACGGTAGTCGATAAAGGCTCATCAAACCCGTTGATGGCTGAGGGTTTGCCAAAAATCCTATGAGTATTATGGTCAATCATTTCAAACGGAATGACGAATCATAATAAAGATAAAGATGAAAACCAGTTTCACTAAAGGAATCAAAAGTCAAAGTACGCAGCAAACAAAATCATACATTAAACCCATGACCAAAAATCTGCCGACTGATCTTAGACAGCTTCTCATCATAAGCTTGCCTAAGTTCAGCTCTGATGGACTCCTCGGTGGTGGCTGAAGTCCTCGCAACAATCTCCTCTGTCTCGACTAGCTTCTGCTTCAAGGATTTCAACTCATCAGATAAGGCAGTGTGGGCTTGCTGATCCTGTGCTTTCGTCATCTGAAGAATATCCAACGTCTCCTCTTTTTCACGGAGTGCTCTTCTGAGCTGGTCTATCTCGGTCGCACAAGAGGTAATAGAAAGGTCGAGCTCGGCAAGCGAAGATGATCTAGCAGCAAGGCTGGTCTCAACTCGATCTACTCGGTCCCGCTGCATCTGAATCTCGAGCTCAGCAAGAATCCGAGTCTCGCGCGATGACTGTAAGCGGGTATCCAGCTCGGTAGTAATAAATGAGGAGGCGCCTGCATCTCGGAGCTCACGAAACATCTGAAGCTCATGCTCTAGGCAATCAAGGTCGTCAACTATAGCCTTTGCCAAATCTGGATATCCTGCTTCCCTTATCGAATTGATTTTGGGATCAAGGAAAGGCTTGAATTGGTGAAGGAAGAGTCCACCATGGAAGAGCTTGCCAATCATAGCATTCACAAAGGAGAAGAAGGAGCGAAGTTCTATGCAGAGAACGATCTTCTCAGGATCGTTATCTGATAGCGACTCCTTCACAAGGACATGGAGCTGAGAAGAAACCCCTACACAAAAAAAAAATCCGTCAAAAAAATGCTTTGAAGAAGAAATAATATTCTCAGTTACTTAATTCATACCTTCTTGAGTCACTGGGGGTAGTGGGGGTGTAACCGCTGTAGATGTATCAACTGGTGTAGTTGGTCTCGCAGTCGGCTCAACAGGATCAGTCTCGACAAAAGCTCCTATCAAATACAAAACAGAATTCTCAGGGGCATCACATTATAGTTGCATTAGTCAAAAATTGGCTAGTCTTATAATTAACTTGGGAGGAGGCACGTACCTTCAAAATAATCACCCTCGGGATTCTTAGGGAATGAGGACTCAGGGAACATATCTCCAGGCAACTGGTCATCAATTTGAGGAGAGCTATATATGAAGTGGAGCATAGGAGTGTCCACAAGCAAGCCTTCCTCGTCAAAATCATCAGTTGAGAAATCTGACACAAAAGAATATAAGTACCAAAGAAGAATGAAGAAACTACAACCAATAGAAATGAGTTACCTCTTATGGGTGCGTTAGCCTCTTTATTCCCAAGATCCACGCTCACTTCCTGCAAGTTATCTAAAAGAGCGAGAAGCACAGAGACAATTAAGGAATGCACAAATTCCGAATCATTCGATTTTGTTGTGTGCCATCTAAAAGATATAGTGTTAATGGTAGATGTACCTGGATTCGCTGAATCGGGTCCTACATTGATATCCTCCATAACGTCGGCAACTCCTGCAGACCTTTCTACCTGGTGCGATGAGTCATCCTCGCCAGGAGGTACAGGATCAGGACTCATTCCGCTCTCCCCACGCTCTCCTATATAGAAATGGAAAAGCATGAGTTGAAGTTCTGAATAATCAAGAGGATGGTTTACAGGATAAATGTTACCTTCATCACTAGCAGGATCATCACCAGCCAAATCCATATCAGATACTTGTGAAGCTGCACACGGCTTGCGGGTTAATCTCTTCCGCCTAGCAGCAGGGACAATAATCGAAGGTCTCGCCTGGGGAGGAGGATGGAACTCCTCATCTTGGTCACCAATGGTCCCTGAAACATCAAACCATTGTCAGTTTTAATAATTCTCGAAAACAGAAGAAAAAAGAAATGGATAGTTAACCTCGCTCGGAAAAGTCCTCGTAATCTTCAGGATCTCCGCCTGAAGCCTCGTTTGCAGAATGGAAGACCCTCTTTCCCTCTTCATCAATCCGACGAGTCTTGTTCTGTATCCTTTGTGACTGAGCATTTTCCCAAATCCTACGAGAATCAACCTGAGAAGCTTCCTCGGCCTCTAGCTCTGCAATCGGCTTCACAGGGATAGTTTTATTGGCTGCTAACAACCACTTGCAGCTTAAGAAGGTGAGGTTCAACGGCCGATCAGCACTCAGGAGACTGAACTTAGCACCAGTACAGCCCATCACGGTCCACAACCATGCCCGGAGACCGTCCACCAAACCGCCGTGGGTCCGAAGCTGCTGATGTGGGTTCCCGACGTAAAGCTGATCATAGCCGAATTGGCGAGCGAATCGACAGGGTAGATATGGCTCTATGAAACACTGATTCCTCACCCGAAAAGTCAGATAACCCGGCCTAATGTTCACCAGCCAGTTAAAGCAGCCGATGTCTAAATGAGTTCGATACTCCCTCGGCCTCTCCTCATCAATCAAACACTCGCCGTATCGGCCAGAGAACTGCGGAAAGCAAGTGAAAAACACCCAACACTTGTGGACCTGCAGCTGCTGTCTGATGTCAGAAAATCCTCTCCCCTCCCACTTGCCATTCTCAAGCAATTATAGTAGAGGAACGGAGTGGTCCGTGGCGTTCGATACCGACATCATGTCAGAACGGTGAAGGACGAACCAAGCCATCAAATAAGTGTACGGAAGCTCCACCCTAATAGTGGGAATCTGACCTGGCAAGTCACTTTCCTTCCGTGTAGAGGCACTAGAAATCTCTCGAAGCCCTCGATGAATGTTAGCCACCATGACTGGAAGAAGCGAAAGTTCCTTTTTGTAAGCGAGCTGAACCGCTAGATAGAGCACTTCCAAGGGCAAAGCGTCACCAGACTGGAACGGGACCACGCATTTCTTTAACCAGATAGCGAGCTAACCGATAAGAAGGGTCATCGGTCGAATCGGTGCGGTCGCATGCCATAAGAACGATTTAAACTTGGTCCCTGTAGGAAAGCCACTCTCAGGACTGCTAATGGTATAGGAACGAGCATCGATCTTCTTTAATAGACTATTCACCCCTGAAGGAGTAAGTGGTGACAACTCATAAATATCCTCGCCAGAATTGCTCTCTAGATTCCTAAACAAGTAACATGCAAACCGCTTCAGACTCACAAATGACTTAGTCCTCTTCGCTAAAGGCTTAGACTGCGCCAAAGCAATATGATAGTGACATGTGAGGTCCCATAAAATCTCATAGCGGTCGGGCATACGATCTTTCAGCTGACTCAATTCATGGTTGGAGGGAAAGTATTCCTGATATAACATCTGTCCCATGGGCAAACCAGAAACCCTGTGCATCTCATGAAGAGCCAAGCCCAACTCCCCTTGCCGGGTCAGAAAGGTGTTCGAATCTGGATTATAAAGCTCGAACAAAGCAAAGAAATGCCTCGAGCTGACAGGCAAGCCATACATAGTGGCACGAACGGCTGCATATAAACCACAAGCGTGCAACTCCTCGACCCATCGGCTTAAGACGTACTTCGTCATGCGGGTCCACCAGAGCTTGTCCAAAGAATGGACCCATCCATAAAATCTGTGACGCGTCGCAGGCATCTCCCGTCCTAGAGCAGCGAGGCGATTCTTCAAAGTAGAAGCAATGGCAAGGAATTCATTACGTGGAGGTGCATCCAACCCCAATACTCCAGGACGCAGTCCAGTGATATGACTCCTGCTCGAACCAGGAACTGCCTGATGAGTGATGTAGCCGCAGTGAACGCTCTCATGCTCTTCCGTCAAGCACCACGACATTTCCTGTGTCACAGCCTGACGTCTAAGTTCAGTCAATGAACGATGCCGAGGAATATTCGGCAAATATATGAAACCACTGCCAGTTTTATGAAGCCACTGCTCGGCATCAATAAACACTGCATCCGGATCTCTGACAGAGTCGCCAAATAAAAAGTCGCTCTTCCTGAGAGGCTGAATAGAACTGGCATCCTTCACGAAAGGCGCATCTGTAATCAACTGCCGAAGAGCTCGATGTCCACCCTCCTTCACCACTTGGGCAACCTCGATCGACATGTCCAAAGCAAACTGAGGAGTAACTGGAATAGGGGAAAAGTCGTCGGAAGTCGAATAGTACTCGCCACGACGCCCGTACACTGCGTGAGATGAGAACGCTCCAGAAGGATATCCCACTGGAAATAAACAGTTAAACATCTGTTAGTCTCAATTATAAAAGGAAGTTGAACTCATCTTACAAATGGGTAAGATAGAGTCATTGCCTTATAACAGGTGAGACGATTCGGCCACATTGTGCAATCACAAGATAGGGTATATTGACAATATAGCCCTGCCTTGTAAAGCACAATGTAGCTTCGAATCACCCCCTTTATTTTGAGATATGGTTATGACCAAGCAAAACCTATCTTTAAAGCGTCGATCCTTACCAAGGAGAATCAAGGCTCTTCCCGATTGTCTCGCCAAGGAGAACAATGTGGGGTAAAAGGACCAATTTGCAAATCTCCAAGGAAAAAAGGACTGATTTGTAAATTTCCAAACATGCCAAAAATAACTCACCAGCGTAAGAGGGAGGCGCGCTATCAGCCGACGCAACAGGGGAGCGACCTCTCGGGACACGCGACATAATGATCTGCAAAATAAATTAAGGGATCAGATCCAGAAAAAATTTTCCCTTTTTATTGCAATTCTACCCCCTGAAGGATGAGCTCGAGGCGCCAAATCATAATCCTAACCCTCACATGCGATCCCACAAGTTTATAAATTAAATTAAACATGAAATATCCAAAAATTATGAAGGATTTACCTGAGGAAAAGCTCGAGGATCCGACAAAAATTAGACCTTGAAAGGTGCTCGAACCACGTGCTCGAGGGGCCTGAGAGAAACTTTAAATATGGAAGTTTGGAAGGATTTTTCAGTCTAATATCAAAAGGAAGCCTAGATCTGAGACAGATTTCAAGGTTTGAGAGAGAAAGAATGCTCGAGGGAAGAAAAATCAAGAAAAGAGGCACAAGGGGGGGCTGGCCCTAGGAGGAGGAAAAGAAAAGAAAAAGAAAAGAAAAAGAACCCCTTTTATAATGTGAACCAGTCCTGAACCAGACCGGACCAGGGTGAACCAGACCAGACCAGTCCAAATCAGTTCAAAAGGGGCTGAACCAGGCTGAACCAGACCAAAACAGACTGAACCAGACCAGACCAGGATGAACCAGTCTGAACTAGTCTTGAACTAGTCCTGAACCAGTTTGAACCAGGTTGAACCAGTCTTGAACCAGGTTGAACCAGTTTGAACCAGAGTTGAACCAGAATTTAAATTGAAGCTGAATTGAGCATCGAAACAACTTCAAATCAACTGAGGGTTCAATCCTTTGTTTATTTTGGTCTCTCCCACGCATTCGGAAGGATCGGAAGAATTTTTGAGCCAAATTATTGCCTTTTTTTGGGTCATTATCAGACCGGTTCAGATAATTATCATACCGGTTCAGCTCATTCGGGCATGAGAAATACTCCAAGAAGGTATACGAGTATAAACTATTCCCTATTTTGTTGAGAAGTTCCTGGAGGATATTTTTCTAAAAAATATTCTTAAGGATAACTCAATAACACTACGCCGGACAACGCGGCGCAAATAAAGACTCAACGCCAACAATCGAGGGTCAGTTATATGTTGAACCAACAAGCACGAGCTAAAGATTGGAAAATCAGGAATCGACTTCAAGTTCAAAATTCCGACAACGGTCAGACAATAAATGCAGCACCGGAACCCTTACAGACGTTCGACAAAGCACCGAATAGCCTGAAGGATTGAAGGAATACATAACAAAAGTCATTCCAAAGTCCCATTACACCGACTGAGGGTAGGGGCAATCATATCCAAAGCATTCCAGACTCTTCTATAAAAGAACGAGGCTGAAATACTTTGGAGGGGGTATCTGTAGGCGTATAAAATTGCCTATAGGTCCCTTAGCACAGCTCGACACGGTGATTCGACAAACCAATGAACCATCGAGTGATGAGGTGACGATGTCAACGAATTACACGCGAGCAATGGAATGCATTCACGTGCGGAATCAATCCAACGGTTCGGGAAGTCAACGAGTCGTCCAACCATAAAATGGATTCGAACTCAAACACCAAGACGGATTTACTGTCAAATAAAGATCCAGACTGTCAAATCAAGGTCCGGATAAATCGAATACAGAACCGGAAAACGGGAAACGACGGAAAACAACACCCAGAGGGGCTCGGCCAAAACCGTGCCACCTCAAGGTGGCTCGGCCAAAGCCGAGCCACCCTGGGGTGGCTCGGTGGCCGAGCCACCCTGAGGTGGCTGGCCCAGATCTGTGCCAAAGGCACAGATCTGGTTGCCTATAAATAGGGGACTTGGGTTCACTTTTTGGAGGACTTTTGGAGAGCCGAAATTCTGCCGGATTGAGACCTTGTTCTTGAGTTTTTGAAGGCTTGAAGACTTGGACGTTCGGATCTGGTTCTTGGTGAGCATCCGCATCACAAAAGGCAGGAGTTCGAGAGGACCGGATCTCAGATCTACGTTGCTATACTCCGGATCAAAGCTTGTCTTTGATCCCGAGATTCGAGCGATTGTTTCCTTGGTGAAATAATCCCTCCGGCTATTATTTCCTTAGTGAAATAATACCCGTCACACTACGTAGATCTGTCTGGATCTAGATCGTGTGGTGGTCAACGGATCAACCATCGGCGCAGGCAAACAACCCACGCAAGCGAGTGACCGGATAACAGGAGCTCGTGATTTGTTCGGTAAACAAGAGAAAAGTTGTAACTTTTATTTCTTTGTTTTGATTTTCATTGTAACCGGATCTTATAAAAAGATCGGATCTTTGTAACTCAAAAAGTTGTTATTTAAAGATGACAATGGAATCAGTAATGAAGAAAGCAACAATTTTTCCCGCGAACATACCCCACGTCAACCCCGCCTACAGCCCACACTCGACCTCGCTTGCGGAGCTATATCGACCTCGCCTGCGCTCGACTTTGAGCTCGCTTGTTAGCTTCGAGCTCACCAGCGCATCATCATCGACCTCACCTACGCTCGACTTTGAGCTCACTTGTTAGCCTCGAGCTCGCCAGCGATGGACTCGAGCTCGCTTGCAGCCAGCCTCACCTGAAGTCACCTGAGGAGCTCGCCTAGACTTCAAGCTTGACCTTGCCTAAGTCAGAGCTCGCCTGATTGGATGTGTCAACCTCGCCGAGGTTTGGATCTACACCCTATTTTCTAACAAAACACTTGTTTTTCTTTCATGATCACATATGCATTCAAAATGTCGAAATTTCTTCCCATAGTTATTGTTATAGACCTTTTCACTGTGCACCGAATTGATGTTTTGAACAAAACTTGAATCTTATTACTAAGCATACGTCATAATCTGGATTTGGTCTGAAAATGCTCACAAATTTCTCTAATGTTTTTAGTACGCTACTTTATCAGTTAGCATTAAAAAAAATACTACGGAAATGTTGTGTATCTATAGAATTATCTCTATTCACTATTGTAGAATTCTTTTCATTTACTATTTTAAAAGTCAATAATGCCCTTCTAAAAGAACTAAAATAATATGACTAGAGCAAGCAAGTACTGATCAATAAAGTATAGCAATGCAGTTAGCCCCAAGGTTAAAACTTAGAAAGACAGAGATTCCTCTTCACATAATAATAAGGGTTTTGCTAAATGCCCTAAGGGTAATAGTAAAGAAGGAAAGAGAAAGCGGGAGGAAAGAGTGAGTGGGACCCTATGTCTGTCACTCATTATCTCTCTTCACTACACCTCTCTCTATCTCTCTCCTCTTTATCCATTGTCCTAAAAGCAATGGTTAGCAAAACCCTAATAATAGTAGTAATAATAAATATTAAAAATAAATGAACTAACAAAGAAATTGGTCCTAGTTCCAACATTATTATAAGTGGAGCACACATCTATGTATTATCATACTCTTTTTAAAATTATGAGTTTAGGAATAGCTCAACAATCTTAAAAAATAAGATTAATAAAATACATGAAACAACTCCACAGTATTAGTTTGTTAATGTTGTTTCATGGTATTAGTTTGTTAGTGTAAAAAACTAACATGCTATAGTATATGAAATATTATAAAATAACCTAAAACGCTTCAAAAGTTGCATAAAATACCCTCAAAAGTTTAAAATTATACAAAACATCCTGTCATTTTTGTTATAGCCGTTTTAGTGATGGAAAATAATCTTTAATCCATGACAGACAAGTGTTCTATATTATGCATAATCAAGTTAGCACCTTAAGGTAATCAGAGGCCTAATTCGGTCTACTCAATACGCTGACATCTTGCGAGGACGACTCGAAAGGTTTTACATGTCAAAAACACGAAAGGTGTCACATGTCGACAACCCGAAAAGTGTTATGTGTCTTCTCCTGGCTGAGTCGACTGCTTAACTACTCCACTCGACAGACTAATCGATTGACACCTTGCAAGGATGACTCAAAAGGCGATACTTCTCGACCACCAGACGAGTAGGAAGGTGACAAAATGCCTTGAGCCCCTCATGTGCACTGATGACTAATCATCTCATAATAAATACTATTAAATGTATTATGGGTTCCATCATTCCTCTGTTCCTAATAGTATTTATGGTACATTGGACCATGTCAGCACTGTATACCCCCCGTCACTTCACATTAAACACCGAAATAACCTCTTCACCACTCGTCAGCCGACACCTACAAAGTTAAAGCTGACTTGGCCATCAGCCCATGCTCGGCCTAAATTACCCTTCTACCTCCTATCCCTACTATAAAGAAGATACTATTTTCAATTATAGGGTAAGCTTTTTCTCATTATCCTCTAAACTTAAGAACTACTGTAGTTTCTTTTACTTCTCCACACAAGCAATCCACTAACTTGATCGTCGGAGGAACAACCCGAGTATCACAACCCACCCTCTTACGATGTGTTACTTATGCAAGGAAGAATAGTTTGCTTAAGAATTAGGCATTCAGAGAGTTAGAGGGCCTCTGTCAATTTAATCAACTCCTTTTATTTGACTGTGTGATTCAATACATCAACAGTTTGTGGCCCATAGTGGGGCCTCCTTTCTTCTTCGAGCAATTATGTCTAACTCTGGGCATATGCCTGATCAGCTCATCCCCAGAGAGCTACAACCAAATCAGGCTCAACTTGAGGAATCCACCCAGCGGATCACTCAAGCCTTCCAGTAGCAGTTTGCTGCTTTCACCTTCGAACTCCTCCAACAGATAGCTCCTCCCCAGCCCGCTCACTCTGTTGCCCCTCAACCATCAGTGGGCCAGCCTTCGGCGACTCATCCTCCAACAGGAGCCCAGCTAAAGGCTCCTCTACCTCTGCGTGCTGCCCATGTCGGAGAGCAGAGAAGTCACATCGAGCACACATCTCTTCCTCCATGCCAACCTACTCATCGATCCTCACCACCGCTACCCTCTATGCCCTGAGGTGATTGGGGAAAGTCCTAACCCCGGTCGCAACAGAAGGGACCACACCACCATAGGAGCCCAGTAAGATCCCCGGTGTCCTCACGCTGCTCTAGGCCCCTCAGCAACCTATATGGCCTCTGGTTATGATCATACTTATTGACTGATAGTCGAACTCATTAAGGGGAACGCTCCTCTTACTGATTACAACATGAATGCTGCCTGTGAGAAGTTCAAGATGCCCTAAGTAGAGAAGTACAAGGGCGAAGGAGATCATGCAGAGCATGTCTAGAATTATTATGACATGATGAGCATGATGTAGGTGCCCAAAGCCATTATCTATAGGTGCTTTCCCATCACTTTATCAAGAAGTGCTAAGCTCTGGTGGAACTCCCTAGAGAAGAAGTCCATCGACAGCTTCAAATAGCTCAGCCAGAAGTTTTTGCACTACTTCTTGGCTGACACCAAGCAGAAGTTGCTTGCCCCTCATTCAGATGAGGCAAGATCCTGAAGAGAGCCTCCGAAGCTACTTCAAGAGGTTCCAAGCCAAGCGGCTGGAGATCGACGACCGAGGGAGCGCGGTTGCCATGTTAGTCATTATATTAGCCTAGCAAACAATGAGTTGGCTGACTCACTAACCAAGAAGAGATGCTCTACCTACGAGCAATTGATAGCTAAGACTCATGGGTACATAGACATGAAAGATGCCCGAACCTACAAGAATGCTGCCAAAGCGACAGAGGCGGCAATGGCAGCAATGGAGGCACCAACAACCCTAGCAATGGCAATGGTTCCAGCGTTAGCAACTCATGTTGTACCAGCCACACCATTAACTGCCCCAATAGCCCCGGTGATCTAGTCAGTGCGGGAGTCGGCTAGGAATCTCCTTTAGAGACTCGAGTCGATGAGCCATCCTCCAAGAGTTGACTCATGCCTAAACCGGTCCGATAAGAGGGATCGTAGGAGGGAGTCGGCACAAAGACTAGCCCTCATGATTCTCAACACCTTGCTCATCAATGCCCTCTACATGGTCCAAAAAAAGAGATATCTTAACACGGCTCCTCCCCAAGATGAGGTCGAACACTCGGAGTCAGGATACTCAACAATATTATCGATATCATCAAGACCACAACCACCTCACTAATGATTATTGAGTCATCCAGATGGACATTGAGGATTTGATCCAGAGAGGGGTTTTGAGAAAGCTTGTCTCCTAGAGAGATAGGAGAGAAGCCGTTGCTGGGGAAGCCCATAGGAGGTCCCATTCTTGGTTGCCTCATCCCCAGCTGTAGCCTGACAATTGACCATTCGAGCCTAGCCATAAGGGGTTCATCAATACCATTAGAGGAGGTTCCACAGTGGGAGGATCATCCAACAACGTTCGGAAGCGATATGCTAAGTGAACGTTGCGGATGAACATGTGTGACAAGAAGGCAAGAGTGGAAGAGCCTATATCTTTTAGCAATGCCAACTTGAAGGATGTAGAAATGCCTCGTGGTGACCCTATTGTCATCATGACCAATATTGATGGTTTCCAAGTCAAGAGGATCATGGTCGACATGGGGAGCTCGGTTGACGTCTATAGATGTCAAAAATTACTTATAGGTTCCTGCACGTAGTTCAAAATAGAGAGAATGTGTGAAACGAATGAAGCAAATACAATAAGGAGGGAGCCACGAATCAGAGAGGATTATCTAAGTCAAAGAGGATCATCCGATGTTAAAAAAAGAAGCGAAGGAACGCACGTGAAACATCAAAATGTGTGAAACAACAAAGCAAATACAATTAGGAGGGCTCTAGAGTGACCCACACGAAGAAGTAAAATTTTAACCATGATAAGATTTGAATCCGAAATATCTTAAAACATAAAAGTTGTAGCTCTCTTTGTCAGCTTTCTAATGCATCTTGAATTATTTTATTCCAAGATATGGGAGAATTAAATACAAAAGACTAAAGATAGTATAAACTGTCTCGGAGAATCCGAGTCACCTCAAAGTGACTCGGAAATTCCGAGTCACTTCGGAGTGACTCGTGCCCAGGTCAGCTCTCGTTGGGTTTTCTGATAAGATTGACTTCTAGAACTCATTGGAGCTATCCATAAACATGTGGGGTTATCCTTAAATATGTGGAAGCTGTTACACAATCGAAAACCCACCTAAACAGATAATAACAGTTGTTATTCGATCCTATCTACAAACACAGTATTTAGAATCTATAAATACACCCCTAGCACCCTCATAAAGGTGGATTTGAAGGGAGTCACGAATTTCAGAGGAGCTAGGATGAGGTTCTGATGAATTTAAGAGAGGCTAGCAGATCTTGACGAAGTTCTTCAACATAAAGAAGGAGAGTTTGAGAGATCTAAGATCCATTCCTCTTTCCTTCGGATCAAACTTGGTTTTGATCTCAAGAAGAGTTGTAATCTCGCTTGGTCGAGATTATCACTTCTATGATTATTTTCTTTATAAAACAAGAGCATTAATTTTTCGTTCTGTTAACCGGATCTGACCCGCAATGGTCCACGGCTAACGTTTCCCCGGTACAGGTAAAGATCCCACGTAAGCAGCGGGTGATAAATGTCATCTGTGTGTGTTTAAAGAGAGTTGTAATTTTTATTTTATCGTTGTAACGAGAGATCTTATAAAAAGATACACTCTCTTGAATATGTAATTGATAAACAATTGTAATAGATTCAGCGATGAATAAACCAACTTTCGACATAAATACGCTGGCGACCATAGTGAGAGGCAACAGTCTCGTTGTTGAGACTGTCATGTCACAACCGAAGATTAATATCCCGGTTGATTCGGCGATCGAGTACGAGTTCGACGAAGCCAAGTTTGAGGAATATTTCTCCTCGTCTTTATCAAGATCCTCCTCTCCCTGCAAATGTGAAAAGATATTGTCTTTAAAGGATGTGTACTCACTAATGAAGGCTACAAGTTGTTGTCCTTATGTTTATGAGTCTATTCCCTAATCTTGTTTTGATGATTACAAACAATTCTTAACAACGTGTGTCAAGTGTTTGTATTTGTTTTATTAGGTAATCTACACAAATATCCAAGTTGGAGGTTGGATAGACTAGAACTTTCATGATCATATCCAATGGAGGTTGGCGGAATATCGGTATGAAGCAATGCAATTCAAGTCAAGATCCAAGTTCAATCTTCATCCGCAAGTGTACTAAGTAGAGGTTATTTAAGACCTATATCTTGGGTAATCTAGTTTAGGAGTTTATATTATATGTGTTAGATACTTTAAGCTTAATATCATATACACACATATTTTATTGGTTTCTATGTATATATATACAATTATATATACACATTTTAGTTTTTGATTTTCATGTTTGTTTTCTTGCAAGAATAAATTATTAATAAGTTTTTAATTGGCATAAAATCGGATTAGATTAGCATTGACCCTATTCATCCCATCTAGGGTTCTTTCCTAGTGGCATTAGGGTCTAATATAAGTGACTCCTCTCTAATCAAGGAGTTATTCAATCAAAGTACGCCAACTCTGATGAAGAGATCTCGTCAGAGGTGACGCCAACGCTAAGCTCGTCAAATCGGTAAGGTATTATAACAAGTTGACGGGGTTCGATATTATGCAAACTCAGAGTCCAGGAAGCATCAAGCAACCAAATCACTTCAATAGTGTGTGGTTGACAAATCCTCTAAGCCATCAACGAAAGAATGGATCCTTGTCAAAAGGAATCGTTCAACCTAAAAGGAGCGTATCCAAAGGTGTCATGCACGTGCCACACATGCTCGTACCCTTTTGCAAAAGGCACAATGTATGAAGAAGGAAGAGGTGGCCAAAAAACCATCAAGACCATGCTAAGTCTGGAGGCCAAAGTCCAAAATGGCATAAAAAACAACTCGAACAGCGAACGAAAAGATCAGAAGTCCCGAGCAACTTCAGGGTGACTCGCACCTAGCCTGAGTCACCTCAATGTGTCCCATGCCTAATTTGCCTCCTGTAGCCGCTTCTCCACTTCCGTTATGCTTCGTTCCTATTCCAGTTGATCCCATACCTTTGGAGAAGTCTCATGATAGCGTTGACCTATTGAAATTCAAGGTTACCATGGTGGACCATCTTGGTCATTCACATAAAGATCGAGGTAAAGCTCTGGTGAACAAAACCCGAGTAGTTCCTTAGGCTGGGGGTCATACAAACACTCCCGTCAAGCCAAAGGCCGCTCAAAGGTGTCCCGTCACCTCCAAACAAACCGAGGCACCTTATTGTACATGTCCATGCGTCATGCACAAAAGGACTCCTAGCATCGATCACCTGGGGGTTCGTATTGAAACCCAGGAGCCCGTTAAAGTTTCACGCTCACAAGGGGGTGGTCCTAAACATGTGACTCCTGATGCGATCTTGAATCGTTCAAAGGCGACAACAAATCGTCCCGAGAATATCAACAAGGTTCTTCATCCCCAAAAGAAGACGTGTTCGTCAAAAGACAACATTATACTTAGGGCATCATACCAACAATCGATGGATTACTCTAATGAGCTGCACCATCAGGCTGGGGGTGTGAAAAAAAATCTCAAAAGGGTGTCTGAGAAACCAGCTCTCACTGTCCATACGAGAGATCTCTCAGGACAGTATTATTAAAATGTAGCTGTCCCATGACCATTTCACAAAGGATCTCGATATTCAAGAAACTTTTCACCAAAGCATCAAAGCCTAAGCCAAGACATTTCCATGAGAGAAAATCCACCATCCATGATGATAAATTCCCTGAAGTCACCATCAATATGGTTAATAAAGAAAAATCTGTGATTGCTTCAAACGGCTCTAATTCTGACTTTTCTCCCGGAAGAAAAGTCAATTCAGGGATAGTCCAACAAATGTCTCATCTCTAGCTAGAAGCCATCGAACATAGGGATTATCCAAGGATGCACGAAGGACTGTCTTTGAAAGATAAACTGTCGAATACTTGCTCTGTAATCGCCTCCAACGATACAATATCCAGCATGAGGGAAGTAAGGGGGTCGTTTACAATCACTCCTGACCTAGTGGCTCAAATGCTTCAAGAGGCTTTAGCTCGATAGTGAGAGAGTTACAGGCTCAACGACTTCAACCACCACCTGAGTCTAGTGAGCGGGCTTAATCCAGTCACCGCACTCAGAACGTCATAGTTGATAGCGATCTAGAAGTGGATGAAGTTATCATGGCTGATGTGCCCCTTAAAAATACTGGGGGTGACCCAATCGCATCTCTCAGTAACACTAGGAGTGGTTCAATTGCACCCCTTAATATCATTGGGGGTGGTCCAGTTGATCTTTCTCGACATCCTCCAAAGAAAGATGCAGGCCAGGACAACAAGACAATGTAGGAGCTAGAAGATAAGGTCAACACCTTTCTATCGGCTCAAGAAGTGAAGAGGAACGACATTCTGTGTCCATATCCAATAGAGTGAGATTCAATCCTGTACCCGGTGAAGTTCAATCTAATTAACTCTATGTCGTTTGACAGGAAAGGTTCACCCACTCAGCACCTAATTTATTTTAAGTCTCACTTAGGAGTAATCTCCAGAAATGAACTCCTGATGATTCGATCATTCGTGGGCACCCTTCCTGGGGCGACATTCGATTGATATCGACGTCTCAAGCCGAGGAGTATTAACTGCTAGAATAACATGGAAAGCTCGTTCCTCAATAATTTTTTCGATGATGATACCGAAGTGTTGATCGGAGCTCTTCTAGATGAGAAGCAGAAGGATAGTGAGTCAGTTAACAGTTTTGTCAAATGCTTTCACAACAAAGCAATGAATTACAGGGATCCTGTCACAGAGGAGTTCATCTTGCAGATGTGCCACAATAATCTTTCCATCAATGTTCTAGAAGCCTTGAGGATCATACCATCCAAAACTTGGAAAGAGTTAAAACTATACGGTGAATAGGCCGAATGCTTTCTCAAAAGGAAGAAAGCTGAAAGAGGCCAACCGACGGCTAAAGCATCTACAACTACTATCGACATTCACCAATAGCAACCTTAGAGGCAACATGGGACTCTTAATTCGAAGTTCTAGGAGGAATATTCTTTCAAAGATGATGAAGTTCCAGCCATCTTTAAGTACCTCCTCGCCAACAACAAAATCAAGCGACCATCGATTACAAATCAAGAGGAAGCAAATAAGATTTTAGATCTAAAATACTGTGCATATCACAGGAGGGTTCATCATCCTACCACAGCTTGTAGTACTCTAAAAAATAGCATTCAAACCTTGGTTGATGTCTGTATCATGATGACAAAATAAGCCAAATGAGAACAAAATCCTCTAACATGTGTATAAGGTTAAACTGCTCCTATACTCCAATGGGTATACGAGTATAAACTGTATTCCCAACCTCCAATAGGTATATGAGGATAAACTGCTTCCTTTATTTCCAACGTGAAGTTCCTAAAGAATATTATACATAATATTCTTAAGAATAACCCCGAGATTGAAGGATTGTTCAAGTCTACGTCCAACACGCGTTGTCAAGTAGCCTATTCTCGCAACAAAGGTAAAGTCTATGTATTCAATACCATAGCACTAAGTCTAAGAGAGTTAACTCTTTTAGCATAACATTACATGCAGAACAGACTTAGACAATCCGCATACTAGCCCGGCTCAAATGGAAGTCGGTAGAGGCTTATCAAATCCGTTGATGACTAAGGGTTTACTAAAAAGCCTATAAGTACGATAGTCACTGACGCGCCAGCTTCATCAGTTGGTCTCATGATTTAAGCACCCAGAACAATATCAATTATAGTCGAAGCCTCAATGAAGAACCTTTAAAGCATTCACAATGATAGCCGTATCAGCTCCAATAGTTGGTCCTACAACCAAAATTCTCCTATGGTTAAGCAAATAACTAGCGGGATGTAAGGGTAAGATCCGTATCTATAGATGAACCAGCATCAACGGTTGGTCTTGTAACCTCTACATTTGGGCCTGCTGCACGTTATAATGCTAGTCTAGCTTAAACTGTGTAGATTCTAGTAAATGTACGAGTAAAAACTATGTTAACACCAGATAACACGCTACAATGAAGGTCAATGCCAATCAACATAATAATAGATTCATCAAAATAAGGCTCAAAAAAATTCTAGGTCAATGGATAATCCTCGAGAATTCAATCGTAATTCAGATATAAATTCCCGATGAAGATGATCAGTTCAATGTCGATCCAATGAAACGAGCTAATTCAGAAACTAACACTCTAGTTCTAATTCAAGATTTCGACAACAGTCAGACGATAAACGCAGCACCAGAAGAATTTTAGTTATTCGACAAAATACTGAATAGACTGAAAGATGAAAAAGTCTAAGAATTAAAGACTGAAATATCATATCTAAAGTATTCTAGGCTCCTCTATAGAAGAATGAATCTAAAATACTTTGAAGGGGGTATCTGTAGGTGTCAAAAATTGCCTATAGGTTTCTGCACAGTTTAAAACGGAGAGAATGTAATGAACACTATTATCTGAGTCAAAGAGGATTGTCTAAGCCAAAAAGGATCATCTGATGCTATAAAAAAAGTAAAGGAATGCACGTAAACCGTTGAAACATGTGGAACGATGAAGCAAATACAATCAGGAGGGTTCTAGTGTGGCCCGCACGAAGAAGTGAAATTTTGACCATGATAAAATTTGAATCTAAAAAATCTCAAAAGACAAAAGTTGTACCTCTTTTCATTAGCTTCCCAATGCATCTTGAATTATTTTGTTCTGAGATTATATAGGAGAATTAAAGCTAAAATACTGAAGATAGTATAAACTGTCTCAGAGAATCCGAGTCACCTCAAAGTGACTCGAAAATTCCAAGTCACTTCGGAGTGACTCACACCCAGGTTAGCTCCCGACGTGTTTTCTGATAAAATTAACTTCTAGAACTCATTAGGGTCATCCATAAATATGTAGGGTTATCCTTAAATATGTGGAAGCTATTACATAACTGAAAACCCACCTAAACGGATAATAACAGTTTGTTCTTCGATCCTATCTATAAATACGGTATTTAGAATCTATAAATACACCCCTAGCACCCTCATAAAGGCAGATATGAAGGGAACCACAAATTTCAAAGGAGCTAGGGTAAGGTTCTGATGAATTTGAGAGAGGCTAGCAGACCTTGGTGAAGTTCTTCAATATAAAGAAGGAGATTTCGAGAGATCTGAGACCCATTCCCCTTTTCTCCGGATCAAACTTGGTTTTGATCTTGAGAAGAGTCATAATCTCACTTGGTCAAGATTATCACTTTTGCGATTGTTTCCTTTGCGAAGCAAGAGTATTAATTTTTCATTCTGTCAACTGGATCTAATCCGTAGTGGTCCACGGACTAACGCATCCCTGGCACAGGTAAAGATCTCACGTAAGTAGCGAGTGATATATGTCCTCTGTGTGTATTTGAAGAGAGTTGTAATTTTTATTTTATCATTGTAACGAGAGATCTTATAAAAATATACACTCTCTTGAATCTGTAATTGATAAACAATTGTAATAGATTCAACGATGAATAAACCAACTTTCGACACAAACAACATCCTCTACATCGATGCCTTCAACCAAATAGGCATTGACAAGTCCTAATTGTAGCCATGTTAGGGCCCTCTCATTAGCTTTATGGGGCATGCACTCCAACTAGAAGGGATGACCACTCTCCCCCTGACGGTCGGAGAGTACCCCCGACAGTTCCTTGTCCAGGTCCACTTTGTGGTGTTGGACATCAAATATGTCCACTATTAGGCAGAATTGCCCTCTATCTCTTACGAGCTGTCCCTTTCACATACCACCAAATGATGAAGTTCTCGATTGTGGAAGGGGTTGGTGTAGCTAGGAGCAATCAGTAGAAGGCCAGATCCTACTATCTACTCTCAACAAAGGACAAGGGGTGCAAGAGACCCTCCCCATCAAGAAGGTGTGCCTCTAGATGGAGAAAGCACTGGTACAAGAAAGGGCGATACCCATCAAAGAGCTTTAGGAGATACCAATCGACCAAGAAGGTTTGAAGAAGGTCAAGATTATATCCGCCCTTGTCGAGCCTCAACGAGGGGAAATGATCACTTTCCTACTGGCGTCTTTGCTTAGGGGCCATAAGATATGCTCGGGATCCCTCCCAAAGTGATGAGCCATGAGCTCACTGTCGACTAGCACACTAAGCTGGTTTGACAAATGAAGTGACATCTCAGCCTAAAAGGCAGAAGGCGGTCGCTGATGAAGTCGACCGACTACTAAGATCCAGATTCATTCGGGAGATGCAATACCCTGAATGACTGTCCAACGTGGTTCTAATGAAGAAGGCTCTCAATAAGTGGAGGATATGTGTAAACTTCACTGATCTTAACGAGGTCTACCCAACGAATAGCTACCCCCTCCCTCAGATTGACAAAGTTATTAACAAAAGCGAAGGACATGAACTACTCAGTTTCATGGACGCCTTCTCTGGCTACAATCAGATCTGCATGGTAGAGCATGATTAAGAGAAGACTTCATTTATTATAAATCAAGGGATGTATTGTTATAAGGTGATGCCCTTTGGTCTCAAAAATGTTCATGCTACCTACCAGCAGCTCGTCAACAAGATCTTCAAGCACCAAATTGGCCAAAATATGAAAGCTTATGTGGACGACATCCTGATGAAGTTAAAACGGGCATCGACACACATAGCTGACCTTATGAGACCTTCTCTGTCCTTAGATTCTACCACATGAAACTCAACCTGGCCAAATGTGCATTCGGGGTCTAATCGGGGAAATTCCTTAGGTTCATGGTCACCCAAAGAGGCATTGAGATTAATCCCGAGAAGATAGCTTCCATAGAGCAGCCACCCGAGCACCTCATGTTAAAGGACATCCAAAGGCTGAATGGAAAGATAGTCGCACTGAGTCACTTCCTCTCTAAATCAGCCAAGAGGAGCCTCACTTTTGTTAAGATTCTAAGAGGAAGCAAGAAGCTAAAGGAGAGCAATAGCTGGATGGCAGAGTGCAGCGCAGCCTTCAGAGATCTCAAGACCTACTTGAGCACCAAATCACTGCTGAGTCAGTCCAGAGAGGGGAAAGACCCTGTATCTAAACTTAACTATTTTTCTTGAAGCGTCAGCTCTATCCTGGTTCATGAGGAGGATAATGCCCAAAAGCATGTAAATTATGTCAGTCGGATACTGAGAGCGGGTGAACTCAACTACCCTCTCATAGAGAAGGGTGCCTTTGCACTCATCACCATGGACAAAAGGCTCCACCCTTACTTCTAAGTACATTCCATAATAGTACGGATCAGTTTACCTCTGAAGAAAGCTCTCGGCAACCTCACCACTTCAGGAAGAATGGTTGCCTAGTCGATCGAACTAAGCGAGCATGATGTATAGTTCAAGCTAAGGACAACAACCAAAGCTCAAGTCTTGGCCGACTTCCTTATTGAGTCGACCATACCAGATAGCGAGTCAGCCATACCTTCGCAGCTAACCCAGGAGGGGCCATCAACATCTCAAGCGGTCACACCTACTGCCCCTCAGCTAAGACGCATTGTTGCATACTGTAGGCATTGAAAATTACCTATAGGTCTCCACGAACAGCTCAGCATTAAGAAAAGACGATGAACGCCACTATCTGGTTCACAGAAGCTTGATTGATATCGGTGAATGCTTGAAGTGAATCGACGAACTACGTGAAATAACAGAATTTTAGAATGACGAAGATACGAACTGATCGGGAACCTCGTGTCGTTCACAAACGATGAAATATCCTTCATGTCTCATTTGTTCCAAAGATGATCTAATCATTAGAGCTTATAGAACTCCTTGTCGGCTTTCCAACACACTTTGAATCGCTCAAATCCGAGTTCGGATGAAAAAGTTACGGCGGAAACGGACGAATATACAAAACAGAATGTCTCAGCCTGAGTTGAGACACCCCAAGGTGTCTCGGCACAAACGAGACACCCAAGGGTGTCTCGGCCTAAGTTGAGACACCCAAGGGTGTCTCCAACCCGAATTCATCCCGTGCCTATAAATACGAGCCTTAGAGCCTCATTTTTTCGGATTTGGATTTCTCGAGCGTTGGCGAAGCCCTATCGGATTGAGGACTAAAGAGCCACGAATTTCAGAGAGGAGGAGGAGACTTCAGCAGATTCTTCGTCATAAAAAAGAGGAGTTCGTTAGATCTACAGCCCGATTCGTCCCTTAAGATTACCCCGTTGCGGTAATCTTAAGAAGATCAATTATCTCGCTGTTGCCGAGATAAACGCTTCGGTTTCTCGAGGAGTAGAGATCGGATCGAGCTCGTCGGCATAAAGAAGAGGAGCTCGTCAGATCTGCAGTTCCCTGGGTCTGTTTCTTAAGATTATCCCGTTGCGATAATCTTAAGAAGGTAATTATCTCACCGTTGCCGAGATAAGCGCTACTGTTTCTTGATTCCTTCGCGAATCAAGGAAGCTCTGCCTGATTTTTCAGCAATCAGATCTGATCGATGGTGGTCCACGGATATCAACATCCCCGTCACAGGCTAAGATCCCACACAAGCAGAAGACCGATAAACGATCTCTGCGCTGTTTGAAGAGAATTGTACTTTTGTTTTGTTTTCATTGTGTAAAGGTCTTATAAAAAGACTAATTTTTGTTTTCGTTGTAAACGTCTGAAGTTTGTAATAAATCCCGCAATGAAACAATTAATTTTCTCTGGAAACAAGCTGGCGACCACAGTGAGAGCCAACAGCCTCGCTGCCGAGGCTGTCGTGATGCAACAGACATTCAAGATCCAGGTGAATGAAGAGATCGAATATGAATTCGATCAACAAAAGTTTGAAGAGTACCTCTCTTTCTCCTCCCCCGGATCCACCTCTCCAAGCAGGCGCAGGAAAGCCTCCTCTTCTAGAAACACCTGTGGGATTTCAAGCTTGAAGATCCAGGATCCCCTCGCCGCCGCTGCATCCACGCCCCGCGACGTCCCTACAGCGTCCAAGGAGGCCGAAGCTGTAGATCCAGACTCCTCCTCCGCTGTGAAAATAGTTGATGAAAGCGCTGCAATTTTTTCAAAGAGGGCGCGCCAAAGACGACGTCAATGCCTTGCGCGTCAATTGGCCAAGGCTTCAGAGTCCATGGACGGGATCCGCTATAATGAGGATCTAAAATCCAGGCAGTGCCGAGAACAATAACGACGAACGACCAACACCTCCTCCAAGACAGAAACGAACAAATGGGTTCGTGTTAAGAGGACCCACTCCACCCTTGAAGAGCGAATCAAGAAGCATTGGGCATTGCTTGCACATGCCCAAACCCTTTTGCAAAAAGCAAAAGAAATACAGAAGGAAGAAGCAGTCGAGAAACCGCCCAAGCGCAAACATGTGTGGAGGCCAAAAGCAAAGCCAGCACTTAAGGCAAAAGTGAATGAGCCAGATCCCGTTTCCCCTCTCCCCACATCTCCGATGGAGCCGGGTGTTAGCGTGAATCTCACCAAATCCAGAGTTCCTTTGAAGGGTCACCTCGGTCCTCTACCTGGAGATCGAGATAAAGCACCCGTCAAGGATCGATTGGGACCGTTGAAAAGTCCCCAGACAACAATCCAGACTGGGGGTCGTACCAATCCCCCTAGGAAAGATAATAAAGGGAAAGCCCCTGTTACCGACCGCATTGGATTGAAGTTTAAGAGCCCGTTAGGTTTTCACGCTCGCAAAGGCATAAACCTGAACGAGTAACTTTTGGAGACGCCAATAAAGCGTCATATCCCCAGAGAGAAACACATCTGTCTGATAATGATGATGTTATACCTGGGAAGTCGTGCCAACACTCTATAGGTTGCTCCAGTTATCAAACTGACGAGTTGTACTATGGGGCTGGGGGTACGAATAAGTCCCGGAAAAGAAATGTTCGAGACACGGATTCTCATTGTCTGTGTGCCAACATAATCAAGGCAGTATTATCAGAATGCTGCTGTTCTAAAGCCCCAAGAAGAGTTTTGGTGTTTGAGAGAATCTCTACCAGAACGACTGAGACCAAACCAAGATGTTTCCGCAAGAGGAAACCTGTCCGTCAAGATGACGAATTTCAGAAGTGTCCGTCAATATGACCGGGAAAGGGAAATCAACACGATGCTTTAGTCCGGATCAGTTTGCCACGGTGTCCCAGCGTATGACTCGATTGAGATCAGGGACCAGTAGGTGAAAGAATTACCAAAGGATGCAAAATGGACTTTCTTTAGAAGATAAGGCGTCAGACGCTGGTTCAGATGCCTGCTCAACCATAGCATCCGATGATACGGCATCTAGTGTGGGACAACCATACGAATCACTCATGATTAGTGTCGAGCAGGTGGCTAAGATACTTGAGGACGCTTTGGCTAAGCAAAAAGAAAATTTTAAATTTAAAATAGAAATGGCCATGCAGCAGATGAGAGAAATGCATGACCAGCAGATCGTAGCGCTGACAACTCATCAGGGAGAATCTAGCCGTCGCAATAATCCTAACCAGGATGATAACGAACGGGAAGTGGATGAGAATGTTAACATGAACATTTCTCCCGTCAATAATAATAATGGGGGTGGCCTTTCGGATGATAACAACACAAAGGAGGATCATGTTACTTCTCCCTGAAATCACTCGAAGACAGATACGAGTGAGGACAAGAAAATGAGGGACTTGGAGAGCAAAATCAACGCATTGATGAATGCTCAAGAAGTAAAAAGGTCCGGAATACCATGTCCATACCTAAGGGAATGGGAATCAATTCCATATCCGGCGAAATTCAATTTGATCAATTTCACGCCGTTTGATGGAAAGGGTTCCCCTACCCAGTACTTAATATATTTTAAGTCTCACTTAGGAATAAACGGGAATGAACCTCTAATGGTACGGTTATTCGTTGGCACTCTTTGAGGAGCAGCCTTTGATTAGTATCGCCGTCTCAAGCCAGGGAGTATCAACAGTTGGGATGACATGGAAGATATGTTTTTGACAAACTTCTTCGACGACGACACCGAGATTTCAATCGGTACACTATTTGACGAGAAACAGAAAAATGGTGAGACGGTTGAAAACTTCGTCAAGAGATTCTGGAACAAGGCAATGAACTCTAGGGATCCGGTTAGTGAAGATTTCACCCTCGAGACTTGTCACAATAATCTTTCGTTGGACATCCTCGAAGCTATGGGAATGACACCACCAAAGACCTGGAAGGACTTGAAAGTGCGGGGAGAACGAGCCGAACGATTCCTTAAAAGGAAGAAGGCTGAAAGAGGTCAAACGGCAAATAATACTCCACAACAGAACTTTGTCCCTAAGGGTAAAGGAAAGGCACAAGCGAATGCAGTGGACGCGAACCAAACATTCGAAGTGTAGGCGTAACCGCAACAGCAACAGCAGAAGGCGCCTTAACAATCAAGATGGCAACAACAGCCCCAGAAGCAAAAGGCCTCGGAGCCAAAATTCCCAAAAGTTTATTCGTTCAAAGAGGATGAAGTTCCTGGTATTTTCAAATACCTCATAGAGAACAAAAAGATCAAGTTGCCTCCGATCCAGGATCAGGAAGACGCTAAAAGAGTTAACGATCCAAAGTACTGCGCGTTCCATAGAGTAGTGCATCATCCTACCAAAGCATGCTACGCCCTCAAGGACAAGATCCAAGCTTTAATAGATGTTGGAGTCATCACTATGAAGCAGCCTAAGGAGAAGAAGGTGCGCGTGAATGCAGTATCGATCAGTTTTGGATCCGTGCCCTTGAACTGGTTTCAGCCTGAGCCAGTGATAAATGCGGTGGTAAAGACAGTGAATGATGATCCCCACAAGCAACGCCAGAAAGGACTTGTGCCACACACAGCTCCAAATGGTGAGATTCTTTGGGTTCACCCCGATCTAATTGGAGATGAACAATGGACTGGATCCTCTTCCAAGAAAAAGTCAAAAGGAAAAGGTAAGTCTTGTTGTGGGGCCGCAGCCCTTCCAGAAGGAGATGATGAAAGTATGCCTACTTTCCCATTATCCGAAGATGAGCACGAAGCCTTTACTACCAGGAGCGGGAATGAGTACCACTGCTCAAGGAGAGCAGGTGGTTCCGCATAGTGGAGGGGACTCCCTATTACCTTCCCAGCATGCCGAGAGGATTCTCGATTGTTGAGCTACGGTCTCTCACGGTCCCCCGAGCGATGAACTGGGATTTGACCCTCACTCAGGACGGGGTCACCTGCGGCGTCTTTACAGGCTCCACGGCTGGGTATGGAGTGGAGAGCTCTTGCAAGCGCGTGACGGGTCTGCGCCCTGGCCTACCGTCCAATGAGCCGCCTGCAGGGGAGACGACGGCGGTAGCGGAGACTTTCCACCATCGCTTCTTCCGCGCTGGTGGGAGATTTCCCCCAAAGGACTTCAGAGCCCTGGGGTGGGTATACTCTGCGCCTGGCAGCGACACTTGGTGGTCCAAGATCACCGACTACGTCCTGGCCGAGAACTCTGACCTCAAGAATTCGGAGCTGTATGTGGCCATTCAAGCCACTCGACATGGTTTGAGGATTAATGCTTCCCAGTTCCACAGCGTCCTGAAACTGTACTGTGCGGAAAGCGGCACATTCTTCACCCCCAACGGTGAACTTGGCATAACCCATCACGAGATGTATGACGTGTCGGGACTGCCTCTGGGAGACTTTCCCTACGAGGAGTACGTCCCAGGCCAAGATGAGATCGACCAGCTTTCAGGCCATTCCCCCTTGGTGGTTGAAACTCTGTGGGAGTTGCTCTGCCACTACCACATCTGCCTCAGTACCTTAGGGGCGTCAGATCATAAGGGGAAGAAGAAGAGGACTCCGAGGATCAGTCACAAGAATTAGGCTGATTATCTGTTCCCGGGGAACGATGTCAAGGGGAAGCCTGCCCTCCCGCTAGGCGAGTGTGATCAGTCTGAAGTGGAGGCGAGGACAGTCGAAGAGGGAAGCACCGTGACTCTTGAGCACGACGAGGGCGGATTTAAGTCTGGCACGGTCTTCCATTCATTCCACCATCAGGCCAAGTCCCCCATATCCGGGAAGGCTCTGTTCGCGGGGTACCTCATGTTATGGCTGAAGAGGTGCGTAATCCCCACTCACTCTTTTGAGGTGCTTCCTGTGGAGGTCGTATATCCCGCAGTTTGCTTGGCCCACGGGAAGTCCTATTCTTTGGTGGCGATGATAGCGTGCATCCACCGGGGACTCCGCACTCTGACGTCCTAATTCTGCCACGTATCGATTCTCAATGAGGGGGAAGGAGAGGTCGTCAGGACCCCCAATCCTAAGGTGGGATTGCCATACACCTATCTGATGGCATGGTTCGTATACCATTGTGAATGTTTGATGAGTGCCCCGGCGACTCTTCAAGGAGACCAATTCGTCCCGTTTGTTCAATGCTTGGAGAGGTGCTCTTGGAAGTGTAAGGACATCCCCGATGCACGGAAGACACTTTCTTATTTCGGGCATTACAACTTTCACCGTTTCTTCCCTTACTTTAGTGGGGGAGGATATGGGGAATCCTTCAGGGATGTGCCGACAGCGGATCATCACACAGTTCTCTCCTACGGTGCTTTTCGTTGGTTGGTAAACATCCGGCCAGGGTATCACGTCCTACGAACGGGTTTTACGTGCTATCTCGAGCCGTATATCCCTTGCAGGTTTGGTCGCTAGTTTGGGTACAACCAATTATACGTGGGCAATGTTAACCCCCACCTGCATTTCGAAGGAGGGCTGGTATGGAGCCCGGGGATGGTTCTAGACCCAAGCCAGTGGTACCCATGCTCATTTTGGACTGCCTGCAAGGGATCGCGATTTGCACCACACGCTCTTGTACTGCCAGTGGTATAGGGGTGCCAGCGCTAATCCCGATGGCTTCTGGTTCCAGATCTCTTGTCTGGCGGAGCAAGGGCGTCGTCCAAGAGGAGCTACCCGCTCTTCGAGGCGGAGGGGCCACCAAACTGCTAAGGAATAGTTCTCGGAGGACCCCATCGAGGACACCGAGGGTTTCGACATGGGTGTGGACGAATCCGAGGCGCCCGAGACGCGAGCTCCTTCTCCTAGTCTTCCGTTGGATTCCCAAGGCGAGCGGAGGGAACCTGTTGAGTTAACCCGGGCGGGCAAACGTCTGGAGCAAGCTCGGAGCACAATTGCTGGGTGGATGGGGATGCCCCTCTTATCTCCGAGCAGTTTGTTGCTCTCTAAATGGTAGCGGGAGGCTGCGGCCGAAGGCTCTGGAGCGGAAGCGGCGAAGAAGGCCCGTCGTGAGGGGACGATTGAGATTACCCCCCTATCGTGTCGGAGGTGGTTCCGGTGGTCCCGAAGGACGCTCCTCCGCAACCTGCTGTGAGGCCGACGGGGGTTTCAGCAACTCCTATGTTGGCACCAGGAGGTAACCTTTTAGTGTGGCATCCTAGTGTATTGAGTCGAGCCCATATCCTCTGACTGTTTATATTGAATCTATGCAGGTGCAGTCGAGAGAGTGACCTCCATTCCCTCTGACGAAGAGGAGGGGAGCGGAGACAAAGTGGAACTCGGGGGTTCAGGTAAGCGTAGGTTCTAGCGTTGTTAATCTTTTCGTGCCAGGGTTTTTGTCAATGTTCCCCTCACACTTGTAGCCGGCCCCTCCCATGCAGTTGCTGGCAAGGAGGATCCCTCCTCTTGGGTAGGTCATTCAGGCGAATCAGAGACGGATGATGACGCCTCAATCCACGAGGTGCTATCAAGCGAGGAGGAGGTGTCGGCTCATGCAGGCGAAGGGGGAACCTCTACTCTCGTGGGAGCACCGATCGAGGATGAACCCTCAGCGCGAGAGATTCCAGCTCAAAAGGGGGTCCCCACTGGGCTGGTGGCTACTTCCCTGCCTGTGACGACCTGTGATTCTGCCGCTGCTACTCTGATGGCATCGGCGATCGTGCCGGCTTTGGTGGCGCCAATCGCTGTCTCTGCGGTCATGACCACCAGTGCCCCGATCGTAACTTCATCCTTGGCAGAGGAGGCCGCCCTCTCTCCCTTGGAACGCTCGCGAAAGAGGAAGGTGGCGCGAGCCCTGATTAACTTCCAAGACACTTTGGCTGACTGCATCAAGCTGGCCTTAGAAGAGAGTTGTCCTTTTGAGGAGTTCAAGGAGGATCTTGAACGCGATGTGTTCTTCTTAATCAAGAGGCTTGGTGCCACCGTGGCGAAACCATACTTTTAGCGTCTGGAAGAAGTGGAGGAGGCTGTTCAGCATCTGCTCGCCCTTCGCGCGAAGGGTTCCACAGTTATTGATCTCGCCTCCAACGAAGTTTGAGTAGCCGTGGAAGACCGTGCTCGTCGTCTGAATGAGGCTATGTCACTGGAGACGAGGTTGTCCGCGGAGTTGGAGCAAGCAAGGGCTGAGGATGCACGAGTGGATCATGAGCAACAGACGGCGGATAACCGCCTCTCTCGCCTATCCTCTGAGATAGAGAGGCTAAAGCAGGTTATAGTCAATGCACAGGCTTCTTTGGCCATTCAAGAGAAGGCTCGTGAGCAAGTGGCGAAGGAGTTGGAGGATATTGAGTCTCGTCGGCAATTGGTCGCTAGTACCGTCGAGGAGAAGGATCGAGCCCTCAAGGAGGTCAAGGATACCGTCCAGGACCTGGTATCGCGCACCGAGGAAGATCTTCGTCGAGAGATCCTGCGGAAATTCGAGCTTCGCTATGCCGGGGAGATCTGTGAGGCGGAACGGCGATTGAGAGCTCTGTAGTTTGCCTTTGATTCTCTGCTATAATAGGATTTCCTTATTATGAATGAAATTATCCTTTTGTTTCTGGCGATTATT
>BQKN01064070.1:0-14334 GCA_022839385.1 Asparagus kiusianus
GGGGTGTCTCGGAAAAGGGTGTCTCGGAATTTCCGAGACACCCTTGAGGTGTCTTGGATTTTCCGAGACACCCTTGGGGTGTCTTGGGTTTTTTCAGACACCCCCGGGGTGTTTTACGCCACCGTTGTCCCGCCGTTGACTCGCCGTTGACTTGCCGTTGACTTTTCGTCCGAACTCGGATTTGAGTGATTTCGGATGCGTTGGAATCGTGACGGCGAGCTCTGTAGGCCCCGATGGTTGGATTATCAGTGGGGTGATCGGGGCATGGCGGGCGTTGGCCCAATTGCGGTGGTCGCGGGGTTTTCGGTCAATCCGTATCCCCGTGATTCTGACATTCTGTCGGCTCACGTAGTCCGTCGGTTCACTTCAGGCGTTTACCGACGTCGTTGGAATTCTTGTGAGCCGGGTAGTGACGTTCAATCGTCGCTCGTTGACACTGAGCTGTGTGCGGGGACCTATTGGCAATTTTCGATGCCTACACCTGCAGGCGAGCTCGGACAGAGTCCTCGGAACTGCTCAAGACCTCAGCGGCTTCAGTTCGCAGCTTCATCAATCCCTCCTGTGTTGATCCCAGCTTGTCGAGCGTCCACTCACGAGAGCGCTCCAATCCAACCAGGTCCTCGGTGATTATAGCAGCAGACTCTTCGGCACGTCCCAAGGCCTCATTCAGCCTAGCTATCTCTGCACGAGCGGAATCTAGGGAGCTGAGTAACTCGCCTCTGCTGGTGTCCTTCTTCGCCAGGTTGGCCATCAGCTGTGCAACAGAGTGCTCGCGTGAACGGAGCTCGCTGCTAATGGAAGATCTCAGGTCACGCCACTGCGTTAACCTATCCTCCACCTGAGAAGATGCAAAAGAGGGAACTCCACCAGCCTTCAGCTCCCTTAACTCTCGAACCTCTGACTCCAGGGCAGCAAATTCGGCAGTGAAAGAGTCGGCCAACTCCGGGTGTCCTTCTTCCCTCATCATCATCATATGACGAGAGAAGGAACGCCTGAACTGATCGAAACAGCATCCCCTGTGAAGAAGCTTCTCGATCATGCCATTATAGAAGGTCGTAAAATATCCCAGGTCCATACGAAAAACGTCTCGGTCTGGATCGGTATCAGCCAGAAGAACGTGGATATGCTCATAAAGAGAGGATCGGGATCCTGCAAGCAGCAGTACAGGAAGATAAGGGACTATCAAAAATAATCAAAAAAAAAACAAAAAAATAATCAGAAAACCCGAAGGGGAAATTCGAGGTATACCCATGCCGGCAGAAGTCCCCTCGGGTTGAGATCCGACGGAATCCGAAGTAGCGACAGGAGTGGTCATGGGGTGTGTATCAACCCCCGTGGGCAAATCAGTCGTACCACTCGGTAGAGGTCGGAAAACGCCCGAAGCCGTAGAAGCATCAGGCACATCGCCTGGTCCTATGGTTACACCTCTTTATTAGCCAAAATGGAAATTTAGGCAAGTAAAGAAAAGTAGGATCAGAGATATACCTGTGAATGAATCACTCCCGAAGAGTGGTCGCATAGGTCTTCCCGAAGTCTGTTCAGCCAACATGTCGGCCAATAGTCCAGCATCAGGTCTCGAAAAGCTGGGTACGGGAACACGCTCCCGTTCCCCGAAACATACATCTGGAAAGGCTCCATCCTCAGCTAGCTCTTCTCTGGCAACATCTACAAGACAACCAAAGTGTCGGAAAGATGCACAAGAGAGAAAGCAAAGCGCAGAATTACTAAGGAGGATATCTTCGAATGGAGATGTACCTGAATATGGGATGGTGGGCTCGATGCTGCTCGCCGGCTCAAGATCAATGTTCAGATCAATACCTAGGGAGCCATCATGAAGGGCGTCGCACATCTCTTGCATGAAGCAATCCATGCGGTCGGATTCAGGATATACCGGGTCCGAGGGAAGCTCACCTTCTTCAAAGATCCCTGAAATGCAAAGCATGATCATGAATCAAATCACCTCAAAGCAGCAAAAAAAATATATATTCAAAAGAGGTTACCTTCCTCACCACCGGCAATGTCGCTCAAGTCTATTCCACACGGACGCTGGTCGATAGGTGGTTTGTGAGCGGTCTTCTTCCTCTTCGAAGTACCAGCTCTCCTGGAACCCACAGGTCGATCATGCGCAGGCTTACTACTCATAGTAGCTCGGTCCTCAAGCCCTGAGCCCGTGAAGTGAGAAGCAAGCGGCTCACGATCACCAGTGGTTCTACCTGAAATGATAACGTTCATAAATACCAGCCGGATTCAAGAAAGGAAGTCGAAGGGTATGACAAACCTGCACCGAGTTCTTCTTGGTCGGTGGCCATATCCACAAACTCCCCCTCAAGAGTCCCGGCCTCATCATCCATAGGGAGAGACCCTGCATCATCTCTGCTGGAGAAAGAGGATTTACCACGTTTCTTCCTCTGCTTCCGAGCCACCTCAGCCTTAAGAGCAGCCATCATGGCAGCCTGCACTGAGCGATCAGACTCTAACTCTGAAAGGCTCCTCACACCGAGGAATTCATAGGCAGAGAGGAGCCACTTGCAACTGAGAGAAGTGATCATTGGCTTACGCCTATAAGAGGGAAGAGCAAAGCGGGCCCCGGTGCAGCCCGCCATGGTCCACAACCACGCTCGCACGCCGTCAACTAGTCCTCCCTCAACCCTCAAACCGCGGCTGGGGTTCCCGATGTATAGCTGGTCATAGCCGAATTGACGAGCAAAGCGGCAAGGGAGGTAAGGCTCTATATGGCATCGGTTCTTCACCCGGAAGACAAGATACCCGACACGGATGTTAATCAACCAACGAAAACAACCGATGTCGAGAATGGTGCGGTTACTCCGGGGCTTCTCCTCATCAATCAACACGTCACCATATCGGCCCGAAAACTGAGGGAAGCACTTAAAGAACTCTCAGCCCTTGCGGACTTGAAGCTCCTGCTGAACGTCCTCGAATTTCTTCCCGAGCCATCTGCTCTTCTCCAACAGCTGCAGGTAGGGGACGGGAACATCAACGGCACTAGGCGCCGACATCAGGCCAGGACGGTGAAGAGCGAGCCACGCCATCAAATATGCGTAGGGGAGCTCAACCTTAGGACAGATAAGCTCGGTAGATAACTCAGTCCCCACCTGAGTGAAACTACTGACCACACTCCTGAGCCCGCAATGGATGCAGGCGACCATCGCCGGGAGCAGAGAAAGCTCTCTCCCATAAGCTAACTGAACCGCGGGAAAAAGCACCTCAAGAGGTAAGGTATCCGAAGACTGATGGGGAACAACGCATTTCTTCAACCATAGAGCCAAATAGCCTGCCAACAGAGCCCAAGGCTCGATGGATTTCTGCGCACGGCGGAGGAACGAGCGAAACTTAGTCCCTGCAGGGAAGGCTCCCTCAGCGTTGGCAATGGTATAGGATTGAGCCTCACTCTTCTCCACCAACTCGTTAATCGCGGTGATAGTCAAGACGTCTAGCTCGCAAACGGGTACGCTGGAATCACCCTCCAAGTTCTGGAACAGATAAGTGGCAAATTGCTTCAAACTGACTTTCCTCTTCGTCTTCGCGGGAGGAGAAATCTGGATCAAGGAAGTGTGATAATGACAAGTGAGATCCCAGAGGGTGTCATACATATCGGGGTCATCTTGCTTCAACCGCCATAACTGCTGGTTCGAAGGGAAATACTCCTGATAAGGGTAATCTCCCATCGGAAGACCGGAGATCTGATGCATTTCGTGGAGAGCCAATCCTAACTCTCCGTCGCCAGTCAGGAAGGTGTTGCTATCAGGCATGTACGTCTCCAACAACGCTAAGAAATGACGGTAACTGACGGGGAGATCATACATAGTGGCTCGTATAGGAGCGTACAGACCACTGTTCTTCAGAATCTTCTCCCAACGGCCCAAGACGTAGCCGGTCATACGAGGCCACCATCCCTTGGGTAACGAAGAAGCCCAACCGTAGCACCGGTATTCCGGGAGAGGCAACCTTCTCCCTAGGAGAGCCAAGCGGTTCCTCACAGTAGGGGCAGCTGCAAATACCTCGCCTGGGGGTGCGGCATCGAGGCCCATGATCCCGGGTCGAAGGCCACGAACAGGATGATATCCGCCAGAACCAGGGTTCTTTCCATGTGAGACATACCCACACTGAACCCGCACAGCGTCATCAGTGAGTTTCCAAGGCATCCGTCTCTCCACACCCTGCCCCTCCAAATGAGTAAAGGAGTAATGGCGAGGGATGGAAGGAATATACAGAAGGGCACTTTCCTCAAGAGTTAACCAAGGCTCCTCTGGGAGAGTCAATATGTCGGGATCCTCCGCATGATCCCCGAACAAGAAAGCCGGCTTCTTCAAAGCCTGGGTGGACATAGCATCCGCAGTGAAAGTAGCGTCGGTGAGGAGCTGGCGTAAACAGTGACGCCCTCCATCCAGTATCAAGCAACGAGATTCGTCTGAACGATCCCGGTCAAACTGTGGAAGCGGATCAATCGCTTGTCTAACAGGAGCCGAAGAGAAGACCTCACGGCTGCAACCAGTAGTAGCATGAGTAGGAAAGCTACCACCCGGAAAATCGACTGCAAAGAAACGGAGGGTCAGAATATCTATCTCATAAAAGCAAAATGAGATTGTTCACGGGATAATTGGCGAAGACGATTCCGAGTGCCCTACACCGGGAGGATGGTATACGTCATCACGTAATCACGTGATAACATACACCGACCTATAAGGTGTAAGGCAACACGAGATCGCCCCAATATACCCAAAGACTTGAATTGGCTAAGCAAAACAAGTCTGAAACCTTAACCCCCGCGGGAGGGGTATCGGTTCTTCCGTCATGACCCGCGAGAGGTCAATCCGGGATACAAGAAAAGTATAAAAAAATTCTCACCCCCGAAGAAAGAGGTCGCTGGGGACGACGCTCTAGGAGCCTCCTCCTCGCTGTGCTGCGGGTGAGAGTGACTCCCGGAAGGTCGAGATCGACGGGGAGACATTGCAAACCTGCAGTGAAAAGCAGTACATCAGGTACAATATACATACACGAAATATTAAAAGGGGAAATTAAGCACTTGGACTTGAAATCCTATAAACAAATAGGATTTTATGGTTAAAGTCTAATTAAACCTACAAATTTCGTACACGCGGGACGATAATCGTCGTTTCGCGGTAAAATTTTGGTGAAATACCCAAAATACCCCCTGTGTTCAAGGCCAAGTTCAGGTCAAGGACACATACGATTCGGGTCCTGGTCATCATACTTGATCATCTAACATCCCGATACCCTATAATATTGATCAAATTTTGCAAATAAGCTCTTTTGCAGAATTTGGTCAATTTTACATAAAAGTCCCTCCACGAGCTTTTGGTTTTGCATCCACATGTCTTTACCAAAAGTTTGATCAAGAATTTGGGGTTTTAAACAATTCAGATTTCAGCCCCAAATTCGTGGCTTTTTTACAAATAAGCCCCCAAATTTTTTAATGGGCTGTTTTGCAAATAACCCCCTCAAACAACTCTTCAACCCTTTTTTGCATAAAACACCACATTCCTTCATCAAATGGGCACAAACCCAAGTCCCAAAACTTCAGTTCATGTTTGCATAAAGCCCCCACGAAATTTCAGTCCTATTTTGCAAATAAACCCTCCATAGTTTCGGCCCTTGCATAAAACCCCCCAAAGAACATATTGCATACACAACCCCTATCTATTGCAAGCATAAAAATGCAATCTTTACAAAGAATAGAAGGATTGAAGAGGGGATCTTACCCAAATCAAGAGAGACTCCTCCGAGCTCGGAAATGGAAGTCGAAACATTCGTTTGGAAGAGGAGAAAAATCCGGCAAATGGGTATCCACCAAAAATCCGAGCTTGCTTGAGGGTTGATGGGTTCTTCAATGGAGGAAAGAGGTTTGGAGAAGAAGATGAAAACCGAAATGGAGGGGGCTCGGTTTTGAGGGGGAGAGTTCTCTCTTGAAATTTGAATTAAAGGAGGAAGGGGGGACCATGAAAGGAGGAAAAAACAAACCAAAGGGGGGGACCGCGGTGGCCAAAGACACCCCTAGGGGGTGTCTCGGCAAAACCGAGACACCCCAAGGGTGTCTCGGCATTGCCGAGACACCCCAAGGGTGTCTCGGCCTTGCCGAGGCATCCCGGGGGTGTTTTGCCCGGGTTTTCACCTCCCGCACGATGTTCTGACCCCCTACGCGATATTCTAACCCTCCCGATCCTTTTTCCGAATCCCACACATGCCAATTCCACACCAAGTGTAAATGTGTGGATGAATTCCGAAAGTCAACCCACGCGGTTCCAAAACCCTAAGGTGGACGCCGGTCAACGCGTAACCTTAGGTCAACGCCGGACAGCGCGTTGCGTCAAAAGTCAACACGTGGCGACGAAAGTCAACACGTGACGACGAAAGTCAACCCACGCGGTTCCAAAACCCTAAGGTGGACGCCGGTCAACGCGTAACCTTAGGTCAACGCCGGACAGCGCGTTGCGTCAAAAGTCAGCGCGCGGCGACGAAAGTCAACACGTGACGACGAAAGTCAACCCACGCGGTTCCAAAACCCTAAGGTGGACGCCGGTCAACGCGTAACCTTAGGTCAACGCCGGACGGCGCGTTGCAACAAAAGTCAACACGCGGCGACGAAAGTCAACGCGTAGCGACAAAAGTCAACCCATGCGGTTTGAAACCCTAAGGTGGACGTCGGTCAACGCGTAGCCCTAGGTCAACGCCGGACAGCGCGTTGCGTCAAAAGTCAGCGCGTTGCGACAAAAGTCAACACGTAGTGACGAAAGTCAACGCGTGACGATAAAAGTCAACCCAAGCGGTTCCGAAACCCTAAGGTGGACGCCGGTCAACGCGTAACCTTAGGTCAACGCCGGACAGCGCGTTGCAACAAAAGTCAACACGCGGCGACGAAAGTCAACACGTAGCGACAAAAGTCAACCCATGCGGTTTGAAACCCTAAGGTGGACGCCGGACAACGCGTAACCTTAGGTCAACGCCGGACAGCGCGTTGCAACAAAAGTCAACACGCGGCGACGAAAGTCAACGCGTAGCGACAAAAGTCAACCCATGCGGTTTGAAACCCTAAGGTGGACGCCGGACAACGCGTAACCTTAGGTCAACGCCGGACAGCGCGTTGCATCAAAAGTCAACACGTGGCGACGAAAGTCAACGCGTGACGACAAAAGTCAACCCATGCGGTTTGAAACCCTGAGGTGAACGCCGGTCAACGCGTAACCTTAGGTCAACGTCATTCAGCACGTTGCAACAAAAAGTCAACCGAGACCCCTAAGTCAACACGATGTGACAGGGATAGCAAGTTCAAAAGTCAACTCAATGACACGAGCCAAACTCAATTCACCAGCTTAGACTCGAAACTCCAACGACGGCCAGACGATAAACGCAGCGCCAGAACAGCTTCGGTTATTCGACAAAGCACCGGATAAACCGAAGATCGAAGGAGCCAAGAGTTGAAGCGAACCACAGGTCCCTTAGGCCGACTGAAGGCTGGACCAATCATATCCAAAGTATTCCGGTCTCTTTTATAAAGGAAACGAGTCCGAAACACTTTGGAGGGGGTATCTGTAGGCATCAAAAATTGCCGATAGGTCCCCGCACACAGCTCAGTGTCAACGAGCGACGATTGAACGTCACTACCCGGCTCACAAGAATTCCAACGACGTCGGTAAACGCCTGAAGTGAACCGACGGACTACGTGAACCGACAGAATCTCAGAACAACGGGGATACGGACTGACCGATAACCCCGTGACCACTGCAAACGGACCAACACCCGTCGTGTCCCGTTCGCCTCACTGATTGTCTGGCCATTGGGGCCCACAGAGCTCGCCGTCACGATTCCAACGCATCCGAAATCACTCAAATCCGAGTTCGGGCGAAAAGTCAACGCGGAGTCAACGGCGGGACAGCGACGACACCTCGGCCCAGACCGAGACACCCCCTAGGGGGGGTGTCTCGGCACCATAGCCGAGACACCCCCTAGGGGTGTCTTTGGGCCGCGCCGTGGACACCTCCCCCCTACCTTCTTGAGTGCTATAAATAGCCCCCCTTGGCCCTCCATTAAAAGGGCTGATTTCTTTGGAGTTGAAGGCAAAGGCTCTGAATTCAAGGCTGAATTATCTTAGCCAAGGATTCCCCTTTGTTTGAAGCGGCGAAGCCCTGTCGGAGAGCAGAGTCTGAAGATTTCTGAAGCAGCGAAGCTCTGCCGAAACGAGGAGTAAGGAGTTCTTCATCAGTCCCCTTCATTCACCCCTTCCATTTCCTTAGTGCTGCCCATTAGCGGTGAACACTAAGAAGAGCTATTATCTCGTTTTAGCCGAGATATACGCTTATAACTTCTAGATCTCACGCGGATCGACGAAGTTCTGTTTCTATATCCCTTCGCGGATAGATGAAACTCTGCCGGATTCTACCGGAAAGGATCTTGAAGAGTCGGCGGTCCACGGATATCGACGTCCCCGTCACAGGCCAACAACCCACGCAAGCGAGACCGAACCAAACCGGGATCTCGTGTTTATTTTCGATAAAGTTGTAATATCTTTTGTTTTCATTTAAACTCTGTTGTAACGATTGAAGTTGTAACAGATACCACAGCAATGAAAACAGCAACTTTTACCGGAAACACTCTCATCAGATGGAGAGCACCCCGACAGAGGAGACATCGCAGGTGATAGAAATTGATGCAGCTTCACAGAGTCCAAATAGAACCGTATCTATTAGAGTGCCGACTGAGATGACGCTAGGTAAGCACAATGATGATTTGGAGGATACAAATTCAGTAGAGTAGGATCAGGGACCGACGGCTCAGGTTCAGGATTCTATTGCGGTTCAGAGACCTAGGAGAGACATACGGTTACCAGCAAGGTATACAGATACAGTGGTTGCATATGCACTTCCGGTGGAGAGTGTCGATGAAATGGTTCATACTACATTCAGAGAGGCTGAGCAGAGTTCAGAGGCTGATTTGTGACAGAAAGCTATGCAGAAGGAGATGGAGTCTCTTCAGAAGAATGGCACATGGGAACTTGTCGAGCTTCCAAAGGGGTGTAAGGAAATTTGTTGTGAATAGGTGTATACCAATAAGGAGGGCATTCAAGGCACTCCAGTGAGGTTCAAGGCTAGATTGGTAGCGAAGGGCTATGCACCAGAAGAATGTATTGACTATAATGAGATTTTTTCTCCGGTGGTGAAGCACTCTTCGATTCGGATCTTACTAGTTTTGGTGGTACAGTATGGTTTGGAATTGGATCAGTTGGATGTGAAAACGATATTTCTTCATGGTGATCTTGATGAGAGAATATATATGACTCAGCCATTGGGTTTTTGAGCTGCAGGAAATGAGAAATTGGTTTGTAGGTTGAAGAAATTGCTATACGGATTGAAGCAATCTTCGAGACAATGGGATAGGCGATTTGATGGGTTAATGATTGGCCATTCATATATTAGGAGCTAGTTTGATCCTTGTGTGTACTATCACAAGCTGCATGGAGGTATGTGCATATACTTATTACTTTATGTCGATGACATGTTGGTTGCTTCTATTTCTAGATCCGCCATAGATAGATTGAAGATTCAGCTTTCGAGCGAGTTTGAGATGAAGGATTTGAGTGAAGCATAGCGCATTTTAGGGATGAGGATTGGCAGAGACAGAAATAAGAACAGAAATTGTTCATGTGGCTTATTTGAAGAAGGTTTTATAGCGATTCAATGTGAGCATGGAGACGAAGCCAGTCGGTGTACCTTCGAGAGCCCATTTGAAGATTTTAGCTGACCTCTCACTGAAGATAGTTGAAGATAGAGAGTTGATGTTGAAGACTCCATATGCGAGCGTAGTGAGAAGTTTGATGTACGCCATAGTATGTACGAGGTAGGATTTGTCACAGGAAGTGAGCATGGTTTCACGATACATGCATGACCCGGTTCCAGGTCATTAGGATGTCGTGAGATGGATATTGAAGTACATTCGAGGTACTCTCAAAGTTGGTTTGGAGTTTGAATGGGACACTAGTGGTGGGCAACTATGTATTGGTTATGTCGATTCAGACTATGCTGAAGATTTGGATAAATTCCTGTTGACGACGGGGTATGTGTTCACTTTGACCCGTGCACCGGTGTGTTGGAGATACACCTTGCAGTTTACAATGGTTTTGTCGATGACGGAGGCAGAGTATATGGCGACTACGAGGGCTGTTAAGGAGGCAATTTAGCTTCGAGGACTTTTGGAAGATCTTGGTGTTTCGTAACGATCCATCACCGTTTATTGTGATAGCATGAGTGTTATTTATTTGGCGAAGAATCAGGTTTTCCATGCAAAGACGAAGCATATCGAAGTTCGTTATCACTTCGTTCGAGATGTTCTTGAATATGGGGATGTGGAGCTCGTAAAGGTCCACACAAAAGACAATCCAGTGGATATGCTCACAAAGGTGATTCCGAGCAACAAGTTTGATCGTTGTAGAAGCTTGTTGCAAATTCATGCTTGTTAAGGCCGGTCGTGGCCATTTGGATAGACTACGGGCGACTTGATCCGTTAGGAGAGGGGGTACGTAGGCAACCACATTAGTACAGCCGGATTTAGGGAGACGATGCATTGGTGCTCATGTTGGTGTCAGCTTAGTTTTGAGAACACTTCACCAAGGTGGAGAATTGTAGAGAATGGCGAAGAAAATCAGGAAAATCAACAACTACAGGAAATCCTCGGATCAGTCGACTGATGGAAGGAGACCAGTCGACTGATCGCGTGCACCTACAGGGTCGAGAAATCGGTGTTCTGGCAAGTCGACTGATGATGTATCATCAGTTGACCGATGGAGGTCCACCAGTGGACTGATGAGGTATCATCAGTCGACTGATAGCGGTTAATTGGGTCGATTGGTTTACTGGTCTGTTTTGGATTGTGTTTTGATATAAATTGAAACATGTTTTAGGGTATATAGGAGAGTTGTAATCAGAGAATTGTGGGACTTTTGAGCACTTTGAGAGGAAGATTATTGTGAGGGAGTGAGAGATCTTTGGTTGGGTTATTTTGAGAGTTTGTGTGAGTTGTAACTCATTGTTTTCTCCTCCATATAATAAAATCTCTCTATCCTCTCCCCGTGGACGTAGGCAATTTATCGAACCACGTAAATCTTTGTGTGTGTTTGTGTGATTTTTGCCGTTATTTTGTGAATTGCACTCGTTAGTTGTTCTCCTCTCATTGCTCAACGACTCGTTTGATTTTTGTGCACGCTTCTGCCGACGCGCAACAGTGGGGGGAGGGGTTGTGTTAATAAATAGGTTTGCACCATTTTTCGACACAAAATATGTAGCAAAAATATAGAAAAATAAAAGCGAACCACCAAACCAAAAATCAAGCAAGGAACACATGAGATTTTTATAGTGATTCGGATAACAATCCTACGTCTACTCTTTCTTCTCACGAATGGGCTTCCATACTATGCCAAGAGTTCTCCACGAATCATAACCTGATTCAGTAGGCTTATAAAGACCACACCCTAAAATCTACCTGAAACCAGTCATCTGACCTAGCTCTCCATAATGAGTAACACCTAGTCCTAGCTTATACATACGCTCAATTATCACCGGCTTAAGTGCACTGTAAGAATAAGTTTCAAACAAACAACTAAAAATAGTTTAAGCACATAATCAGAATGTTCTTATAGCCCTTCTGATTAAACAAACGGCCCTTCAAAAGATTGAAGCGGAGCTCAATGAAGAACGGTCCTCGCTATAGTTTGATCTAGGGCTTAGAAAAAAAAACATATATATGATTATGCCCTGAATCCCCTAACTGAAGACCTACCCAGCTTCAGCTATTGCCTGTGGCAACGTGCTAGCGCAGAGGTCAAGTCCACTCTCGCCCTCTGTCCCTCGAACCTCACACGATATCGTAGGCGAGGGTGAGCAAACAACAAACTGTATATGGCCGCTGCTTGTTCAATTTCGCATCTAGAATCCGGAAATAACTCTATAAAAGAAGTTGTTTCATCAAAACTAGACCATAGTAAAAAAATAAAAAAATAAAAATTAGGAAACAGTGCATAGATCATCCGTGAGAATCCGAGGCAGATTAAATAAATCATTGATCTCATATATGTAACCTGTAATCTCTCGTCCAATCAGTGAACTTTTTATATGCTGTTTCATCAAGTAAAGCTCCGCTTTGCGCTTGTTTCTTTTTTTGTTTTGACATTCTTTCTTTGTGCTCATGATTTCAGTCCTCCCTTCCGCAATATCTGCAAGAACATTTGTGCCGTCCTGTGTCTCCCATGCATTCATGTCTCATCTTGAATGATTTGTAAATACACGCGGAAAGCTTATAGTTAGCCAATAGATAATCTTCCTTATTACTCTAATGAAGATTCGCTAAATTAATAAATAATAACGGTCTTTATGAGCCGCGGACCACATGCGTGTACAGTCACTATCTTTTGTTTGGGACTCATTAATTCATTAATTTGTACGACGCAAAATGTTAGCATTATCCTGTAAAAGTGACCACGTATACCCCTCAAATTTAAGATATGATAAACAACTTCTTTATATTAATTGCAATAAAGTACCATATAGTTGCCCTTACTTTGCACTTATATACCCCGGATCGTTTTTAGCAGCAGCTATATTGTAAAACCCTAAAATTTTAAATTTTTATTTTTATTTTATAATAAATAATAATAAATATGTTATATTATGATAAATGATATTTATCAATATTTGAGTATGCTAGGAATTGATTTGAGATCAATTCAATGTATATATGTGAATATAGAAGTGATATCATGCACACGTACACGGGCCTGAATCTGAGAAAAACCACCAGTTAAAAGTATATGCATTTTACATATAGATACAGTTGAAATTTGGAAAAATGTAAAAGAGAAAAGTTGTAGGTCTCTTCAAGAGCTTTCCAACAAATCTTAGATCACCTTATTCTGAGTTCGTATGAGAAAGTTACAGCCAAAATATCGTAGACTGACGGGATGTTTCCAGATTCTAATAGGTTTCGGGTTTGGGCTTTTTGAATCGGGTTTATTGCTATATAAAAACATGTTGGTGCACGAAAAAAGATCTATCTTCATCAGAATACCAAACCCTAGCAGCCCCTACCCTCCTCTCTAAAACCCTAGCTTTAAATCTTGTGTTTTTGGGAGAGTTCGTGAGGCGAACATCGAAGGAAATGTGAGATCTGTGGTGTTTGGCGGTAAGCGGTCGTTTCATATCATCTTCAGAGGCTTGCACACGTCTTTAAGGTAAGATTATCTCCTACCCAAACCTTCCCAGTAATTAGTTGAAATTTTAACAAGTTAAAAAGGATTTATATTGAGAAAGATATAGTCTTTTTAGTAACGACATGTCATGCAGAAAACTGCAACCCGTGTGATCAACTTCAACTGAAATCTGGTTTTGATTTTGAACTCCAAATTGAACAAAACTGGTGTCATATGAAAGATATGTGAATATAGTTTTTAAAACAGAAAGAAAATCTTAAAAAGGATTTATATTGAGAAAGATATAGTCTTTTTAGTAACGATATGTCATGCAGAAAACTGCAACCCGTGTGATCAACTTCAACTGAAACCTGGTTTTGATTTTGAACTTCAAATTGAATAAAACTGGTGTCATATGAAAGATATGTGAATCTAGTTTCTAAAACAGAAAGAAAATCTATAAAATGATTTGCATAGAGAAAGATATACTCTTTTTACCAACAACATGTCTTGCAGGAAAACTGCTGCACATATATGATGATTAACTGGATATTTGAGATAACAAATTAATTCCAAATTCAACCAAACTAATTCCATTTGAAAGATGTGTGAATCTAGTTTTCAAAACAGAAAACTATTTCTAAAAATAGTTTTCCTAGCAAATGATATGCTTATTTTACTAACAGTAGCGCAGACCATTTCCTGGGCAGTTTGCCTCAGTTTCTTGTTCTCTGAAGTTTGTTTGCGTTGTTTTGAGATGTGTTTGCGGAGTTTGAGCCGCTCGATTGTTACACTTATAGTCATAAGTATGTTGTAATACGCATATGTGTATCCCAATGGGATTATGATCTGATTTGGTCTATTGACATATTGTGTTAGTTTTGTTGTGATAAACGGTAAACTAGAGTTGCATATATTTGTATGAATATCTTTGATGAACTACGGGAGGCTTGATCCCTTAAGAAAGAGGGTACGTAGGCAGCCAGATTGGTGCAGCCAAATTATTTGTTGGAATTATTTGTGTGAAAGTTGTGAAGTTTATCTTTTCGCATATCGCTTAGATATTGGCATAGTTTGTTCAGTCCTCGTGTTGGACTATAATCCATTGAAGTCCTCGTGTTGGA
>BQKN01064071.1:0-14682 GCA_022839385.1 Asparagus kiusianus
TATATATATATATATATTTATAGCAGAGTGACATAAACACTTTTGGTATCCACTAAAACTTAGATTATCAAATAATCGTTTTATTTCAACTCTTTGCAAGATTTGATTTGTATTCTAAAACAATGTACATGGCTCATTAGTCTCAACGGGATCTCAGTGCGTAACACGAGTGTGAGACGTTCTACATAGGTATCCTGGAAGACGGCTCACAAGCCTCATCGCACTCTCGTGCGGAACGGACTGCTAGACAAAACATCCAAACCCGACTCAATGGCCTGTACAAATAGAATATCTACGCACTACCCCACATAGTACTGAGCTGAGCCCATAGTAATGAGCTGAGCCCATCAATGATATCCATCACATATATAAACTGTATAAATCTGACATATCGACGCATTATCTCATATAGTACTGTGCTGAGCCTATTAACAATATCCGACATATGAATAAACTGTATAAATCTGACATATTGACGCACTATCTCATATAGTACTGAGTTGAGCCCATTAACGATATCTGACATATGTTTAAACTACTCCAACTCAAGTGAAATCATTCAACACTTGTCAAATCTCCTTTGGGATACTCATGTGTGTGCCACGATACTATTCATGTATATTCATGTCTATACGTATACTATCGTGCAACTCGAACCCCGCGTTCGCACCTCAAAACAATGCAACAAAAAGTTCAGGAAAAAGTCTTAGTAGTCGACTACTAAGCTTAGTAGTCGACTAAACTGAGTCCATCCAGACTCTGTAAAACTTGAATCAATATTAGTAGTCGACTATACTGTACACTAGTCGACTACTCTGAAATCAGACAGATTCTGTAAAAACCAAACTGGACGTTAGCAGTCGACTACTACTCTTAGTAGTCGACTACTAAGCAGGAACATGCACACATCCGTGCACAAACATTAATTATTTGTCGATTTCACACACCATAAAATAAAAATGAAAGCTTGAACTTGTTTTATGCAGCATAGCTATCTGAAACATGATACTAAATATTTAAATCCTTCAAATTAGGGTTTAACCATCTAATTAACCATTTTCCTCATTTAGGTCTTATATAAACCATATGATTTATCCACACATGATAAAAACTACTCCTGAACGGCTGTTAAATTTCATATAAACATATTTATCTCATTTAGGTATCACCAACCTAGGGTTTCGACATGATTAATTAACAAGAAACCTCAAATAAAGGTTGGACTAGGGTTTAAACATGTCCTAAGCATGATTTATATGTCAAAAACGAAATTAGAAACAACCCTAGTGATCATGATCAAGTTTCTATCATAAACAGCAAGAACACTATGTAGATCTTACATTTGTTTACCGTTAATATCAAAATTCTAATCTTTTTCATATTAGATTAAGATCTAAACATGTACAACATGGATTTAAATATCTTAGATCATTCATTAACTAAGGGTGCAGGTTTGGATGCAAGTGATCTTGCCTGAAACACGTGTCGAGCCTTTGAACACGTGCACAAGATCCCTCCTCTCTCAAAAGCACGCGATCTCACCTTCCGCTCAATGATTTCCCTCGAATCTCCTCGAGAAACGCCAAGAACAAGCTCTAGAGTTTGAGGGGAGGTGGTGGCTGGTAATTTACGTGGAAAATCTCAGGAAAAAGGGTCTAAACATGTTTATATACTTAAGGTTAAACTTGGGTTCAAATATAAACCAAAACCGACTCGAAACCCATAAGAAAACTGGAAATCAGCCCGATTAGTCGACTACTAATATTAGCAGTCGACTACTAAGACTCAAATCAGTCTGTTTGGGAAAAAAATCTTTCGTAATTTGACTGTAACTTTCACATTCGACCTCGGAATGAGGTGATCAAAGATTTGTTGGAAAGCTGATGAAGAGACCTACAACTTTTATTTTTGAGTTTTCCCAGATTCTAACTGTATCAGTGTGAAAAACATATAAACTCGTAATTGGTCATTATTTTTCAGATTTCTTATTCATACATGTTTTGTACATTTACACTCATATATCCACACATATACATTGAATTGATCTCAAATCAATTCCTAGCATACTCAAACATCAAAATATGCTATTTATCACCATATAACATATTTATTATTATTTATCACATAATATTTAAATTATCGGGGTTTTACAATTTTTTTACAGATCAACAAAAGATTATTGTATTTTTTCTTCATATTTAACCATACATTTAATGACTAAGATAAACAAACTGGGGATTGATGATCCGATAAATAAATATATGACATAAAATTTGATATGTACAAATTAAAAAAAGTGACGTTGTGTACCTAAGTATATAAAAATATATTGATCCTAGTTTAGCACACAAACCCATTTCATTAAAACTTTTAGAATGCTTAAATAAAAATTATGACAAATCTAATAATCCAAGTTTAAAGATTTTAACTCAAAATGAATCTGACCAATTTATAGTAAGAAAATAAAATAAAAATTAAATAATTTTGATATTTAACCACATACATTGCAGGACGTACATAAAACCTAATACATGTAAAAAGTAAAGATGTTATCCATATAAAATGCTTAAAAAATATATACAAATAACCAAACAAATAAATAATTTCGACTACAGCTATGCAATTTTTTCCCCCGGTGTCCGCCCAGCGCTACAAGCCCCAAAATATTTAAAAGCCAAATCCCCAAAACCTAAAACCCTAAGACCCTGTTTGGATTGAGGGTAATGGGGGTGAGGGGAAGGGAGGGTAACTTTTAACCTTGTTTGGGAAGTAAATATAGCAAGTTAATAGGGGTGAGGGGAGGTGAAAGGAGGTGAGAAAATACCATGATTTCTTCCCCCCCAATTTAGGGTGTAATGGGGGTGAAGGTAAAGAGGGGGAATACAACAAATGTAGAGAGACATATTTACCCCTAGCTAAGATCAAAATCCAACGGCTAAAATTTTAGAAACAAATGTGAGAGTATTTATGTAAGGATATTTATGTCAAGTTATATACATTCCCTTCCCTTCCCTTCCCATTATTACACTTTCCAAACGGGGTGAAATAACTTCCCCTTGATTCACCTTACTAGTTTCCCAAACAAGTTGTAGAAATTCCCTTCCCTTCCCTTAACTTAACTTCCCCTAGGTTCCCCTAACTTCCCTTCACCCCCTCCAAATCCAAACAAGCCCTAATAATATGTCCCGTATCTCCTCCAGCCTCGAACTCCTCTCCTCAAAATCCCCCCTCCTCAAAAACCTCCCCTTCTCCTATACCTCCTCTCTCTTCTCCAACCCTAGATTCCCATTAAGCCCCATCCTCTCCCAATTCGCAGTCCTCTCCTCATACAATCAAAGGCGAAGTGGCAGCAGTTCTCGGGACCTCGAGATGGAAGAGAATAAGAAGAAGAAGGAGGGGATGGTCGGTTTCAATAAGAGAAGGGCGGAGGGGAGAGAAGCTGGTGAAAAGCGCAAGACTTTGCAGCATAAGACTCCGAGGCTGAATCCTATCAACACTATTTGCTATGTTCAGGTGATTATTTGGGATTTTTTTAGGGTTTTGTTTGGGTGATTTGAGTTTATATGTTCAGGTGAAGATTTGGGCGTTTCATGATCCTTTCATGTTAGGGGGGATTATCCTCAATATTACTGCTTGTTGCACTGTTGACTTTTTTTTTGTTATTAACTTAAACGGAACTTAAAATTCTTTTTGCTCGATTTCATTTTCGACTGGTATTTTGTATTTTCTCAGTTTTCACGCTGATATTTTTGTTTGAGAACTTAAAGCGCAAGACTTTGATGCTGAATTGAATCAATACTATTTGTTATGTTCAGGTTAGGATTTGGAAGTTTTATTGTCTTCTTGTGTGATTTTAGCTTATGTGTCGACTTCTTTATGGCCAGTGTGTACTGAAGTTGGGTTTTGATCTGATTTTTCTGGAAAAATTTGGTTTCTTGAGGGGAAGTTTGCACATTTCCCCTGGGGTTATTCTCGAATTTGTTTTCCTTTTTTCTGTTCTGTGTGGGTCTTCTTTCTTTGTTATGGGCTTTTTGAACTGGGATAGTGGTTATCGTAAACACACACACACACACAAGCACACGCACACACAAGTAGCTTATGGTGGCAAATATCTTTTCAAGCTGTTGTGTATCCTTCAAAGATGGCAACTTGCTTAGAGCTTAATGAAGAAGAAATGGTAGGTATAGCTGGACCTAGTGTAAAAAGGTCTGATCATTTGTTTTATTTTTTAAAGAATAATTTGCACTGGCTAGGAAGTTTACATTGAAAAAGTCATATAACTAGTTTCTTTATGTTTTAATCTTTATATCATTCTTTAATTTTCTAAAGGTTTGCTTTCTTCTCCCCCTGGTCATTTTCGCTCAGTAATTCACATATGCATTGTTGACAGTTTTATTACCTTAGGTTGTTAGCAAGGGAACTAAAACATAAAGTCATTCAAAGTGATTCTGTTGTGACCGGTTATTCTTTCTCAGTATCCAGGCTGACATTTTTCTCTTTTTCCCTGAGCCGTGTTTGTAGATTTTGGGGACTGGAATGGACACGCAGGATACCTCACCATCAGTTTTGCTATTCTTCGACAAGCAGAGATTTATATTCAATGCTGGGGAGGTATGAGTTTTACCAAGTAATACATCCAAATCTCGGTCATCCTTGCATGATCATTTATTCTTTATGCGCTTCAGTAATCCAAGGGTGAAAAAGTATGGGTTTCCTTTAGTATCCCTCCTTTATATATAATGAGAAAGGCTAAAAGACTAATTTGATCCCTATACTAGAGCCTCGTACTCAAATTGGTCCTCTCAGTTTTTTTTCTCTCAACTTGGTCCTTGTACCCTTTGTTAGATGTAAAGTTAATCCTTTTTTAATTCTTGGTTAAAAATACAATTAAAAAAATATTGAAGACAATTTTACCCTTAAAATACCAGTAATCTCATTACCGTTCCCTAAAAGCTTGTATATCCAAAAGAAAAAAAAAGAAAAAGAACTGATTACATACAACGAAATACGCCTAAACCATGGTCATTGCTGTGAAACATCTCATGACTTGGATCATTTTTTTGAATGAAAAAGCTTGAACTAAAATGTGATTTGGCAAAGAACTTTTCTGAATTTTATTTTCTCGGTGGCTATCTGATGATGCCTTGTTTATGTGTTTGATAATGAGTTATGGATAGAATATTTGGTTTTAAAATTTTTTATATACTCAGTAGGAAATATCTATATTTCTTGTAAAATGTAGGCGTTTCATCGTATACAGCGAACAATTTGTTATCCTTTGCTTGTTTTGAAGCTGCATAAGGCCAAAAGTCTCACAAATTGAATAGTATAGTTTAAGTCTGTAACATCCCTAAAGGGTAAAATACACTAAACCCCCAAGAACTTTAAGCATTTTGTAGTAAATCCCCAATAAATTTCAAAGTTGCATTAAAACCCCAATAGCTTTTAAAAATTGTGAAAAACACCCCCAATAAACTTCCATGTCTTGCAGATAAACCCCATAAATTAGATCAAAAGCCAACATAAAGCATTTTGAAAGTTATTGGGAGTTTAGTATAAGTTACCCAAAAGATATTGGGTTTTTTTGCAAAAGTTATTGGGGGTTTAAGTGCAATTTTGAAAGTTATTGGGGGTTTACTACAGAACAACAAAAGTTCTTAGGGGTTCTGTATAATTTGGGCCATTCTTAAAATTTGGTTTTTAGTCGTAGGTGGGGTATTTTAGTTCACATGATTTTTCGATCCGTGACGATTTTAGAACATGTGATGAATGATTCAGTCCATCATATACAAATGTGAATATGTATCTATCTATGTGTAAGCTCTTACTTTTTATATATACAACAATGATTTTTTACATGAATTTTGCTTGATGGTAAAAGAAAATTAATAAAGTACAGGGGCTTCTCAAGTCTTTAAGGGTAATATAGTTGTAAACAAAAAGTTAACACTCAATATTTAATGGATGTCAAAAAGGAATTAGTTTGTAATGGAGGTGTGGTACAGGGACTGAGTTGAGGAAAAAGTACGGGGACTAGCCCCAATACAAGGACCAAATTGGTCTTTTGGCCAATGAGAAATTGGTTGTATTCCTAAAGGCACAAAAAACTATCGTGTGCCATATGAGAAGGTGACATGCAAACACATAATACTATACTAGTTCTTTACATGTGCTATGCACGGAATTTAGCATCAAAATTTTTTGCAATGAAAATAACGAAATACTATAATTTAAACAATAGTTTTATCATATTAAAAGTTCTACTATAAATTAGGGAAAAGAGTTATTTGCACTGAAATACCCCATGTTTAATCTATTTTTAATTTAAAAATTTTCTTTTGTCCAAAATATACCCAAAAGTTTACCTTATTAACTATGACAGCCAAAGTATTCTTTTTGCCCAAAAAAAATACCCCAAAGTTCATAATTTAACTTTAGAACCCAATTTAAACTTTGGAACACAATTTAGCAAAAAATTGACTTTGATACCTCTTAGGGGGGTTATTGGTTGGGACAAATTGGGGCCAAGTGGGAAAATTATTCCAATGGAACAATTTTATCCCTTTGGATATTTTGAGTGGGGTAAAGTGGGATAAAGTGAGATAATGGGATAATTTGAGCCTTTGATTTGACAATTCATGTGGGATAATTGATGATGTGGCAACTTATTAAAATATAATTTTATCTATTAATTACTTCTAAATTAACTTCTCCAATTAGTTTAGTATATTATTTAGTATATTATTATAATATAAATATTATTTTACTTTATATTAAAATATAATATATTGTACTATACTTACGAATTACTATTATTAATTATTATATTGTATTATATTATATTATATTATATTATATTAGCATGCTATACTATATATAATAATTAATATAATATAATATCAATATATTTAATATAATATTTTAATAATATAATATTTAATATAATACATTATTTTATTTATACAAAAATATAATATGTTATACAATAATTACTAATTAACATTATATTAGTTGCTACGTTATATAATAATTGATATAATATATGAATAATATATATAATATAAAACTTTAATAATATATTATTTAATTTAATATATTATAATATAGTATCATAGGATATAATGTACTTTATAAAATATTATAATATTTTACTTTATTCAACGTAATTATTATATTATATTATAGTAGTATGTCATATATATATAATAACTATAATAATATTTTATAAATTAACTATATAATAATATATTATATAATAATATATGTTATTAAAATATTATATAATATTATAATAAATACGTTATACTATAATTACTAATTAATATTATATAATAATATATTACATTATATTATTTATATATGTTATTAAAATATTATATATATGTTATTAAAATATTAATATATATTATTAAAATATTAATATATGTTACTAAAATATTATATAATATTATAATAAATACATTATACTATAATTACTAATTAATATTATATAATAATATATTACATAATATTATTAATATATGTTATTAAAATATTATATATATGTTATTAAAATATTAATATATGTTATTATATAATATTATTAATATATGTTATTATAATATTATATAATATTATAATAAATAATGTTATACTATAATTACTATTATATAATATTATTAATATGTTATTAAAATATTAATATATGTTATATTTTATATATCATGTCATATATTTATAATATAATTGCATGTAATAGTTAAGTAATACAAAAATATTTTAAAATTATCCCAATTGCCTTCAAAGTGGAACAACATTGTTCTAATATGGAGGATGGGGTAAATTTTTACTATTGGGACAAAATTTTTGTATATGAGTGGGGTAATTTTATCCCAAGTGGTGTAATTGTCTCACTAATGTTCCAAAAAACCAATAACACAAAAATGTATTATCCTTGTTCCATTGTCCCAACCAATAACACCATGCAAATGAATCCATAACCAATTACCCCAATGAATAACACCAAACAATGTTGTTCCAAACATTATCCCATTACCCCTAAAATTACACCAATGAATAACCCCCCCTTACTCAAAAATTTTGACAAAATTTTGGTGTTAATGTGAAAATAATCTACCAAAATTCCTTTAAGAAATGAGAGAGTAGCCTTGTTGAGAACTCTTATATAGGAGATACATGACCTCCCTTCCTATCATCTACGAGGTAGATGTGACATCCATATTTTAGGTTACGTATGCTCAACATAAGCATTCAATCAATAAGCATGAATAGAACAATTTTACCAAAAATAAATCAAATTTAAAATTTAGCATTTATTTCTTATTCAAAACACATCAAAACCATAATAATACACTTTAAAAGAATTCAAAAGTAATGTTTAAAAATTTTCAGAACAACAATACTAATTAAAATTTTATATTCAATGTAACTATTGAATTTATCTTTTGTTCAACAACGCAACATCAAGAAACTCTCCTCCAAGCTTTAATATTGCAGGCGCATCTAAAGCTCTTTTTCTAGGGGCATGCGACAATTTCTAAAGCAAGCTTCACCCACATTGTCATAATAAACACTGGTTCCTGCAATGAATAATAAGAAAAAACTAAGAACTAAGAACTTAAAGCATCTAATTAACAAATAGTTATATGTATATAAGTAGTTTATTTTAGAATTAATATACTTATTATTATTTAGTCAATATTTGAGTGGGTTGTTAAGACATATTCATAGGTTTCCTCTTCTCAATTGCTACATGCAATGAACACTTTATATCTCAGACGTGCATCTTAGTCCTAATTCTAAAAGACGCTTCTATAAACGAAAAAATTAAACCTATATGTTTAGTGGTTATTTAGATCTAAAGTTGCATGTGAACAATCATAGATTATTGATGCGAAACGCGTAAGGTTTTATCGAAATCAACGATCTAAATCGAATAACGCACCGCTTTGCCAAAAATCATGATCTTCGGCAGGAAATTAATTTTAAAACAATTAATGTGACAAATAGATTTAAACAAGATTTGCATTAACAATCATGAACAATTACAATCTCGATCAATTTAATCGCAATATTCATTATCATTGCACAAGTTCTTCAATTAATATCAAAATTCAGCAGTCACATGTTCAGTTACTCACAACTCACAAATTTAAGTTAAGCAGTGAATGTATGATAAGAATTTAGAGATGTAATACTCATGCAATTAACTAAAATTAACAGAAAAATACTAAGTCGAAAGAAAACGATATCGTCGTCGTACTGAACAAGCCTTGAATCAAATACGAGGCACTAACGGGTTCGTTGCCACTGCGGGTCGGATCTGAACTGAAATCAGATCCAAATCGAACAGGACGGGCCTGGTTTAAAGAAGCATATCCGAAAGACTTCTCTGTGTTGTCTTCGTTCAGAGGGAAAAAGGGTGCGACGGTGGACGCGACGACGGAGGAACTGGACGACGACGTTACTGAGGGCGGAATGCTATCGGATAACGCATGCGGTTATGAAGACGATGAAAGCAGCGACGTCGTTTGGGCAATGACAAAGGCGACGGCTTCGGGCAGAGTGACGACGAGGGCGGTGGGGGAAACGCGAGTGGGCGTCGGAGCTTGATGATGCGGCGACTGCTGGAGGAGGAGATGAAGTTGCAGGCGGCTAGGGTTCAGCAGGTTAGGGCTGTTCGAAGATGTGGAAGGCGGTGATTTGGACGAGCGGATCAGAGGTGGAGGAATGAAAAGGGCGGCGGCTATCTCGTTGGCTGAGGACGACATCGAGGCTGGCTGAGGAGCAAGGAACAGGGAGCGTGGAGCAGCTGGGTGGGGCTTGGGTCATTGACGAACAGGGGAGGTGGAGCTGGTGGCGGTCTCGCGGGTGAGGGAAACGACGACGTGGCAGTTGTGAGGAGCGACGGGGAGGGAGAGAGATTGGGTCGGGGCTTGGTGGGCTCACGTGAGCGGAGGGAGAGAGGATGAACGAGAGGATGTTGGGGTTGGTTAGAGAAGAAGAGCAGGTGGTGTTTGTGGAGGCTGCTGGAAGAAGAAGAGAGAGGGAGCATGTGGGTCACTGACGAACAGGGAAGGTGGAGCTGGTGGCGGTCTCGCGGGTGAGGGGAACGGCGGCGTGGCTGTTGTGAGGAGTAACGGGGAGGGAGAGAGAGATGGGGTCGGGGCTTGGGTGGCTCACGGGAGAGGAGGAAGAGAGGATAAACGAGAGGATGTTGGGGTTGGTTGGAGAAGAAGAGCAGGTGGTGTTTGTGGAGGCTGCTGGAAGAAGAGAGAGGGAGCATGTGGGTTTGTGGCGGCTGAGGGAAAGAAAAAAAAAGAAACAAGAGTATGACTTAGGGTCATTGGTTTCACACCAATGGTTTCACACCAAACAAGTTTAGCCAACACAAATTTCTTCATTCAATTCAATATCCTTCAATCTGATTACAATTGTGCTTAAATAGATAAAAGAAAATCTCATAAAAGAAAATCTCACACAATCAAATCCCTCACAATCAATAACTACCAAATCTAAACCTAATTTGAAATTCAAATCTAAACTAAAATTCAAAATTGACTACTAAAACTGACATAATTAAAATTCAAATAACAAATATGAGAATTGGCTTTATTGTTCTCATCATTCTCCCCGGGTAGGAGAAAACTCGACTCCGTCGAGTTAGCTGCAGAAGCGTGCCATCTTCAATATAGTCTGTCTGCATCGTAATCTGTCGTCAATTATTTTTTGCATATCAAATCATTAGTTAGATTGCATTGTAAATTCACCATCTAAGATATTATCAAAATTCACTACAGCTTGGGTGAATATATAGAAGTGGGGTAAGGTGAAAAAACTCTCAGAAATAATAGGTTAGGGTGAGGCTTATATCAGTGGACTGCCAATAACATTATGAATTGTTTAATCACTCAATATTGAGAATAGAACTATGACCAAATCGATAATATAAATGTTGCTATTAATTAGTTCAAGAGTTGGAAAAATTCATAAATATCATGTCAAATCTTAAACAACTATAAATATACTGTATTGGACAAGTCCAAACCATCTAAAATATCAGTATTAACAGTTTTAAATTATGTCCTGACTCAATATCATACATTTCATACGATGTATTCATTCAAATTAGATCACTGATTCCTAATATATGATCAATGCAAATCAAAACAAAATGATGCAAATCAACTCAAATGATTATGTATGAAATGCAGACTCAAACAAGGCGATCAATGGCAAATGTAACTCAACAAAGTGTTTAACATGCATGTCGTCCTTTATCAAATGGAATAATTAGGCGTTCCTTCGTTAATATGAATAACAAATTTCCTCTTTTAACGGTGATAGTGAGGAACATGCAAATAAATGTATGAAGGAGTGTTTTTGTGCGCTTAATATGTGAGAAAAAAGAAATAAAAGCACTCGTGCTAAGACTTGTATCCCTAATCACTATTTTTTCCCAAAATGGATCAGTGTATGTGTAAGTAACTATCGTGACAATACATGGGGGTTTGACATCTAATATGATAGTTATTTTACTAGGCTCAATTTGATATTCAACTTCCATATATATGTCTGATTGAATCGCTTTAGGACCCAAGTCAGAAACGTGTTAGGGGTTATGTTTGTCCGGGAGGACTTCGTAAGGAACATCAATAACGTTTTCAATCACTGGAGTTGATTCAGGAGGAGTTGGAGTTTCAATTTTAAGAACAACTTCAGGGATAACATCAGTGGACTCCGTGATCAAAGGGGTAGCTTAGGAAATAACCGGAGTGTTGTCATTGTATGAAATTTCAGTCAACTCCGCAATTGTAGGGGTAGTTTCAAAAGACAGAAATGTATGGTTCTTTAATTTTACTATCCTGGATTTTCTTGTCAGAGTTAGATTTTGTCAAATCTATGATCTGATTAACGGTTTCCTTAATAATAGATTTTGATTCCCTTCTAGGCGGTTTATTAATTCTAACTCAGTAACTCTGAACGGAGTTGTACAGACGGAAGCAACGTGCCCATATCATTAACAATTGTAACACTGAATTATTGGGCTAAGTTTGGAGAGATCTCTCTGACTTCTGGCCCTTGGAATCGACTCTAGACTGGGAAGAACTAGAGTTAGATCGACTCAGAGGCTGACTAGAGGTATTGGCATGGGAAGACTTGAAGGAATGAGTTTGAAAATCCTAAGCCCTATGAAATTGGTGGAATTTGGCTTCATCTAAATCTTGAACTAAGGCGTAAGCTGTCTCAAGGGTGTTTACTCCTCTAGCAAAGAGTTCGGTTTGGAGGTCACTTCTCAATCCAAATCTAAACTTTAACAAGACTTTCATTGGTGCTTCTTGCTCAATGGTGTTGCATCGAGTAAACAATTCATCAAATTAAGCAACGTACTCTTTTACAGATTTGGTTCCCTGAGTGAGATGATGCCACTTGTCGAGCAATCTATGATGAAACGATGGTGGGAAGTATTTCGTTTTAAGCTCGTCGACCATTTCTCGTAAAGTAAAAATTGGTAACTCACCTCTAATATGTCTCAACATTTTGAGGTTCGACCAATATTGATAGGCGGGTCCGATGAGCTTCATTGCGGCAGACTTGACTTTACAGGTTTTCGTCAAAGCGTACTAGTCAAAAATATCGATCCATGTTCTTCAACCAGTCCAAGAAAGCTTCTGGGTCGAGCCTACCATCAAAGGTTGGTGGATCAGGCACGGGTTGAGGTAGGGGTTGATGAACGATGTACCCATGACCATTCCCTTAACCTTGCGGTAGCGGAGTTGTAACGCACGCTTCTGCGAGCCTAGCAAGCCTTTCATTGGTGTCGTCAAATCGTCTGCTAGTTCAGCGAATTTCTTAAAGAGTTTGGACTCTATACTGCCTAACATGCTTGACTCACTAGTTGACTCACTTGACTCTCCTAATCGATAGGGTATCCTAATCGATAGGGTAGACTTGTGCAAGTGGGCATGCACTAACAACTAGATGAGATGAATGATGTGCACAAACAACTAAATGAGATGAATGTGATTTTTAACATCAAATAAAAGACTTAACTAATCTAAAAAATAAAAATAAAAATTTCCTACCCTAGAACCATGCTTTGAAACCAAAATGATGCGAAACGGGGAAGGGGTCTATCGAAATCAGTGATCTAAATTGAATAACGCACCGCTTCGCCAAAAATCATGATCTTGGACAGGAAATTAATTTTAAAACAATTAATGTGACAAATGGATTTAAACAAGATTTGCATTAACAATCATGAACAATTCCAATCTCGATCATTTAATCGCAATATTCATTATCGTTACGTAAGTTCTTCAATTAATATCAAAATTAAGCAGTCACATGTACAGTTACTCACAACTCGCAAATTTAAGTTAAGCAGTGAATGTATGATAAGAATTTAGAAATGTAATACTCATGCAATTAACTGATAAATTAAAATTAACAAAAAATACCGAGTCGAAAGAAAACGATACCATCGTCATACTGAACAAGCCTTGAATCAAATACGAGGCACTAATGGGTCCGTTGCCACTGCGGGTCGGATCTGAACTGAAATCAGATCCAAATCGAACAGGACGGGCCTGGTTTAAAGGAGCATATTCGAAAGACTTCTCTGTGTTGCCTTCGTTTAGAGGAAAAGAGGGTGCGACGGAGGACGCGGTGACGGAGGAACTGGACGGCGGCGCTACTGAGGGCGGGGTGCTATCGAATGACGTAGGCGATTATGAAGACGATGAAAGCAGCGGCGTCGTTTGGGCAACGACAAAGGCGACAGCTTCGGGCAGAGCGACGACGAGGGTGGTGTGGGAAATGCGAGTGACGCATCGGAGGCTGATGACGCGGCGGCTGCTGGAGGAGGAGATGAAGGTGCAGGTGGCTAGGGTTCAGCGGGTTAGGGCTGTTCGGAGATGAGGAAGGCGGGGATCTGGACGAGCAGATCTAAGGTGGAGGAATGAAAGGGGCGGCGACGATCTCGTTGGCTGAGGACGGCATCGAGGCTGGCTGAGGAGCAGAGAACATGAAGGGCGGAGCAGGTGGGTGGGGTTTGGGTCACTGACGAACAGGGGAGGTGGAGTTGGTGGCGGTCTCACGGGTGAGGGAAACGGCGGCGTCGCTATTGTGAGGAGCGACAGGAGGGAGAGAGAGATGAGGTCGGGCTTTGGTGGGCTCACGTGAGCGGAGGGAGAGAGAGAGGATGAACGAGAGGATGTTGGGGCTGGTTGGAGAAGATGAGCAGGTGGTGTTTGTGAAGGCTGTTGGAAGAAGAAGAGTGAGGGAGCATGTAGGTTTGTGGCGGCTGAGGGAAAAAAAGAAAAGAAACAAGAGTATGACTTAGGGTTTCACACCCATGGTTTCACACCAAACAAGTTTAGCCAACACAAATTTCTTCATTCAATTCAATATCCTTCTATCTGATTACAATTGTGCTTAAATAGAGAAAAGAAAATCTCACAAAATAAAATCTCACACAATCAAATCCCTCACAATCAATAATTACCAAAACTAAACTTAAATTGAAATTCAAATCTAAACTAAAATTCGAAATTCGAAATTGACTACTAAAACTGACATAATTAAAATTCAAATAACAAATATGGGAATTGGCTTTATTGTTCTCATCAATTATTGTAGGCATCGAAAATTGCCGATAGGTCCCCACAAACAGCTCAGTGT
>BQKN01064071.1:32586-46699 GCA_022839385.1 Asparagus kiusianus
ATTGTATGCATATGTATGTATGTATATATACATATGTGTGTGTGTGTGTGCGCGCGCGCGCGCGCGCGAGCGAGATATATGTATCTGTATACGTATATGTATATATATGTACGTGTGTGTATGTATGTACATATATGTGTATGTAGTATGTGTGTATAGATGTATGTATGTATACATGTAAACATACATACATACATATATACATATGTATATATACATACATACATATGCATACAATATGTATGTATACATACATATGTACATGTGTGTGTGTGTGTATGCATATACACATAGATACATACTTACTTACTTAAAGGTAAGTGATATTGAAATATCAAATCACATTGATCTTGTTAAAAAATATTGAGTTTTGCATTTTCTTGGAACTTTTAATTATACACATCAAAGCATATAGGGTCATTGGTAGCAATTCCCTCTAATCAGTCTTATATTCAAGCTCTGATTATATGGTCAAACCTACCTACTATAATGATATAATGAATCTTCATCCTCTAATCAATTTTACAATCAAGTCTCATTTATTTGGTCAAACATAATCAATGACTATAGACTATCTGTGAATGCGTGCACACTCATGGACATGTGTCGGTGTACTTGGAACCGTCTGCTTTTCAATGCCTTCTCAGCAATCAGATACTGTTAATCCCTACACTTACGAGGCTAGTATTGGGTTGCTTGATATTTCAGCTACATCAGTCAATAGTCTGCATATTGGTTGAGGAAAACAAAAGCTTTACCATGAAGACATTACTTTTTCAGATGTTTTTAACTTTTGTATACTAGTTTTGAATAGTCAAAGTAACAGATCACTGAATTCTTATTGGGCTCTTATCCATAAGCTCCCTTTATTATTTGATAGGAAAAACATGGAAATCCCTGTCCTCAAAGCTAGTGCAAGAATTTCATCAAGACTCAACTACCTATGTCCTCAGCTCTTTCCTGCTCCCGGATTTTGGTCTCCGAAGAATAATAGCTTCTTTCCACAGCCCAATGGTTATTGTGAGGTTTGTTCATCAATCATTATTTAAGTGCATCCTAGTCAGGTTCCGATTATTAGCTCTATTGAGATGATAAAGTGCTGAACAGTTGGTTAATTTTTCCAGGATTCCTCTCCAGCTTTGGCTAACAGAATTTCAGCTGAAAATCTTCTCAAGGTACTGAATGAGGTCATGAGTTTATAAATTGTGTACCATTATATAAATGAAGATTATGTTATATGACCAACTGCCTGTGCTGTTCTATATAGAATTTAATAGCCTTAAGTTCTTTCTAATTGTCATACATGTTAAGTATTTTACTGCTATTAATATGTTCGGTGCACAACCTTCAGGATGCTAACACATCATGTCAATAATTGCATGTTTCTGTCGTCTATGTGTGCACGCACTGACACTAAAACCAATAATTTAGAATACAATAATTCATATAGTACAAATTTTCATAAAATGTCGGCAACTTAAATGCAATATATATATATATATATATATATATATATATATATATATATATATATATATCTGTATTTCGTGTTTGTTTTGTACATTATTGTGTACATCTAAGCCAATCAGGGCAAGAAGAGCTCAATGTATCAGTAACTTAAGGCACACACATCCGTCCACGTGTGCTTGCGTAGTTGCGTGTTTGTAAGTCTCGCACGTTTATTTTGTACGTTGTTGTTTACATCGAGAGGTGCATGAATGACACTTAATTTGCTGATTCTTTTTTGAGGTAATCTACAATACTAAGTTAATAAGGTCGAAAGCTTTAAAACATCCATTCCCTTTTCTTCCTTTTCATTTCTCTTTTTTTTTGTTTTGTTTTTTCCCCTATGCTTTTCCTTTGTCACATTTCTCAATCCAAACCCTGTGATTAGTGGACATCTAATTTCTAATATTAAACGTTCCTGTCTACCTCACCTTGCAGTCTGGATAATAATTAACAAAAATGGGGAAAGTTATATGATATTCTTTCTATGTCCTACATAAAGCATCTAAATCATTTTAGCATTGCCAGTCTGTTAATGCTGACATTGTTTAATAATCTTGTAGAGTTTGTAACTTGCACTATCTGAATACTGTGGCTGATAACTATATGCTGCAAGTTAATTTGCTGCTATCTTTACATGAAACATAAACTAATTTGTGAACTCTCTCCTGAATCTTTTGCAGCTATTTCTATACACTGTCTTCTAGATGGCCTCGTGCTTTAACCAATTTTGTTTTAGTTTATGGTTTCTCATTTCTTGTTTTCATTACCATTTTATTTATTTTTTGAAAATTAGCACAACAATAAATGGGCATGCCTTCTTTTGTTTTATTTTTGAGAAATGAATGCAATTTAGTAAAGTGCTTCCCTTCTTTTTATGCTCCAGTTTCATCTCCGTCCCCTTTCTCAGCTGGGTCTGGACCACTCGGCTGTTCCGAGCATGATCAATCACAAAGAGATTGTTGATGAACTTCTAACAGAAATTCCTGAAATTGTTGATGTTTCAGAACATGTCAGTCAGTTCTGGGCTGCAGAAAGTAAAGATGTGATGCCTAAGAAAGCTGAAAATATAATCATGGTGGAAGAACCATGGATGAATGAAGCTTCATGCAGTACCAAGGCGAACTTTGAACTTGTGAGGTGCAAGGAGAGCACATGTCTTGTAGATGGCATTGAGAAGAGCGGAGTTACTCAGAATTTTGATATTCCTCCTTGTTTGGAGAATATAACACGGGAAGACATGGAAATTGTTCTTCTGGGTACAGGTTCATCACAACCTTCCAAATATCGCAATGTCAGTTCTATTTTTGTCAATCTTTTCTCAAAGGGAAGTTTGCTTCTAGATTGTGGAGAAGGAACATTGGGACAGTTGAAAAGAAGGTTAGTCTGAAGTTCAAAAATCTATTTTACAATTTGATTTTCGTTTCTTGCTACTCTTATCGACTAATTTTGCTTCTTTGTGCCAGATTCGGTGTGGAGGGCGCTGATAATGCTGTTAAAGGTTTAAGATGTATTTGGATTTCTCACATTCATGCTGATCATCACACTGGTCTCGCAAGAATACTTGCACTGCGGTCTCAATTGTTAAAGGATGTGCCACATGAACCTTTGCTTGTGATTGGTCCAAGATCACTGAAGAGGTTTTTAGATGCTTACGCTAGGCTCGAAGATTTAGATGCACTGTTCTTGGACTGTAGGCATACAACGGAGGCTAGCCTAGATTCCTTCCTCAGTTCCAGCAATTCCGAACACGATAAATATCAATCTCAAGAAACTACATTATTTGCTCAAGACAGTAGAATGGAAAGTTTTTGGAAGAGACCTGGGAGCCCAGTTGATATTGCCGTGGCTGAACCACTTTTAATTAGACTGAAGTCGATACTTCGTGATGCGGGTCTAGAAGCTTTATATAGTGTCCCTGTCATACATTGCCCTCAAGCTTTTGGTGTTGTCCTAAAAGCTGCTGAGAGAATAAATAGTGTCAGAAAAACTATACCGGGTTGGAAGCTTGTTTACTCTGGTGATACTAGACCTTGTCAATCCCTGATAGATGCATCTGCTGACGCAACAGTTCTTATACACGAGGTTAGTAATCTTTTAACTCTTTATCTTTGCATACATCTAGTAAGTTTGTAGTTAGTTTATGGCCATGGCTTCATTGCAAAGAGCCGACAAAAAATATGTTTCTTTATACAACAAATTAGAAACCCTTTCCCAAAATTTTTGGGGTCTACTACATGAATCATTTTCTTTATTGGCCTTGACTAAGGACCATCTCCTCAATCAAGTTACAAGCATTTTTGCGCAAAGGGTAAACACAAAATGGAAGATGAAGCTACAGTAGTTCCAGAAAGTATCCAGTGGGCCGTCTTTACCACTGGTTGTGATGATGTGGTGTTCCCACCCAATAAAAAAGAGACAGCTTCCCAATTATCTCAATCAGTTTCCACTGCTTAATTTTTCAAGCCCTTCTCTATATCATTCCTCACCGCCTGTCTCACATCTCTCCCACTCAGCCACCAACCTCTGCCTCAAATGCGACGAGGTGGAAGAGCACAAGGGTGCGGGAAGGTGGGCGCTGGATAAACGTACCACTCTGAAATCTTCCACTTAGAATGATCTAGAGACCCAAACCCTTGAAACTTTAATATTGATGCATAATACAGAAAATCCCCAATTCTAATACATTTATATCTTGTAGAATCTCTCGGGTTATTGTTGCTCGGATTGCAGCCCGTACGAATTGAACTCGATTATTCTTGAATTTGTGTACCAATTCTTAATTCTTGACCTAGTTGATGAAAATTTTGGTGGGAAATTTAAGATTGCTTTTGAACTATGATAAAAAAAAGAAACTGTGTTCAGGAGAGATCACATAGGTGATCAAAATGCCACAGATCAGTCGAGAAATCAGCCTCTGACGAACAAAACGCCACCTTCTTTGGTCTCCTTTAAAATTTTTTGCAAGTAAAGTCTCATCCCACAACTATTTTGTTAATATTTTATCACATTGTTGGGCTCTTTCTTCACAAGGAATTTGGCTGCAATCTAATGAGGGAACGTTATCTCGAAAGTTGTGGCTCTCATCACCGTTGTAGCATTGGCGACTGCAGAATGGGGAAGGAAGTGAAAGGGTCAGTGAAGGATTAGTGATAGGGTTGAAAAGATGATAATTGATGTTAATATAATCAGACAGCTGTCTCTTTTTTATTTGTTGGGGACACCACATCACCCCATCCAGTGGTGGGGACGGCCCACTGGATACTTTCTCCAGTAGTTCATATTCTCATGAATTCATACCTGACAAGTTATGTTGTACCAGGTCACGCCTATTAGGGATAAACTTTCTCGGCGTGAGTTAGTCATATTATTAAATACCTTTAATGTTGAATAAGCACGTAGCAGCATTACTAGTATTTTGCCAAATAGGTTATGTGTTGGCACTTGGCAGGCGATCATGAGGGGGACTCCGATAGGGAGTATTCCCTCATCTGGCTTATGCACCCTTCTACTGAGCTTCACTACTAGTACTTTGCCCATGTGGCCTTTTGTATGATTTTGATATTTTATGAGGGAAGTGCTATATTTTGTACCTATATGTTTCTAAACTCTTTTTAATAAATGCAAGAGGATCTCCCACTGTTTTTATGATTAAAAAACATGTAGCAGTATTTTATTCTCAATTCTGGATGGCAGCTACCTAACAACAACGCTTTCTAGATAAGCATCCGATTTGTTCTATTGTTTGCCTCGTATGTAACATGTTGATTTATATGGGTAGTACATAATTAGAGTCAGCAGAATGCATGTTGATGATCCTTCTAATAGTATAGGCATAGATAAGAAGCTATGGATATTGCGTAAAGTGTCAGTTTCCTCTCTAACAATTTGACCAACACATCATGTAAATACTTGAGTTTCAAGAAATTGAAAAACCACTTGTCATATTTTTGACGTCATTGTCACCGTTATGTTCTTCACTATTGTTTCTGCAGGCGACATTTGAAGATAGCATGGAGGAAGAAGCAATCGCAAAGAATCACAGCACAACTAAGGAAGCCATAGGGGTTGGTTCATCAGCTAGAGCATATCGCATTGTACTGACTCATTTTAGCCAGAGATACCCAAAAGTCCCAGTGTTTGATGAGGCGCACATGGATAGAACTTGTATTGCTTTTGATCTAATGAGCATCAACGCAGCAGACTTACCTGTTCTTCCTAAGGTGCTTCCATACCTTAAAGTTCTTTTCAGGAATGAAATGGCTGTCGACGAATCTGATGACATACAAGATGTGGCTGTGCAATGATAAGTTCAGAGGGATTGTGTTTCTTTTGTTTGAAAATTTACGTTGATTTGTTTTCATTAACTTTTCAGTTTAATTTGTAACAATTTTGTCAAAAAGATTTGTAATTGTTTTATGTCCACACGGATATAAGGCTAAGCTCGCTGAACAACCTGAACGGTACGGTGGTAAATCCTAATTCTTCCCCTCTCTAAACCTAGGGTTATGGATTCTGGTCCAATCCATCAATTGTACATCTAGATAGTCTGATTTCGTGAAGAGCATGGCTAAACTTGATGTCGAGCTCACTGTAGAAGAGCACAACCTCCTCTAAGGAGATGGGGGTGATGTGAAAAGCTGAGGACGATTCTTGAATTATAATTATCAATTGTTAATTATACGGGACTAATAGTGTCATGTATTTTAAGGATGAAATTGTATAAAATCGACAATTTTTTGGATAGCCTTGATGGTGTAACAAGAAAGAAGTTGATTTTGTTAATGTGTTTTTTGAAAGTGGTTTTTTTCAAAATTTCTCCTTTCTTTTATTATTACTCTAAAAAAAATCTCATTATTCGGCCCCCATGTTTTTTTTTCCAATCCCATTTTACTTTGCCCATGGCCTATCAAATTTACAAAAAATCAAAATTACATTGACCTGGGCGTGGCAGTTAAAAATGGAAGGAGATTTTTTTAAAATAGGTCACTTTTGCTAAATGTGATTTTTTAAGCACACGGGACTACTAGTCCTGTGTGTTTAGTGGCCGCTAATCGACCACTAAACAAGATTCAGAAAACCTACGGGACTACAAGTTCCATGGGTCTTCTAAATAGTTTTCAGAAAATGCACGAGACTATTAGTTCAATGGGTTTTCTGAATAGTTTCTAGATCCACGATACTTCTAATGTGCACGGACTGAGGTTGTCCCGTTTGTCGTTTGTCTTTTGTACTGAGGTGGTAATAGATATGATCCATTATAAGTCGACTAATAACAACTATCATATGGAAGATGAAAACTCTCATTATAAGTCTTTCGGTGATGATTCGTTAAATACCAAGCAAAGCAATACCGATCATAATGTAATTTAGCGCCACCATCCTGATTAGAACTAGCCGCTAAAACATGTTTACATGATAATTTTTGTAATTGTGGTATATTATAAGTACAACTAACTCCTGATCAAAGAGATAAAACGATGTACGTACCTTCACTATTTTTAACCTCACATTCATTGTCGTTGAATAGAGTTATTTTACATGATCTTACCGCCATAATCCTTTTCTACAAAATACTCTTATTTTTTTAGTGTAACTCGTCATCTAACTTGCACCATCACCACATCTCTTATTAAAGTATGTGTTTAATTTATAAAACATCCTTTGCAACCAAGACTTGAATTGGCATAGCTCGGGCACCCTTGAGTACGTCATTGAAACTTTCAGAGCAATTAGTCATCATCATACTATAGCACACTCTAACATCTCTATATAATACCCATCGATTTTCGTATTATAGCTTCAAGTTTTGTCCAATCCAATTGTGTGCTTCAACTGATATGAACTTAATTTTCTCTCCCTACAATGTTCATATACCAGTGTGTCGACTGCACACCTTGTTCGCGGGAATAATCGTGTTCTTCTTCATTGATTCCATTGTACACTTTCGTAATAGTTTATCGATTACAGAAATCCGGTCTTTTTATAAGATCCGGTTACAATGAAAAATCAAAATGAAATAAAAAAAGATTACAACTTTCTTTCCTTGTTTGTCGAACGAATCGCGAGCTCCTGTTTTGCGGTCACTCGCTTTGTGTGGGTTCTTTGCCTGCGCCGGGGTTGTTTGCCGTGGACCACCGCGTGATCTCGATCCGGACAGATCTACGCAGTATAACGGGTATTATTCCACCGAGGGAGATAATAGCCGGGAGGGATCGTTTCACCAAGGAAACAACCGCTCAATCTCGGGATCTAAGAACCAAGCTTAGATCCGGAGTATAGCAACGTAGATCTCCCGATCCGGTCCTCTCGAACTCCTGCCTTATTTGGCGTTGTCGATCGCTGAGCACCAGATCCGGATGAACAAGTCTTGAAGCCTCCAAAGATTGAATCTTTTCTAAGTTTTGAATCTCCAATCCAGCAGGGCTTCGCCTCCTCCAAAATCCAACCTTTAAAAATGAAGAACCCCTCCTCTATTTATAGCCTCTCTTCACTGTGCCCGTGTGCACGTGAGGGGGGAAGGGGAACATCCGGCCACCCTGGGGTGGGTCGGGCGGGGCCGCGCCACCCCGGGTTGGTTCGGTTTGGGCCGAGTCCCCCCGGGTGTGTTTTCCGGTTTCCGTCGTTCGGTTTTCATTCGTGTCCGCGATTTGATTCGCTGTTTGATTTGGACTCCGATTCGGTTGTGTGGTTGACTTGTTCGGATTCGATTCGTTTTGATCCGATTCTTGATTTGGCAGTAAACCCACTTCTGAGTTTGAGTCCGAAACCGATCTTGATTCGATCGTTATATCACCGAGTTCGCTCTTGTTTAGATGACTCGGTGATTCCCCGAAACGTTGGTTTGATTCTGCGTGCGAGTGGATGTATTCCAATGCTTGGGTGCGATTTGTTGGCTTCGTCGCCTCGTTAACCTGCTCCGTTGCGTATGGCTTGGCTTCGGCGTTGGCGAGCTAACGGTCTTGCTTGGATACGTCGTCCGATGGTCGATTTGGTCGAATTAGCATCGTCGAGCTGTATAACGGGACCTATAGGCAATTTTATACGCCTACAGATACCCCCTCCAAAGTATTTCAGCCTCGTTCTTTTATAGAAAAGTCTGGAATACTTTGGATGTGATTGTCCCGACCTTCAGTCGGTGCAACGGGACTTTGGAATGGCTTCTGTTCTTGATTCCTTCAGCCCTCCAGGTTGTTCGGTGCTTTGTCGAACTTCTGTAAGGATTCCGGTGCTGCATTTATTGTCTGGCCGTCTGTTGGAACTTTGAACCTGAAGTCAATTCTTGATTTCTTGATTTTTAGCTCGAGTTGGTTGATTCAACATAGAACTGATCATCGATTGACGGCATCGTCCGGCGTTTGAGCTTCATTGCGACGCGTTGTCCGGCGTCCAGGCTTCATTGTAATGCGCTGTTCGACGTTTGACACAGTTTATACTCGTACGTCTGCTGGAGTATACACAGTTTAAGCTCTTAAGGTATTGGAGCGTGGCGGATACTCGAGTCACGAGACCAACCCATAGAATTGATGCGTCAATGACTCGTACTTATAGAATTTTTGGCAAATTCTCAGCCATCAACGGATTTGATAAGCCTTTACCGACTACCGTTTGAGTCGGGCTAGCATGCGGATTGTTTAATTCCGTTCTGCATGTGACGTTAAGCTAAAAGAGTTAACCCTTTTAGTGCTACGATATTGAATACGTAGACTTCGTCTTTCTCCTGTGAAAAGACTAAACAGCAACGTGTATGAGACGTTGACTTAGGATTTTTGGCAAATCCTCAGCCTTCAACGGATTTGACGTGCTCTTACCGATTACCGTTTGAATCGGGCTTACATGCGGATTGTTTAAATCCGTTCCGCATGTGACGTTGTGCTAGAGGAATGAACTCCTTTAGACTTTGTGCTATGATGTTGAATACATAGACTTCACCACTTGTTACGGGAATAGGTTACCCGGCGACGCGTGTTAGGCGTTGACTTTAGGGTTTTTGGCTAACCCCCAGCCTTAAACGGATTTGATTAGCCTTTACCGACTACCATTTGAGTCGGGCTAGCATGCGGATTGTTTAAATCCGTTCGCATGTAACGTTGTGCTCAGAGATTGAATTCTCTGAGACTTTGTGCTATGATGTCGAATACATAGACTTCGCCATTGTTATGGGAATAGGCTACGCCATTGTTATGGGAATAGGCTACCCAGCAACGTGTATTAGACGTTGACTTATCCCTACTTAGGCTTCGGGATAAAAGTACCCCAGAATCGAACTCTGGTGTCTTTTTCAATCGGAAAAAAACTAAACCGGCGACGCGTGTTAGGCGTCGACTTATCCTTTCTTAGGATTCAGGATGAAATTCCCCATGCGTGTAACACATGGATTTCGGTGTTATTAATAACAACCTGCCGCAATGTTGAATATGCGGACGGGGGTTCTTTTTGACGGTTAAGAAATAACCGGCAGCGCGTGTTAAGCGCAGACTTATCCTTACTTAGGTTTCAGGATAAAATACCCCAGAATCGAACTCTGGTGTCTTTTTCAATCGGAAAAAGACTAAACCGGCAGCGCGTGTTAGGCGCAGACTTATCCCTGCTTAGGATTCGGGATAAACTTCCTATGATGAATCCAAGATTGATAAACTCTTGGAAAAGGTTGGTGTGGGGAAGGAAGAATTTTATATTCTATTCCCCGAACAAGGAAAGGAGACTTGAGGTGGGATCTCCACCCCCAGAATCCGGAAAGGTGAAACTAAGAATGAGATCTCCACTCCGAGAATCGGAAAGATTCGGATAACCCTAACTGTCGGAAGGTTTGATTATCGAACTAAAGATGAATTTCTCGTTTATCGAGAGTGAATTGTGGTTTTGGCCCTAACTGTAGGAAGGTTTGACCAAGCGGGAGTTTGAGATGACCCTAACTGTAGGAAGGTTTGATCACTCGATTTGAAAGCGGACCTCTCGTTCATTGGCGGAATCGAGAGGAGATTTTGGTTGTGGTCCTAACTGTAGGAAGGTTTGACCAAGTGGGGGGTTTAAGATGATCCTAATTGTAGGAAGGTTTGATCGTTCGATTTGTGGGCCTCTCGTTCATTGAAGGAATCGAGAGGGGAATTTGGTTTTGGTCCTAACTGTAGGAAGGTTTGACCAAGCGAAAAAGGAGAGTAAGAGTACAAATTACTGTAAGATGTTGGTTCGTACAAATTACTCAAAGGGGTTTCTGATGTTAAGTGATAAAGACTTAACAAAAACGGGGTTCTGACAATTCGTCAGTGATTTCAAGAGTGTTTAGTGTTTATTACTTTATTCATAATGATCGGGTTATCCCTAAGAATATTACATTCTTCCGGGAACTTCCCGTTACCTGAATTATCCACCCCCAGCTTTCTTTGCAAGACTGGGTGTATCATTGCATTAACCGCATGATCGGGTTATCCTTAAGAATACCACGCATGGCACTCTCCAGGAACTTCCCGTGAAAGAAATGAAACAGTTTAGACTCATATACATGTTGGAGTATCAGGGAGCAGTTTATACTCTTATACCGATCGGAGTTAGGGGATACAGTTTATACTCGTGCACCCACTGGAGTCTCACCATTCTTGACTGGCTTACTCCAGCGTTATGACGCCGGCTTCAACCAAGGTCTGGATACTGTTTTTTAGAGTAAAGCAGGCCTTGGTGGGATGAAGGATCCTCCTGTGGTATGCGCAGTACTTCGGATCCGCAGTGTTGTCAGCTTCCTCCTGATTCGTGATCGGTGGGAGCTTGATCTTGTTATTGTCAAGGAGGAATTTGAAGATGGCTGGAACATCTTCGTCTTTGAAGGAGTACTCTTTTTGAGGCCTCTGATCCAAAGTCTTCTGCTGTCTCCGGGACTGCTGTTGTGACGTTTGATTGGCATCAACAGCTGCTGCAGGTGTTTTACCCTTACCACGGGAGGCGAAGTTTGAGTTTGGAGGATTGGTCGTCGATCGACTCCTCTCGGCCTTCTTCCTTCGGAGGAAGCGTTCGGCTTGTTCCCCTCGGACCTTCAGGTCTTTCCAAGTGTTGGAGGGTGCTGTTCCTATTGCTTCCAGCACGTCCAAGGAAAGATTATTGTGGCAGGTCTGGAGAATGAACTCTTCCGTGATCGGGTCCCGGCAATTTAACGCTTTGTTCCGGAACCTTTTGACGAAGGTTTCGACTAACTCCCCGTCCTTTTGTTTCTCGTCGAGCAACGTTCCGATGGATATCTCGGTGTCGTCGTCGAAGAAGTTGGTGAGGAACATGGTCTCCATATCGTCCCAGCTGCTCACGCTACCTGGCTTGAGGCGGCGGTACCAATCGAAGGCGGCTCCACGAAGAGTGCCAACGAATGACCGCACCATCAGAGGCTCATTACCGGAGATAACACCCAGGTGCGATTTGAAATAAATCAAATGCTGAGTGGGGGAACCTTTCCAATCGAACGGCGTGAAGTTGATTAGACTAAACTTCGCCGGATAGGGGATTGAATCCCACTCCCTTGGGTATGGACAAGGAATGCCCGTTTTCTTCACCTCTTGAGCTGACATCAAGGTATTGATTTTGCTCTCGAGGCTTTTGATCTTCAAGTTTTCACTTGTATCTTCGTTGGCATCCTCATTACCACCCCCTGCGTTGATGGGAGGGTCATTGGCATTATGAGTTTCATCCGTATCCGTGTGCTCAACTTCCTGAACAACCTGATTACGGTGGCTTGGTTCGCCTTGCTGGTTCCTCAGTGCCTGAATTTGCTGCTCATGCATCTCTTTCATAGTCTGCATGGCCATCTGCATCTCGAGCCTGAAGGTCTCCTGTTGTTTGGCCATGGCTTCTTCAAGCATCTTGGCCACTTGTTCCGCGCTTATCATGAATGACTCGCGGGGGTCTCCTTCGCTGGATACAGTGTTGTCAGATGCAACTGCAGAGCATGTATCTGATTCTTCATCCTCTGAAGGTGGTCTCATCTGAACCCTCCCATACGTTCTTCGTGAGATGGTTCCAGACTGTAAACGGGTTAAACGCCGGGATGCTCTCAGAATCGACTCGAGATCATCCCGTGCCAATGTCCCCTTGTTGGTCATATTAGCGGTGACCCTCGGGAATTCTCCGTCTTCAACCACCGCTTTCCTTCGTCGGAAACGCGTAGGCCTTGACTTTGGCGTCTCAGTGCTGAGCCTTTCGAACACTGAAACCCTCTCGGGGACTGCCTCGACACAGTTGCATCCCGACAGTACCGCCCGAATGAGCTTGGCACAGGGGCATGGCGTTTCGAGCCTTCGAGGGCTCCTCTTTCTGGTTTTACTCGTACCCCCGGCACGATAGTACAGCTCGTCCGTTTGAAGGTCGGAGCAACTTATCGCGTGTTGGCACGACTTCTCAGGTATAACGTCATCGTCATCGGACGGCAACGTTTCCTTCTGAGGATGAATCGCCTTCTTCGGGCTTTCGAGAGTCACGCGTCTTGAAACGCGCCTTTGTGGGCGTGAATTTTCAACGGGCTCCCGAACCTTGATGCGCAAATTGGCACGCGCAGTAACCTTGAACTCCTTGTCATGCTGAGAGTGATAGCGACCCCCAGCATGTTGAGTCGTTCGGGGCTCTCTCATCGGGCCCAAACGATCTTGAATTGGAGCTTTGCCTCTTTCATCGGGGATTGGACCGAGGCGTTCCAAAATTGACCTCCTTCTTCGGGATGGTTTCGCAGGATCTCCCGGAGCAATTGTAGGGATCATCGGCGATTTGAGTTGGCTCGCCGGAGATTGAACCTGCTTCGAAGGCTGTAACGATTGTGCCTTAACCTGAATCGCCGTTTCAGATTTCGGCCTTCATACTTGGCGGGTTGGGGGCGGTTTCTTTGCCACCTCCTTCTGCAGCCTTCTACGGGCTTCTTCAATTTGAGCCCGTGCCTGCGCTGATAGTGCGCGGCGCTTGCGAATGCGCTCCTCCAGCGTTGATCGGTTCCGTTTGACGCGGATCCATTCGTCCGTCGGCGGCTTGGAGGAGTTGCCATTCATCGGTTGTTGAGGCCGTTTACCTCTTTTGCTCTTCAGATCCGTGTTGTAACGGATCCCGTCTACAGATTCCATTGCCTTTGCGATTTGTTTCGCGAGGCGCTGACGTTGTCTTTGGCGGGCTCTCTTTGAGAGAGTCACTACGCCTTCGGCAACGGAGGATTTGGCCAGAGCGGATCTGACCTGGTTGGAGGTTGGGGAGATCTCACCCAATGCAGCTTCGGCATCAAACGGGGCGAGATCTTCGTTGGTAGCTTCAACATCTTCGTACCAACGAAGTTTCCTCTTGGAGGAGAACTTTGGAGACTTGGACTTGCGGGAGGAGGTAGATCCGGACGAGGACGACAGGTACGCCTCGAACTTCTGTTGGTCGAACTCGTATTCGACCTCCTCCACGACCGGGATCGGGATCCGCGGCTGCGACGCGCCGATCTCGTCGGCGAGATCGGTGGCTCCCACTGTGGTCGCCAGATTGTTCGCGGGAATAATCGTGTTCTTCTTCATTGATTCCATTGTACACTTTCGTAATAGTTTATTGATTACAGAAATCCGGTCTTTTTATAAGATCCGGTTACAATGAAAAATCAAAATGAAAT
>BQKN01064071.1:56699-74988 GCA_022839385.1 Asparagus kiusianus
AGCCACCTTGAGGTGGCCGGCCCCCCCTGTGTGTTGGCTACACGTGCCGCAGGCACAGTTCAGATCTCCTATAAATAGGAGAGGTGGTTCATCATTTTCAAGGGTTGGGATTTTGGAGGAGGCGAAGCCCTGCAGAACTGAAGACTCAGATCTTAAAAAAGATTCAATCTTTGGGGACTCAAAGACTTGCTCATCCGGATCTGGTGCTCGGCGATCGTCAACGCCAAATAAGGCAGGAGTTCGAGAGGACCGGATCTCAGATCTACGTCGTTATACTCCGGATCAAAGCTTGGTCTTTGATCCCGAGATTTGAGCGATTGTTTCCTTGGTGAAACAATCCCTTCGGCTATTATTTCCTTGGTGAAATAATACCCGTTATACTGCGTAGATCCGACCGGATCTAGATCTCGCGGTGGTCCACGGATAAACCCTGGCGCAGGCAAACAACCCACGCAAGCGAGCGACCGCAAAACAGGAGCTCGCGATTTGTTTGACAAACAAGGAAACAAATTTGTAATTTTCATTTCTTTTTATTTGATTTTCGTTGTAACCGGATCTTATAAAAAGACCGGATCTTTGTAATCGATAAACTGTTACAAGAGTGTACAATGGAATCAATGATGAAAGCTACAATTTTTCCCGCGAACAGTAACGATTCTTCAGACTCCACATAATCATTGTTTACACAAAATTCATGTAAAACCCCGTATTTTTGTTAGAAGTATATGTGAATTATTGGACAATAGATAATTCTATTGTGGTAAATGAATTGAGGTCATAAATATACTTGATAAAGAAATCTTCCGAGTGAGTTTTCTTTCGGGTTTTAACCATATTATATATATTTTCTTTTACCCGAAACTAACCCCAAACCCATCAGAATTCCAGAGAAACCCTAGCCCCTCTCTCCCCTCAAACCCTAGTTCGTTTTTGGTGATTTTTAGGGGAATTTCGGAAGATTTCAGCGGGTTTTGGCAAGGTGCAGCGAAGGGAATCATCCTCTCTCGGATTCAGGAGTTGTTCTAGCATACCAGAGGTAAGTAACATCTTGCCCAGCCCTCACCCACTGTTTGTATAGTTTTCTTTGAGATTTATTTCGAATTCTTGAGCCTAAAACGTATTTTTTGTGCATAAAGATAAATGCTTTATATTATGAGTTGCAAGATCTACATTTTTAGTTTAATAAAAACTCACCAACGTTTTATAATGTAGATCCAGATCTGGAGTTAGTTTTAAACATGTGTTTCTTTGTGATTTCTTTGTTTTTAAACATATTTAAACATGGATAAATATGTTTAGGGTTTTAATGTAAGTTATTACATGCAAATCTTTCGTTTCTGTTGATACACATGTGTTAGAATCGGAAATATTTTGTTGGACATGATGAAGAAGAACTTTAGATTTAAATTTTTCATATAAATCATCGTATGCAGAAAAACTAGGAATTTTCTACTCAGTCGACTAATGAGTCGACTTATCAGTCGACTTATGAGTCGACTGATGAGTCGACCAATGAGTTGACTGACAGAAAAATTTACATTTTTTTTTCTGGTCGACCAATGAGTTGACTGATGAGGAATTTTCCAGTTTCCTCGGTTTGGATATGTTTGGGTTGTTTCAGTTTAACTGAAACTGTTTATGCTTGTTTATTGTTGTTGCGTGCTTTAATATGAACGAGGAGTCGCCTCGAATAACGGGTATTAGAAATTATTGTTTAACCTATATCTTTACATATGAGATGACATGCGGACACGAGTTTAGGTTTGTACACCGAGACACGTGAGAAATTAGGGTATATGCATCTGTTCATATATTTCATCTAGTCCATGTGTTGGGCAATTATGATGTGTAGTCCATGTGTTGGATATTTATCACATTCAGTCCATGTGTTGGATAATTTTCATATGTAGTCCATGTGTTGGACATCAACTACATCTAGTTTTAGTCCATGTGTTGGACATCAACTACATCTAGTTTTAGTCCATGTGTTGGGCATCGGTTTAGACCTTGAGATTGACACTGATACTTGCATAGGCTGGACATGACACTTATGTGAGTTACGACATGACACCGGATTTAAGTTCTGAGATGTGTTTGTCTTCTTTTATTATTGTTCTTGTATTAGATTTCGGGTTTGGTATTTAGGGATTTACAATTTGAGCTACAAGGTATATACATGAGGGTTTTCTTGTTTGGATTATTTCGCTCGATGTACCTATGCTCGTGTTGTAATTTCCTAAGTACTAAAACCCTCTTATCATTAGGGATCTACAATTTGAGCTACAAGGTATATACATGAGGGTTTCATTGTTTGGATTATTTCGCTCGACGTACTTAAGGTCATGTTGTAAGTTCCTAAATAGGATCAGTGATTTTATATATATATATATATATATATATAAACTGTATTTTCTGTATACAACGAGCCCTTTCCCTTGGGGTTGGTTATGATGTTGCTCGCTAGCGCTTTGACGCTCGTTGTCCCTCCCCCTTTCTGGTAATGAGCCAGGAGCCCGAAGAGTCGCAGGTTGATGGCGATGCACTTTAGTTTCAACTATCTGTTTTAATTATATTTTTCTTTTGAGCTCCACTGTAGACTTCTGTTTAGACATTTGAGGATTTATTTTTAGAAGTTGTAAAGGCTGTGTTCCTTATTTCCTCTTATTCAGACATTTTGTATTTGAGACTTGTTGAGAACTCCAGTTCATTTATTTCAGACATTGACTTGTACTTCAGTATGTTAGCTGATGAAATATTAATTTGATCTCTATTATTTCATCAGTTGATTCTTGTATATCTTTTACTTGCTTTTGTACCTATACCTGTTATTGACTCTACTAGAGAGATAGTAATTATGATGGTGAAACATGTTATTGCACGGTGTGGTGCATGGCAGATTTGACATTCTTGGTTTTACTTTGGACTGCAGCCTTCTGTGAACCCAGGGGCGTCACAATTCATCCATCCAACAAGTATCCTCATCAATTCCTCCTATTGCACACTGCATGCTATCAAGACCCCCCTCCTCTTCAGCATCTTCATAATCACCATCTGCATCGTCATCCTCTTCTACAATAGAATCAACCGATAAATGAACTGTAACACGACCCGAAGCGTTGTGGAACATATCACTTAACGTTGCACAATAGGGAGGTTGAGTCCATGTCATTACACACGAGACATTTTCTAAGTGCATGGCCTTGGAGATGAAATGAATTCTCTCGAGTTATTTTCTAAGTCAAGCATACGGGAGAACTCTCCAGGAGCATTTGAAACATGGACAACACCAGATATTAGAATATTTTCAATGAACAAGTCGATTAAAATTTGGTTTTCCGCAAGTTGTATCTTGTCATTCAGTTCTTAATCATTAGTTATCTCTACAACAATTGCTCTTTTTTTATTTACCGGACAATTACAGAAAACTTTAGTGGCATACTCTGCATGATTATAATTCTAGTAACTCTGTATATTTGCTCAACCATTAGATCGAAGTTACAATTTTAGATAACATGAACATTTTTCTAGATCCTCCCTCATATATAGGCATATTATTCATTTCAACACTCAACTTCCCATTGAATAAGCAAATAATCGATATTTCATTTGCCATTCGAACTGAAATATTAACATTCATCATATGCAAATTATTTATATTATTCAAAAACTTAAATTTTATGCATCTTATTTCTACCTACTAGTTAAACTGTAGTTGAAAGACTCTCTATATCAATTTTAATCTATCAAAATTTAACCAAATCCTATTGTTTATCATGATTAATAAAATTATTCTAGATATACAGTTATTTCCAAACTACAATTTTAACTAAATAATAGAGAGAAAGTTATACCTTGATGAAAATCTAAAATTTGTCGGCGTCGAAGAGGCTAGACGGCATCGTAGGTCAACAATGCAGAGTGAACTTTGGGAAAGATCTCAATTTGGGTTTGGAGAGAAAGAGTTTGGGGAGAATAAAAGAGAGAAAATTGAGGGAGAAAGAGGTAATTGTTTGTGGAAAATTTTGTAGTAAAAGAAATGAAAGAAAAATTGATTTGTATTCCTTTCAAAATCGATTACAATTTGGATTCCGATTCCAAAAGAGAGGAGAATGAATTTGATTCTCCCCTTTGTTTAAAACTGGGTTCTTCTTGGTAGCGATGGAGTGCCTCCTTCGAATGCTCGCGTTGAATTCGCTCTCCGTTGACGATCTGATCGTACTATCTCACGAGAACGATTGACTTGTATAATGAATTCGGTCTAGAACTCTTAACAAGTTTAAGAAACTCAGAACGAGTTGAAAACTCTGAAAAGAGTTGTTGAAAACCGAATGATCGATTAGTATGATTAACTTGCGTTACAAGTTTAATTAAGAACTCTTCATGAGTTTTAGAACTCAGAACGAGTTAAAACTCTGTAACAGAGTTGTTAGAACCGAAGATTCGGTTAGTAGCCAAATAGATCTACCGTTGGTGAAAAGATCTTCAGAGATTTGATTTCAAGAAAATCCTCTTCTCCGTGCGGTTTTGCTGCTGAGATCCGATTAACCCAACTGCCTTTGTGCTGTTTGCAAACCAAAAAATCCAACCCTGTGCGGTTTTTACTGCCAAGAACCGATTAACCCCTTCTTGGTTGAGTAAGGTGGTTATTTATAGGGGGATATGGGGTGTAACCAACCCCTAGATCCGCTCCTAAGTGGGCGAAAATCCCTCAGAACGTGGGATAAACGGTTGTGAGGCCGTTCAGCTTGTGTTTGAACAAGTCAAACGCCTAACTTGGCGTTCTGGGCCTTAACTCTGCGCCTAAGACTTGAGACGCAGAGTTAAATCTCTGCTAGAGATTTGAAACGCACAGGCCGCATGCATTCTGGAAATTAGAGACGCACAGGTCGCTTATGTGCTGAAACTCAACTCTGCGTCTTGAGTTTTGAGACGCAGAGTTAGGTGTTTGTTGAAGAACGCATGGTCCATGCGTTTTGTGCTTTAACTCTGCGTTGCAGAGTTGAATGGATGCTAAAGAACGCACAGTTCGTATGCGTTTTGAGTTTGAGAAACGCAGAGGTGGACTCTGCGTTTGGGAGAGGTTATTGGCTTGTAACCTCATCCATTACAACATCGCAAAGGCTACTGCTCATTGATCTTCGCTTGTTATGGGGTGTGAAAGTCAGATTGTAACTCTCACGGTTGATTATGAAAGCTACTGAATAGAGTTTTCATCAGCTGTCAGAAGTGTCGTTGATTTGTAACTTCTTGATCTATGTGAAAAGTCCACTGTTTGTAGCTCTCGTTTGTTGGCACGATAGTTATCTGACTATAACTTTCATTGTTGAAGCGTGATGGGATCAGCTATCTATGGTGATTTTTAGACAGCCTACAGTAATTTGGGAGAGAATCAATGGAATGTGGGGGAAGAGATTGGGAGAGAGAGATTCTGAGGGGGTTTATCAATTAGGGTTTGGAGAAGGAGAGAAATCGAGAGAGAGAGAGATGATGAGGCTATGCCCTACATTTTGGGCAAAGCTGGGGCTTAGATAGGCCCGACAAAAACTATTCAGAAAACTCAGTCTTGTGGGTTTTCTGATTCTTCTTTAGTGGCCGATTAGCGACCACTAAACACATAGGACTAATAGGTTCGTATGTTTTAAAAGTTAGATTCAGTGAAACCGACCTCTTTTTGACTAGATTTGATGAGCTGGCCAAAAAGAGGCCGGTTTTGCTAAATATTTAGCAAAACCGAAACCGGCCTATTTAAAATAAAATTTTTTTCAAAAAAGGAATTCTGATTTTATACGGGCGTGGAGAAGCTTCGCCTCACGCAGCAGACTCACCTCCTCGGTGACCAATTACTCTCTCTATTTATTTTTACCACCCGTACCCTCTTCAGACTCTTCCCCAAAAAGAGGGGCAAAAAAAGCCAACAGATCCAGCCAGGATTTCAATAATCTTTTCTAGGGTTTCGAATCGACCATGGATTCGAGCAGGAGAGCGGTCGAGGCGTACTGGAGATCTAAGATGGTCGATGGAGTCACATCGGACGAGGACAAGGTCGCTCCCGTTTACAAACTGGAGGAGATCTGCGATCTGCTGAGGACTTCTCATGTCAGTATCGTCAAGGAGGTTTCCGATTACATCCTCAAGCGGATTGATCACAAGAGCCCCGTTGTCAAGCAAAAGGTTTGATGATTTGGATTCTATTATTATTATTTTTTTTGCTGATGTCTAATTTACAAAGGTCATCCAATTGCGTAGAGCAGTCTGATTCGCGTTTCTAGCAGAATTTCTCAAAGCGTTCTATTTAGCAATTAGACCCGTTTCCCTGAATGGCGTCACTCCAGATTCCAATTATTGAATTTATGCTACTATTTTTTTTTTTTTTTTGGAAAATTAACAAATAGCAACCGGAACAGATGGCTTGAATGATATCGCTCGAGATTAGCTCTTTGATTGCTTACCTGACCAGATGGTTGAAACTTGTTTAGGAGATGAATTGAAGAAATTTTAATATCCCTTGTTAGCATTATCAGATCTATGATGATCTAAGAATACGAGCACGATGTCCGTAATTTCGACTATCGGGTGGGTTTTGATTGGGACTGGTATTTCATTGTAGAATTGTACAGCATTTCGTCATGAGAATTTTGGGACAATCCGCTTATTTTACTTGTTGGATGCTAACATGAAACTTGCTTAGAAGTTGAACTATAAAATTTTACAGTTCTCTGCCAATGAGGGCTGCACTATAGGCTATGTAGCACGGACACGGATCCGACACGGCCATCCGACACGCTGACACGAGGCAAATCCTAAAAAATACATAGGATACATGTGTTCGACACGTGTGTCCGACACGGACACGACACGACACGGCTTCATGTTATGCGTGTCCGTGCTTCATTGACTATAGGTAATGTACAGTGATCTTAAAATGAGTCGCACAATCGCTCAGGTAACAACAGGCTGTAAAGTTGCTGGGAGAAAAGTGGCTCTGTCCGTCCTACTTTTCGTATTGTGGTGGAGCGTCATCCTTTGTTTTGCACTGTCTAGCGGAACCAGCTGTTAACTTGCGTTTGAGCTAGAAATAGATGCAAACTAGAATATTAACTCTTTGTTTGTGCTTGTTATAGGCTCTACGTCTGATCAAATATGCAGTGGGAAAGTCTGGTACGGAATTCCGCAGGGAAATGCAACGTCATTCAGCAGTAATGCGCCAGCTGTTTCACTACAAGGGGCAGCCAGATTCCCTTAAAGGAGATGCCCTTAATAAGGCTGTTCGAGACACAGCCCATGAGGCTGTGTCAGCTATCTTTTCTAATGAGGACAACAAGGCAGTGACACCGGCAGAAGGTATCCAAAAGCGTATTCAGGGTTTTGGCAATACTAACTATCAAATGCCTACAGAAGAGAAGAAGTCGTTTCTCAGTGAAGTTGTGGACATAGGACTGAGCACAATTGCTGCTGCTAATTCCATCAGGAAAAGTGACAACGGGAGTTACAAGAGCCCGAATCTTCAAAGATCTCTAACTACAGAAGTAGGTGGCCGAGATAGATATGCAGGAAATGGTTATTACAGTGGAGATGATTCTTCTTCAGGTTCTTCAAGAAACATGTCTTCAGGGACGTGGGGCCTAGATTCGAGAACAGCGGCAACAATTGCAGCATCTAATGACGAAACAGCTTCAAATCATACAGGGATTAAGAGTCGTGAGGAGAGGCTTTTGGAGACCATTGTCACTTCAGGGGGTGTACGTATACAACCCACTCGTGATGCTATCCAGGCTTTTCTCACGGAGTCATTGAAACTTGATCCAGTGGCTATGAGTCATGCACTTGAGGTGAAACTCCACTCGCCCCTGTGGCAGGTATGTTGGCACTATCCTTGATCTTTGATGAATTCTGATTGATATTCAAAGTTAAATAGACACTTCTTAATTTAAATAGAGGGGATTTAAATATTTCATTTGGTTGAGTATATACATATACAAACTCAATACAAAATCAGTTTTTTTCTGTCTCACTCCAATCCCAAGTTTCTAGGAGCAAAATCATTTTCAAACAATTTGGTTTACCTCATTTAATTCTCTTAACATTCTTGGTTGGGAAGTAGAGGGAAGGAGAATAAAAACTAAACCGAATTGTTCTCGTTTGCTAAATTAAGTAGGCTTTATAAGAAAGATGGAGACAGAATAAAAGCTGATTCAAACTAGGTTATCTAATTCTCAATCTCAAACATGGTACTATCAGTTCAACTAACTTGCTGTCGCAACATAAGAATTTCCCGCCTGCTTGTTTCAAACAAGATGTCAAATTTATGAGTAGAGTTGTCCGTACTTGTCTCTAAACTTATAATTAAAAAAAATTTTGCATAAAGTTTTTCCAGAAATTAAAGACCACAAGGATGTTGTTACTCTATGTTTACTGTATTATTGCTGTTATATGTTTGTTTTCATATACCAGTAGAATATCAGAATTCACATCTGCCATATTAAAACTGGGCCACACTTACTTGCTGTTTATATATAAGGTCTCTCGACTAATTCCTGAAGGATTATTAAACATACTAAAACCTTGTAGTAAATTCTTTTTGGGTGAAAATTAAAATTGTTCAACTATTTAATGTACTAGAGTCAATTAAGATTTATTTTAAACTTATGAAAGAGAAATGTGATATTTTTTGTTTTTGTTTTTGTTTTGTTTGGTTGAAGTTTGACACTCAAGAATTTAATTGTTTTTACAATAAACCCATTTGGTACCTGATTCCAATATTTCCAGTCCTACGCTACTTGAAAATTTATTTTAAACTTATGAAAGAGAAATGTAATTTTGGTTTTTGTTTTTGTCTAGTTGAAGTTTGATACTCTAGAGCTTAATTGTTTTGCAATAGATCCATTTGGTACCAGATTCCAATATTTCCAGTCCTACACTACTCAAACAACATAATTACTGATTTGAATTACCTAAAAGAGCTACCCTGAGCCCTATTGGTATCAAGATCTTAAACCTATTTGAAATAGCATAAGATGTCATCTGATTATTAACATACTAAAACCACATTTACCAGACTGCTTTTACGTTAATTAGTTTATAAGTTGTTCAAATGAAGAAATTACATCCTGTTTAGTGTGATTACTGAAACTATGTGATTACTAAAACTGTATTTTGTTTGGCATTGTCAGGTCCGGATGAAGGCCTGTTGTGTCTTGGAATCAATTTTGAGGAAAAAGGATGATGAGCATTTATCCATTATAGCATCTTATTTTAGTGAGAGGAGAGAATCTGTGGTTAAATGCTCTGAAGTACCTCAAATTTCTTTGAGAGAAAAGGCAAACAAAGTAAGTAGCCTCATTTTCCTTTTTGTCCCCTTTGAAATGCTGTTCAAAGTTATTCTTGCTATATTCAATATGTCTTACTTTTTGCTCCTCAGCATAGGAGTGCTTTTTCTTGCGTGTTTCTACCTATTTCCATGGATTTCCTGTATTTGTACCTTAGTATTTTCATAGCATATCCCTTTTAATATATTCAAGGTTTAATGTGAAAATGGTTATTTGTTGTATGATTCACATTCAATGATCTAACACTTTGAATATGATTTAATTAAAAATTCAATCCATTTTCAAGTTGATGGGAAAATTAGAGCCATTGTAGTGTATCGGATTTTAAAATGATATTTCTTTTCTGCATTTCACTTTGGGTCAGCAGTTTTCTTCTATTGCGCTCATACTCTCTCTGGGTGCCACAAGGAGTACAGAACTGGTGAATGGGATAATTGCTTGTGTTTATATCTCAATATTTTAGTTTTCTCTTACCCTTCACATTTATTCGATTGTATTCTGAATAGCAGCCAACCCCCGGATGTAGGTGTTGCACAAGGCAATCAGGATTGATGCTGCTTATCTATAGGAATAGTATGGAAAACACCTTTTTTCTGTTGTGCCCGTTATAGATAAATATGACGTTCAATTGGACCATTTACGGTTCTTGGGTTTACTGGAATCTGTTTTTGTTTTTGTTTTAAGTTATAATCTGATAAAATCTACATTCAGAGCCCAAAGCATCCAAGACTTATTAGTATAGGCACACAAACAACTAAAATCTTATCCTCTGAATCGATAAAAAGAAAAGAAAAGCATGATATTAATCTTCTTAAGTTGCGTTTATGGTTTGTCATCTTTTCCCTTGTCTACCTTTTTATAATAGTTCATTTTTGCCTATTTATATTTGTTTGTTTCATTATCTTTTTTCTCTTAACTTTCCTGGTCAAATTCCAGCTTATTTTTGGTTTTCCCACTTTTTGTATGTTACTGATCAGTTTAATGCCTTCTTTAGGTTTTAAGTCTTTTGGATGGGGACAAGATTTCTGGAACAGGGAACCAGGTGGAGCAATCTAACGCAAGGCCCATGCCAGTTCCAGCTGTTCAGATGCCCGACTTAATCGATACAAGTGATGCAAATGATTATGGAACTGAATCTTTAACACAGAAGCATGTTGACCAAAATATTGGAAACCTGACAACATCTGGTTCTTTGGTTGATGATTTGTTTGGAGATGGCCCTGTTGCCGGTCTGAACAGCAGTGAAAATAGAAGTAAAGATGACCCATTCACAGATGTATCTTTCCACGTGACCGAAGAGAAACAACTTGATGACATATTTTCAGGCTTGACAGTTGATGTTAGCAAATCTGAGAATGAGCAGAAAGTTAATAAAGAGTTTGGATTGCTCAACGCTTTCAGTTCCAATTCTGATCTTCTTCTGCAAGAATCAGAAACGAACACGAGCAATGAGCATGACTTGATGGCTGGTTTGTCTCTTAACAGTAATGTGCTAGAGAAGAACCAACCTTTTATTGGAACTTCCTTTGTTGATACCATAAATCTGTCCAGCCAAATGCCTACGAGCCAATCCAGCCAGGGTCCTGTGAGCAGTGCTCTAAATGGAGGTCTTGATTCAAACTCCTTATTTCCTATGGCTGCAATGCAGTATAATATGCCCCCAAATATGATGTTCAATCCATCTTATGCTAACCAGCCAATGAACTATGCCGCCATGGGGGCGTTCATTGCACAGCAACAACTACTGTTTCAAAATGTAGGAAATATTAATGCTGGTTATGGGCATGCTGTTGGAAATGCTGTTGACGGAAGCAACTCCTCAGCATTACCTGACATTTTTCAACTTTCAAAAAATCCAGTACAAAGCCATGCTACAACTCTAACCAGCTCGAAGGAGGATACAAAAGCTTTCGATTTTATTTCGGTGAGTTCATTCTTCCTTTACCCAAATAAATAAATTCTGTTTCCTATTGATTTCCCCTTCTGAAACTATCTTCTACCATAAAAAAGGATCATGCTAATAAACGTACTAGAACTGCTGGATTGTGAGATGAAAAGTTGTATGAATTTCACTAGGAGAAAGTACTAGAACTGCTGGATCTTGAGACGAAGTTGTATGAATTAGTCCAATAGCTGTCACAGAGAGGTTTTTTGTTCAATTGCACTTTTTATGCATATTAGTTGTCTGTATACTGTATTTTTTAATTAAGAGAATAATCCATTCACGATTCTACAACATAGCTTCCATGTCAGTCTTAAAAAGGATACAAGTAAACATGCTATGACTTAACACTGGTTGATATTCATTTTCTCAATGTTTGTTTTCTTTTTTCTCTTCGCTTCTCCTGAAGATCTATGTTCTTTGTGTTATGAGCCAAGTCATTTGTAATTTTCGAAGAACAATGGGCAAAAGTCCCTGTTTGGCAGTTTCTTTAATACCTTTAAACGCTGGCGCTCTTGGTCTTCAACCCTGTGTGGGTGGGTGTCTCCTTAAGTAAGTCTCCATGCATAATATATTTTACTGGCTTATGTTGCAGGATCATTTATCAGCAGCTCGAGATTCAAAAAGAGTATTGTGAATGTAATTTGACAGCGATATGGACACTGAAGCAGCCTCAAGTAATTCTTTTGCAAAAATGTTCCTCCCCTCAAATTACATGAACTATTGTCGTCATCCCCTCTGAATGTGCAGCCATATTTCAAATGTTTATGTTTAATAGTCTTGTAGATGTGAACATGCATCCCATATTTTGAAGAGAGTTGTTGTAATATATATGTGAAATGAAGGCCAGATATTCAATTCTCGTGAATTTCTATTTGTTTTCCCTGCAAATTGCTGTGTTGGGGCTTGCATTCTCGGTAGCGTGTTATTTATACTTGCTTTGTCGTTGATATAGCCTTACAGAAATGGTAATGAATAGTGAACAGCTGTGCGGGGCCAAAAAAAAAAGTTATTACTGAAGGTAAAACTTTGCCTCGTGAAATTGTAATGTTTGTCCTTCCATCTGTTGGTTGTCAATTTTATCTTGTTATGTAATTTTGAGCAATGGGTTTTGTCATCAATGATTTGTTGAAGGTATACGTGTTCAATATTTTTCAAGTTAATGTCTTTTGTCTGAGGGTGGATAATTGATGCTCTAAAAGTTTTGAGACAATTTTGCTTAAAAATCCTTGAACATATCTTGTGCTGTGTATGTACTTGTTATATGGAAATCTAAAAAGATACGTCGGTTTCCATGTCTGTGGAACTTTGTTTACTAAACTATTAAGTAAAAAGATCTCTAGAAGTTCTGTGATGTTCGACTGCCCATGACTGAAGGCGGAACGTTTGGCTAATTTTATTATTATTTTTAAATATTATCTTTTACAAAAGGTTAATTAAAGATACCTTGCTGAAAATCTTCAAATCCTTTGATTGTATATCCTCCGCAACTAACTTTCGAAAATCCTCAGGTTGCGTTTGGATTCGAGGATTTGATTTCAAATTTTAGAATTGAATTCTAAAATTTAAAATTCATAATTTTAAATTCAATTAATTTGTTTGGGAAACATACAAATTTAAATTCTTGAATTTAATTTTTCCCCAAATATGAGCAACTCAGACCTAAAGGGTTAATTTTCCACAAAGTCCTCATCCAAATCAGATAATTATCCGACAAAGCTCAAAAATTAACAATAAAGACTGCCAACTAATTATTATTATAGTGAACCAAAAATAAAACTACTTATTATTACAACCCCCACACTCACCCCCCCTATTCCTAAACAAACAAACAACCAACCAACAAAAGGAAAAGATAAAAAAAAGCACAAAAAAAAAAAAAAAAACCCACCAAAAAAGCCAAGCTTTTTCTTCTCTCCTCTTCTAAAAATCTCAACGCCAACAAATTCTGGTTTCAGAGTGCTCTGATGACACCGACATTAGAGGAACACGACTACATAGGCCTCTCTGAGGCCTCCTCCAACAGCTCCGCCGTCTGCTCCGCCGTCGGCGAGCTCACCAGTCTGAAGCAGGCGGAGCTCTGCCTGGGCTTACCCGGATCCGAGTCCCCTGAGCGCGTTAGCGGATCGGGTCTCACTCTAGGGATCAACCTTAAAGGGTTCGGGTCTGGGTCCAAAAGGGGTTTCTCTGATACGCTCGATGGCTCCCCAAAATGGGGTTTTAATGGCGGTAAAGGATATGAGCTGGAGCTGTTCTCGCCTAAGAAAGGGCAGAGTGGAGGAGGTTATTGGAGGCAGTAAAAGCAGCGGCGGAGGTGGTTGGAGATGACGTCCATGTTGGGGAGGCGGCGAGCTTCGTGGATCTGGAGGTCAAGGTCGCCATGGAGGAGAACGCGATTCGAGAGGTCGCCATGGAGGAGATCGCGACTCTCTCTCTCTCGAGAGTCCTGAAAATTTCCAAATGACACCCATCGGGTTGTCATTTCAAATACAAGGCTGGTACAGGTTTAAAACCTACTTGGAATTGGACCAATTCCAAATTCTCAATTATTTGGAAATCCAAACGTTGGCATTGATTCAATTCCAGAATTTGAAATCAGATACTTGAATCCAAACAGACTGCAACCAATTTATCTGTTACCGGAAGATCCTAACAAACTCCTACTTATGCTAACCTTTTTATTCACTCCCACCATCCTCTTCTCCTCACACTTGCATCTTCTGCAACCAAATCAAATCAATGGAGAGTACTCGTGCGGCGACCGGCCAGATTGTCCCGACGGAGACCGAAACCGTGAGGAAGGAGGAGACGCAGACCCCCGCAATGGTTCAGCACACAGTGCATATGCCCTTAGAAGTGGTCAGAGTAAAGAAGAAACGTCGTAGTATTTTGGGCCAAGCAGTGCAAGTCATTTTCCGAGCATTGACTGCATTGTGCATGATCCCAGCTGTCATCTTAATGGTCTTGCGCAATGAGGAAATTGAGATTGTTGATAACAGACACGTCATTTATGCTAGCTACAAATCATCTCTAGCTTTTGTGTAAGCTAAAATTACAGGTACTAATTTATAGCATAACGTTTTATAACTATATATTGATAAGTCCTTTTTTGTTTTTTTGTTTTTTTGTAGGTACTTGGTGCTGGGTGCTGGAGTTGCCGGATGTTACTCTATTCTCGGTATTGCTCTTGCCTTCTGTAGTCCAAGAAATCGATTCCTCCACACTCTTGATATGGTAAACTATCTTTACTTCCTTTTCTTTTTCCCCTCATCTTTTTAATTTTCTTAGCTATTAGAAAAATTATTTTAAGGGTAGCCTTGGCGCAACGGTAAAAGATGTATTATGGAAACATAAACTATGATTAATATCTTAAACCTTGGCAACTTCATATGAAGGTAATCCATGAACTATGATTAATATCTTAAACCTTGGCAACTTCATATAAAGGTAATACATGAAAGTTTGATTTACACATATATAAGACAATTATTTTAAGAAGAGTTAACTATTGAAGTCCTATACAAAGATGTTAAGACAGGGTCTAGTTTCCCTTGTTCTCACTTTTTTTTGATATGTTAATTGTATCTTTTTTTTACTTCCTTTTCATTCATTTATTACTATATTTTTGCTAATAATTAGAGATCTCAATCAGGAATTCTCTAAAAGCATGACAGCCACATCTTTATGAATTTATTATGAACGTAAAATTTCGTTTTTCAACTTCTACCACAATAAATGAACTCCAAATACCTGCCCCATGTATAATTTAATTCCCTATAGGCACTCTGTATCTAGGTTACTTAACTTACCGAACTTATTTGTTGAAAAAAAATGCAATTTTAACTATTACTAATATTTATACTGAATTATTTCAGATGGTTCTGTCTCTAGCGATGTCAGCTTGGTCGTCTGCCGTTTCTGTTAGTTATATTGGATTTTACGGAAATGAAGACTTGGCGTGGGGCAAAGTCTGCCCATACGTGAAGAAATTTTGCTTTAGTAGCAGATTTTCCCTTTCCCTATCTTTCTTTGGTTCGATCTTTCACTTCTTAGTTTGTACTTTGTCTTCTGCTTAGCCCAGAGCTAGTACTCTCAAAGGTATTTAGTGATTAGGAGTCCTAAGTGAATAATGTCTCATAAACATTTTATCTCCGTGCCCTTTCATTTTGTTTTGTAGTTCTATGCTTTGTTTTCTATGTTGACATGATTAAATAATGATGGTTGATTAGTATCCTATTCTTTTCACGTTGGTGTTTGATTGTGATTTATCAGCTTTCCTTGAGATTGTCTACAATTTGTTTTAGTAGAAATAGAATGAAAGTCACTCTTTTTATCTATAATTTCATGTTGTTATATTAGTGTAAAAGTAACTGTATACTTTTTTGGGAAATAGAGGTTTGTGTTTTTTCAGAGGATGATGTTTGTTTTGATAACACGGAAATAAGAAAAATGTATTGAAATAGGCATAGTTAATAAATGTCGAAACACTTTTTTTTTCACAGAAATATTTCTATGAATATTTACTAATGCAGAATATTCTTTTAATTGGCACCGGAGCATCATCCTTTTATCACAAGGTAGGATTCATAAAACATTTGTTTCTGAAGCAGCGTTTTCATGTGAAATGAAGGCCAGATATTAATCCGTTCTCATGAACTTGTATTTGTTTTCCCTGCCAACTCCTGTGTTGGGGCTTGCATTCTCGGTAGTGTTTTATTTATACTTGACCTGCTTTATTGTTGATGCAGGTTTACAGAAATTGTAATGAACAGTGAACAGTTGTGTGGGCACTAAAATGTTTTTAATGAAGGTAGTACACTGTGTTGTGAGATTGTAATGTCTGTCTTTTCATCTGTTAGTCGTCAATTTTGTTTGAAGAGGACGTTGATTTGGTTTGCAATCTTCAACAATGGATTTGGTTGTCAATGATTTGTTTGTTAGCTTCCAACAGTTTATATGTACAGGTTTGTTTCCTGTTTGATGTTTTACTTGATGCTTTTAATTGATGGTTGATGAACAAATAAGGGTGCCTGTCCAGGATAACTCTGGAACCTCCTTCAAGGGAAGGAGGCATTTGTGAATAACTAACAAGTTATGTCCCAGCTGAGCTGCTGTCTATCTCACTGAAAACTTTGTGGATATGACATCTAAACTTATGATTGTTAATGAAAGCATGCGTGCCATGCTAACTTCTCTTAAATGTCCACTGCAGGTCAAAGTTCTAAGGCAAAATCTTGAACACATGCATATATCTATTTAAGGGATTGCTTGCAATAGACCCCATGTACTATGTTGTTTTGTACTACCATGTAGTTTTATTTTAGCAGATAGACAGTTGGGTTAATTTTTTTTTTTTTTTTAAACTCTTTCACCGTGAATGAATTTTGACATGTATTACTTTATGGTGGGAGTAATTAGTCTATATATTAAAAGGGTCCAACGAATTTCACCAGGTTCTATCTTCCAAAATGAAACAACAAGAGCACTGCTAAGGTCAAAACAGCGATACTACAAGGGGTGTATGCGTAATTAACCCTATAGTCAGCAAAGCGCTTGACTCTACATCCACCTATCAGACCAGCTAAACTCAAAAGTGCACGCGTAATTGTGGTTCCCAACGCACATTACCCCCTTAGGGGCTGTTTGGTTGTATGTTTTTACCATGTAAAATGATGGAAAGTGTAAAAAAGTTGGTCCCAATGTTAGCTTTCATCAATTTACATTGTTTGTTTAAATTCTCATTTACATGAAAAGCTTACACCTTTTGATGAGGTGTCACCGAAAGCAAAATCACCAAAATTAGGAGTGATTTTGTTGGAAAGCTTACACAATGTCATAAATGTGTCCAAAAAAATAATAAAAAAGTCAAAACCTTGTAGAAAGTGATGAGGTGGATAATCACTTTCCAGTTTGTGTCATAAATACTCTAGTTTACATTATACTATCCAAACAATGTAATACTATTATTTTAGGATTCACAAAGATTCCTAACCAAACAATGTAAACACTCGAATAGAAAGTGATGAGGTGGATAACCACTTTCTATTTTGTGTCATAAAAACTCTAGTTTCCTAAAGGCATCCAAACAGCCCCTTATCGCATCCAAACAACCCCTTATCGGCAAGCTGACACAGGAATCTATAGCCTGCATATATCCACAGGAAGTATAGCAAATGTGATGGCAGTTATCATTGACTGAGCTAGGAGAGATGATGAGGAAGAGGATAAGGGCCTGTTTGGTACATTTTCTGGAAAAAAAGAGAAAACAGAAATAAAGAAATGAAATGATTTCAAGACATTTCTAGTGTGTTTCCCAGTTTTCATTTATTTTGTTTGTTTCACAGTGAAATCAACTCCTTGAAATGTATTTCTTTGTTTCCACATGTTTGTTTCATTACTTTAGAAACAAGAAATCACATCCCTATTTAAATTTCCATTTCCAATGTTTGGTATGCACAAATATCCCAACAAAAGAAGAGTTGAATGTTAAAACCATGATGAGCTTACCGCCCCCAAACTAGTTCACACTTCACAGCAATAATCCCAACGGAACAAAGCCCAACGGTCATTTTTTAAAAACCGCACACAAGTAAAGAGCTGGCAACGACAAGTAAAAAACCATCTATATATTGTGTCCACTTGGGTGAGTCTAATTTACAGTTACAGCAAAGCTAGAAAGCTCCAAAATATTCATAGAGCTGTAGGCGTATAAAACTGCCTAAATGTCCCTTAACACAGCTCAGCACGGTGATTCGACAAACCAACGAACCATCAGGCGATATATTCAAAGCATGTTCGTTAGACCACAACACCGAAGCCAAGTGAGACGCGACAAAGCGGATTAACGAGGCGACGAGGTTAACGAACCGCACGCAAACAACGGAATACATCCAATCGCGTGCCCAATCAAGCTAACGGGTCGATGAATCAACGAGTCATCCAACCGTAGAGTCCACCACATCAATCAAGAGCGGACTCGAACGAATCAAGATCAAATCAAGATCAGATCCAGACTCGAACT
>BQKN01064071.1:94988-120702 GCA_022839385.1 Asparagus kiusianus
ACAAGCTATAAAAATAGATGAGATGGAAAATAGCTCGCTCAACAAAGCTAATCTACAGGCGTATGTTATTTACAGAGGGATAATAACAGAAATAGTCATGAATCGGCCTCGCAAGATGAAGCAAATATTTTACGGAAATGCAACAACATGAAGATCTACTACAAAATTAAACTCCCAATTGGCAGAAAATGCAGATCTACTCTCGAAGCAACTAACCCCTAATTTACAAGTTAATTAAATTTTAGAAAAAATTCTTGCCACAAAAAATGCGGAAAAACACTGCTTTTGGCCCTCAAATGTTAAGATCTTAATAAAAACCAACTATCAGCTTTAAAAACCAGCTTTCATCTTCACAGTCAAAGTCCAAATCAGAAGTCACATGCATGCACAAAATATTTCGCCTACTGCTTTTGCTACAAAGGAAAACGACCTGAGGAAAAGAAATCGAACCTCGAGATGTTTACGACGAGCGACACCCCAATAACAGGCAACAATCAGGGTTCAGCTCTAGAGGAACTTCCCAGCCAACAGGCCCAAATCTACGGAGAGTACTTCCGAGCGCCGCCCATCTTCAGAGCCAGGGTTTTCTTAGAAATTAACTTGCGAAAAAAATGAAAAAAAATGGAACGGAGCAATGGCGAAACAAAGAGGAAGAAGAAGAGCAGTCAATGGCGGTGAGGCTAACGACGAAGGAAGGAAAAGGTGGAAACTCTCTTCAATAACTCCGCCGCTTCGTATCTCGTGTCCGCTGTTTAAATAATCACCGAAGGGACATTTCCACCCGTTTTCAGCCCAAAATGAGCTGAAAACACATTTCCGAAAAAAGTGACGTGGACCCCCATTTCACAACCCCATTTCTCAAAAACCGACGGCGAACCAAACATAAAAAATGGAAATTATTGGAAACCAAAATCCGACCTGGCACCCATGTCAGGTTTCATTTCTTTGTTTTCAACGATTTTTGGGCCAAACAAACAGTCCCTAAAACTAAGAACTAGCGTCTTGTTCTCCGTGTATTGCCAGTTTCACTTCAAAGAGGGTCTATAATTAAGTAAAGTATTTATTAAAGTATTTGTAGCCAAAGAGATCCTCAAGGCAGTGTATCTTCCGTGTGTGCGCGTGTGTGACGGAGATCAGTCCATCTCGATAAGTAAAGAGCTCATCAGCACATCCATATAGTGTGTGCAGACTATGATTTTCATTCACTGTTCATGCTCAATATCTGTTCATGCTCAATATCTGTTCATATATAGATCAATTAAATTAGATAATTTTGATGGAGGTGTACGTATATATGTACATATATAGATCAAGAAAATTAGATAATTTTGATGGGGGTGTTTAAACAAATTAGATGCTATAAGAGAAAAAACAATACTTATTTTTGGAATGTAACTAGATTGCATATAAAACTCTCCACTGGATTTCGAGTGACAGAGTACTTCTGAAATTTTTTATGAATATCCAAAGAGCTTTGCGGGACATGCATACATCTCTCAATTTAGTACAGTCTGCCAGCAGTTGGCGTCCTCTTTGGGACACGCTTCGTAGCAGCAGATCACTAAACAAAAAAAGCTTCACCTATTTAAGTCGACTTTCGACTGATTTTGCCACATTTAAGTGTGTAACCAACCCCACGCATGCAGCTACGAGGACTTGATTTTCTTCTTAATCAATTAGAAATGATTCTACGACTTGGTTCATCACGACATAGGTACGTCTCTTCTTTATCTGAGAGCAGTTCAACACTGTGGCCTTCTCATCTAGCATAAGATTTGACCTTGGTAATGGTCGGTCAACTAGCTAGATTTGTGCTTATAATCGTTGAGAGCAAATAGGTAATCTAGCTAGCAACAACCTTTCCAGAATTATTTCATTTTACTGTAGTTCAAGCATTCACAGCTGGTTCTCAAAATCTACATTGAACTTGCGAACCATCATTTGCAGATGTAATAACTTACGGACACAAAAGACAAAAGAGTTCAGCGATATACTACTAGTGGAGTTTTGAGGTCATGAGGAGATGTTGACATGTTACACAATTTTGAAATTAATTGATGCAATTGAGGATTAATAGCTCCAGTTTTTTCAATTATTATTGAAGATGGAGAATATTGCAACAGTGGTTTATGTAGTTGAGATAGGAGCTTACAGCATTATTGATATCTTTATTTATCTATATATCGCACTCATACATTATATTTTCTTGCTTCTATTTCCAAACATGCAGGAACCTGAAACATCAATTTCCTGAGCACTCAATCTTCATTTGAAGCACTTGCCTCCACACTTTGTAGACTATCTACATATATACATTATGGATTATCTATAGCAAGTCCTAATTAACAAAGAGAATTTGATAGCGTACGTGCACTAGTGTCCATCTCAAACTCATCAGGGATCAATGACCAATAATTTGAATAAAAAGTATCAAAACTGATAAATGGTCTGAAGCTTAATGAAAATATCCGCACCTTGGTTAATGAGCAGCCTGTTTTTGAGTATGCAGACGACAATTCTCCAGGTTCTCCTATTCCTCTGCCGCACACCTGCACAAAATCAAATTTCTCCTGCTCACTAAAGATATATTCAAGAAAAGCTTACTCTTCTATACGATTCTGGAGAGGATAATATAAAGTAAATTTCAAGAAGAGAAACTAACTATATATGAAGTTGTTCATTCCACCAAAATATAGTACAACACTTTTATCAGATAAGTTGTGTAGCACACTTTAAAGTCAACACTTGTTACTTATCTGAATCTAGGCAGAATAACATTTACAAAAAGTTATATGACATGAACATTATGCCAATGGCATCAAATTATGTGAATTTTTAGGAGAAAATTCATGAGAAAAAAATGTTTCTTGTTTCAGATGGACAAATCAAGAAAGGGAGTGCAAGTTGGATCGAGCATGGGAGGCTTAAATGCCTTCACTAGCAGTGTCGAGTCCTATGTCCTAAAGGGCTACAAGAAGATCTCCCCTTTCTTCATTCCTTACTCCATTACAACCATGGGCTAGGCATCGCTAGCTATAAACACAGGACTAATGGGACTAAACTACTCCATTTCAACAGCTTGCGCGGCGTGACTGCAAACTATTGCCTCTATACTGCAGCAAACCACATGAGGAGAGGAGATGCTGATATTATGGTCGCTGGAGGTACTGAAGCAGAAATTTTGCTAACTGGTATTGGTGGTTTCCTTGCTTGTAGGGAACTTTCACAAAGGAATGGTGAACCTGAAAGGACTTCTAGGCTGTTAGAACATAATTTGTAATTCTAGAAAACTCTAGGATATTTGTAAAAAGTATGTAAAGTAGAAATATCTAGAATAATCTAGGAAGAAAATATATTAAGCACGGATGTATGTAGAATTATATAGAATTCTCTAGAATTTTGATGTATCATGAAAAATCTAAATATTCTAGAGAATTCCTTGTGAGGCTATAAATAGCCTTGAATGTAAGTTTTGTAAATAAGCTTTGAAACAATTCATACAAAGTTTCTTCAAGTTCTTAGCCTCTTCTCATTTTCCCTCCTATTTCCTCCATTCTCAATCCACCCCGCTTCCTCAACTCCAACAAATTTGGTATCAGAGCCATCCTTTTCCACCTCAAATCAATCTTGAAAGCATTTAGCCTTTCACTACCATTCTAATTGGCAGCCTCATCATCAATTGCCCCTTCTCTTTTCAATTACTCTCAAAACTTAGTCCCATTTTTGACGGCGAAAACTATGACTTCTGGAGCCTCCAAATGAAGACACTCTTCATCTCTCAAGAACGTTGGGAGCTTGTCGAAGAAGGCTATGAAGGTCCAGATGACTCAGCAATGTTAGCATCATGGACACCAACAAAGCAAAAGGAGTATAAAGAGAACAAGAAAAAGGATGCGAAGGCGCTTCTCTTTATCCAACAAGGGGTAAGCAAAGCAATCTTTCCCCGAATAATGTCCGCGTCAAAATCAAAGGATGCATGGGACATACTCAAACAAGAATTCAAGGGCTCCGATAAGGTAATCTCTATTAAACTACAATCATTATGGAGAGACTTTGACAACATAAAGATGAAAGATAATGAATCCGTGAAAAAATTTTCTGATAGAGTTACCTTAATTATTAATCAAATTAGAAGCTATGGGGATAAAATAGAGGATAAGAAGATAGTTGAGAAGATACTAAGAAGTCTTTCCCCTACATGGGATCATATTGTTGCTGCTATAGAAGAATCTAAAAACTTATCAAAATTAAGTTTTTATGAACTAATGGCTTCTTTGGAGTCACATGAGCTTAGAAGAAGCAGATTTTCAAGCCAAGAGGTGGAGCAAGCGTTTTAGTCAAAACTAGTACTTTCAAGGAAAGGAGGAGATGGAACTAAAGAAAACAAAGAAAGAATATTTTCTCAGAAAGTACAAGATGGAAGAGGCAACTACCATGAAAGAAAGTTTGGGAGACAAAAAAAATTAACGAGAGAGACAAAGATTTCTCAAAAGGTAAGTCTACCTCCTATTGTAAAATATGTAGTAAGTATGGACATAACACATACAACTGTAAGTTTAAATGCACAAACTGTAGAAATGCTAATCACTCCCAAAAAGATTACTGCTATCAGAAAAATAATGAAGTCCACTATATAGAAGTAGAAACCGATCACCTACTTTATTCATGTTTTAATGCACAATCAGATGAAAAGGATACTTGGTATTTGGATAGTGGATGCAGCAATCATATGACAGGAAATAAGAGCATCTTCGTAGAGTTGAAGGATGAAACAAGCTCTCAAATAAAGCTTGGAGACGGAAAATTACAAAACATTGAAGGAAAGGGAGTGATAACAGTCCAGACAAAGGAAGGTAAGACGAAATACATCTCAGATGTTCTTTATGTTCCGGGGCTAACTCAAAATTTACTTAGTGTGGGATAATTAATCTAAAAAGGATATGCAATCAATTTCTTTAAGAATGAACGTGTGATAATAGATGATAAGAATAAGCAGATAGTGGTTAGAATAAAAATGGCTCCTAACAAAGTTTTTCCCTTAAAAATATCAATAGAGAACCTTGCACTCAAATCAGAAGAAAATAATGATTCTCTATTATGGTATCAAAGATATGGCCACTTAAACTTCAAGAGTCTAAATTTGCTAAAAATGAAGAATACGGTGATAGGACTCCCACACATAAATAAAGAAGAAAAAGTTTGTGAAGGATGCATTTATGGAAAAATGCATCACTTACCATTTACTAAAACATCTTGGAGAGCAAAAGCCCCGTTAGAATTAGTGCATTCTGATATTTGTGGCCCAACACAAACCCCATCATTAAATGGAAGAAGATATTTCTTATTATTTGTTGATGATTATAGCAGAATGATGTGTGTATATTTCTTAAAAGCAAAATCAAAAGTATTCTCAAAGTTTATTGACTATAAGGCTCTTGTAGAAAAACAAAGTGGTCACAAATTGAAAGTTCTGAGAACTGATCATGGAGGAGAGTTCACTTCCAATGAATTTTAAAATTTCTGTAAAAAACATGGAATTAAAAAGGAGCTAACAACAAGGTACACTCCACAACAAAATGGAGTAGCAGAAAGAAAAATAGATCAATTGTGGAGATAGTGAGGAGCATGTTAAAAAGTAAAAATCTCCCAAACAAATTATGGGCTAAGGCAGTATATTCAGTAGTCTACATCTTGAATAGATCACCAACAAAAGCTGTGCCAGACAAGACGCCATATGAAGCTTGGTATAAGCGAAAGGCGAAAGTAGATTTCTTTAAGGTATTTGGTTGTATCGCCTATGCACATAAACCAACACAACTAAGGAAGGAAAAGTTTGATGAAAAAGGAGAAAAACTCATCTTTATTGGCTATAGTGAAGAATCCAAAGCCTACAGATTATACAATCCTGATACTAACAAATTGGTGGTCTCCAGAGATGTTATCTTCGATGAAGCAGGAACATGGAACAGTGAACCGCATCAAACCTTAACACCAAGCATCATTAAAGAAGAAACGAGTGGAGCCACGTAATATCAAGATTCTCCTAGTTCAAGATCCTCAGATGCATCAACTTCAGACACAGATTCACTGCCTAATGTTCGCGGGGAAAATCGTGTCTTTCTTCATTGTTGATTCCATTGCCATCTTAGTTAACAGCTTTTTGAGTTACAAAGATCCGGTCTTTTTATAAGATCCGGTTACAATGAAAATCAAAGAAAAATAAAAAAAGATTATAACTTTCTCCTTTTGCCGAACAAATCACGAGCTCCTGTTTTGCGGTCGCTCGCTTGTGTGGGTTGTTTGCCTACGCCGGGGTTTATCCGTTGACCACCGCACGATCTAGATCTGGTCGGATCTACGCAGTACGATGGGTATTATTTCACGAAGGAAATAATAGCTGGGGGGGGGATTATTTCACCAAGGAAATAGTCGCCCAAACCTCGGGATCAAAGACCAAGCTTTGATCCGGAGTACGCCTGCGTAGATCTGAGATCCGGTCCTCTCGAACACCTGCCTTTTTTGACGTTGACGATCGCCGAGCACCAGATCTGGATGAGCGAGTCCTCGAAGTCCTAAAGTTTGGATCTTTTTTAGATCTGAGTCTTGAATCCTGCAGGGCTTCACCTCTCCAAATTTTCCAACCCTTCAAAATGATGAACCACCTCTCCTATTTATAAGATTGTTCGCGGGGAAAATCGTGTCTTTCTTCATTGTTGATTCCATTGCCATCTTAGTTAACAGCTTTTTGAGTTACAAAGATCCGGTCTTTTTATAAGATCCGGTTACAATGAAAATCAAAGAAAAATAAAAAAAGATTACAACTTTCTCCTTTTGCCGAACAAATCACGAGCTCCTGTTTTACGGTCGCTCGCTTACGTGGGTTGTTTGCCTACGCTGGGGTTTATCCGTTGACCACCACACGATCTAGATCTCGTCGGATCTACGCAGTATGACGGGTATTATTTCACGAAGGAAATAATAGCCGGGGGGATTATTTCACCAAGGAAATAGTCGCCCAAACCTCGGGATCAAAGACTAAGCTTTGATCCGGAGTACGCCTGCATAGATCTGAGATCCGGTCCTCTCGAACACCTGCCTTTTTTGACGTTGACGATCGCTGAGCACCAGATCTGGATGAGCGAGTCCTCGAAGTCCTAAAGTTTCGATCTTTTTTAGATCTGAGTCTTGAATCCTGCAGGGCTTCGCCTCTCCAAATTTTCCAACCCTCCAAAATGATGAACCACCTCTCCTATTTATAGGAGATCTGAACTGTGCCTGCGGCACAAGGTGGCCGGCCACCAAGTGGCTCGGCCACCGAGGGTGGCTCGGCGGCCGCCGAGCCACCTGGGTGGTTCGGCTTTGGCCGAGTCGCCCGGGTGTGACGCCGTTGTGTCCGTTGTCCGGTTTTGTGTCCGTTGTCCGGTTTTGTGTCCGTTTTCCGATTCTGTGGTTGATGTATTCGGATTTGATTCGTTGACCTGATTTGGCAGTAAATCTGTTTCCTGATTTGGCAGTAAATCTGTTTTTGAGTTTGAGTCCGAAACCGATCTTGATTCGATCGTGATTCGTCCGAGTCTGCTCTTGGTTGGATAAGTCGTTGATTCCTCAACCCATTAGCTTGATTCCGCACGCGAGTGGATTCATTCCGTTATTTGCATGCGGTTCGTTAGCCTCGTAGCCTCGTTAATTCGTTTCGTCACGTATCACTTGGCTTCGGTGTTGTGGACTAACGATCGTGTCTGCATATGTCGCCCGATGGTCGGTTCGTCGAATCGGCGTCGTCGAGTTGTGTTAAGGGACCTATAGGCAGTTTTATACGCCTACAGATACCCCCTCCAAAGTATTTCAGCCTCGTTCTTTTATAGAAGAGTCTGGAATACTTTGGATATGATTGTCCCATCCTTCAATCGGTAACGACGGGATATTTGAAATGGCTTCTGTTCTTGATTCCTCCAGTCCTCCAGGCTATTCGGTACTTTGTCAAATATCTGTAAGGGTTCCGGTGTTGTATTTATTGTCTGACCGTCTATCGGAATTTTGAACTTGAAGTCGATTCTCGATTTCCTGACTTTTTAGCTCGAGTTGGTTGCTTTAACATAGAACTGATCATCGATTAACATTTGCGATGCGTTGTCCGGCGTCTGAGCTTCATTGCGACGCGTTGTCCGGCGTTTGAGCTTCATTGCAACGCGTTGTCCGGCGTCCGGCACAGTTTATACTCGTACGTTTTCTGGAGTATACACAGTTTAAGCTCTTAAGGTATTGGAGCATGGCAGATACTTGAGTCACTAGACCAATCCATAGAATTGATGCATCAATGACTCGTATTTATAGAATTTTTGGCAAATTCTCAGCCATCAACGGGTTTGATAAGCCTTTACCGATTACCGTTTGAGTCGGGCTAGCATGCGGATTGTTTAAGTCCGTTCCACATGTGACATTAAGCTAAAAGAGTTAACCCTTTTAGTGCTACGATATTGAATACGTAGACTTCGTCTTTCTCTTGTGAAAAGACTAAACAACAACGTGTACGAGACGTTGACTTAGGATTTTTGGTAAATCCTCAGCCTTCAACGGATTTGATGTGCTCTTACCGACTACCGTTTGAATCGGGCTTACATACGGATTGTTTTAATCCGTTCCACATGTGACGTTGTGCTAAAGGAATGAACTCCCTTAGATTTTGTGCTATGATGTTGAATACATAGGCTTTACCGTTTGTTACGGGAATAGATTACCCGGCGACGCGTGTTAGGCGTTGACTTTAGGATTTTTGGCTAACCCCCAGCCTTCAACGGATTTGATTAGCCTTTACCGACTACCGTTTGAGTAGGGCTAGCATGCGGATTGTCTAAATCCGTTCCGCATGTGACGTTGTGCTAACGGAATGAACTCCCTTAGACTCTTTGCTACGACTTTGAATACGTAGACTTCGCCATTGTTACGGGAATAGACTACCCGGCAACGTGTATTAGACGCTGACTTATCCTTACTTAGGTCTCAGGATAAGATACCCCAGAATCGAACTCTGGTGTCTTTTTCTGCGGAAAAGGACTAAACCGGTGGCGCGTGTTAGGCGTCGGCATATCCTTTCTTAGGATTCAGGATGAAATTCCCCATGCGTGTAAGACATGGATTTTGGTGTTATTAATAACAACCTGCCACAATGTTGAATATGTGGGCGAGTGTTCTTTTTAACGGTTAAGAACTAACCGGCAGCGCGTGTTAGGTGCAGACTTATCCTTGCTTAAGTTTCAGGATAGAATCCCCCAGAATCGAACTCTGGTGTCTTCTTCTACGGAGAAAGACTAAACCGGCAGCGCGTGTTAGGCGCAGACTTATCCCTGCTTAGGATTCGGGATAAACTTCCTAGGATGAATCCTAGATTGATAAATTTTGGAAAAAGATCAGTGCGGGAAAGGAAGAATTTTATATTCTATTTCCCGGTCTTCTTTTAGGGTGAAGGCGAACCCGAATACAAGGAAGGAAGAATTTTATATTCTATTCCTTGATTCTGGAAAGGAAGAATTTTATATTCTATTTCCAGCGCAAAAGAAACTAAAAGTGGGATTTCCACTTCGAGAATCTGGAAGATCTAGATAAACTTACCTTTTATAGGATTGGTTATCTGATCGGAAGATGAGTTCTTCGTTTATCGAAGTGAAATTTCAACTTCGGTTATAACCATGAGAAGGTTTAACCAAAGAGAAAAGAAATGGAGTTCTTTCGTTTATCAAAAGGGGACTCCGAACTGAAAGTGGACCTCTTGTTCATGGAAAGAGTCAAGAGGGCCAGAAGGACATTTTTGGTGGACTCACTGTCAATTGAAATTGATCAGTGAGGGATTTTGGTGGTAGAAACAATTTTGGGTTATCCTCTAGAATATTAAGTGTAATATTCTTCGAGGAACTTCCCGATAAATGGGTTATCCCGAATCTACCAGGGATAGTACTTTTTCAGAAACTTCCCATTTATTGGCATTAATTGCCTGACGCCCTCTAAAGAAATGAGGCGATATGCACCGTTTGAGTAGACTGTGTCTATCACAAACGGTCCTTCCCATTTGGGTTCGAATTTACCTTTCTTCTTGGAATTGAGGATTATCGGTCGGCGAGCAGCGATGACCAGATCTCCTTCCTTGAAGCTTCTCTGTCGGACTCTTTTGTTAAAAGCCCTAGACATTCTGGCTTGATAAAACTCGATGTGTTGCTGAGCTTCCAAGCATCTTTCATCTAACATTTCGAGTTCTTCGAGACGTTTCTGATGTTGTTCTTCGGTCGTCATCTCCGTTGCGAGAGCGATCCGAAGGGATGAGATTTGAATTTCCAATGGTAGCACAGCTTCACATCCGTATACCAACGAATATGGGGTAGCTCCCGTAGGTGTGCGTATGGTGGTGCGATAAGCCCAGAGTGCTTCACCGAGTTTATCGTCCCCGTCTCGTTTATTGGTCTTCACGAGTTTTGACAGGATCTTAATGATGGTCTTGTTGAAAGCCTCAGCTAATCCATTCGCAGCGGGATAATAAGCCGTTGACGAAATATCTTGAATCTTGAACTTATTACAGAACCTGACGAAAGCGTTGCTTATGAATTGTGGACCGTTGTCATGAATGATCCGTCTCGGCACGCCGTGTCGGTATATGACATGATGCTTGATGAAATTGATAACGTTGTTCGTCTTTACTTCCTTAAGAGGAATTGCTTCAGCCCACTTTGAAAAGTAATCCGTGATTGCGAGAATAAACCGATCACCTTTGACTGAAGGGGGGAAAATAGGACCGACAATGTCCATACCCCATGTCTCGAATGGCCAGGAAGTGGTTGACATGTGTAACCGCTCCGATGGTTGGTGCATATAATTTGCATGCACTTGACAGGCGTGACATCCTCGCGCGTATTCGATCGCGTCACGTACCATTGTTGGTCAAAAATACCCCATTCTTCTGATGCGATCATACAGCTTGGGACCAGGCTGATGCGCACCGCATTCTCCTTCATGTGCTTCCTTAAGAACTTCTTCTGCTTCTTCGTTCGAAAGGCATCGGAGGAGCAAATCATCGTACCCTTGACGGTATAATGTACGGGTCTCAGCATTATAGAAGAACCTTGGTGCTCTTCGGCGGATTGATTCCTTTTCTTTTACATCCTCTGGCAAAATACCATACTGGACGTAGTCAATGATAGGAAAACGCCAATCTCGGGACTTAGACCCGATTTGAGTTGAGTTCACCTCTTTGGCGTTCACATTTTTGTCATCTTCCTCTTCGATATCCATATTGTATATGGGTATGAAGAGTTGATGTGATCTTACTGTGACTAGCAGTTCAGTTTTGGGCGGCTGCGCGAGTGATACTGCTAGTGCTGCCAGTGCATCTGCATAAGCGTTCTGGAGACGAGGGATATATTCAATAAAGAATTCTTCAAAAGAATCTGCTATTTTGACGGCCTCCTGGTGGTATGGGATCAGGTCTTGGTTCCTGACTTCATACTCTCCACGGACTTGGTTGACTATCAATTGAGAATCCCCGAATGCTTCGAGATATTCAACCCCCAGATCCTTAGCGAAACTGAGTCCAATGAGAAGCGCGTTGTATTCGGCTACGTTATTGGAACACGGATCTGTCAATGAATAAGTCCGAGGCATCACATGCTTCCCCGGGGAAACTAAGACAACTCCAACTCCGGAAGTGACCTTAGGACATCCCGGGGTTACTGCCTTATTAACTGCTCTCGAGGCACCATCGAAGTACAATTGCCATACTTGTTGGTGCGATGTAGTGTTAACCTCGTGGGTCTCGTCCGGCAAGTCATCATATACTTCTACCGTATCCGTTGTTGGGTTTGCCGCCAAAAGATCACAAATCGCCTGTCCTTTGATCGACTTCTGCTGTTTGAAGTGCAAATCATATTGGGACAAGAGAAGGGCTCACTTCGCTAACCGCCAATTCATAGAGGCTGGTTGCGTCATAAATACCCGTACTGGATTAACGTTAGAGATAACGTAAATCGTATGTCCGACCAAGTAATGCCGCATCTTTTGTACTGCGAATACTAATGCGAGGCATTCTTTCTCAATTATCGGATATCGAGACTCAGCACCTACCAAAGTCCGACTTAAGTAATAAACTGCCTGTTCGTGACCATTATCATCGTCTTGTGCTAATAAAGCACTTATCGAATGGTTCATCGCCTTGATGTAAATCAAGAACGGTTTACCTGATTTTGGTGCGACCAGAACAGGGGGATTTGTCAGATACGTTTTGATATCTTCGAGTGCTTTTTGGCAGGCGTCATCCCAAATAAATGACACACCTTTCTTGTTTAGTTTAGAGAAAGGTTGACACTTCCCAGAAAGATTTGAGATGAACCGCCGGATGTAAGCTAAACGCCCTTGTAATCCTCTGAGTTCTCTTAGATTTCTCGGGGGTTACAATTCATGTATTGCCTTCACCTTGTCAGGATCGATATGTATACCTTTAGTGGTGATGACAAATCCAAGGAATTTTCCGTTGGACATTCCGAGGAAAGATTTAGTGGGGTTCATCTTCAATTGATGACTCCGCATGAGATCAAACATCGTCTTCAAGTCCTTGATGTGATCTTCTTTGTTGCGGCTTTTTACAACCAAATCATCAACGTAGCACTCGACCGTTTTCCTGAGGTGCTTCTGGAAAATCTTCGTCATCACTCGTTGGTATGTGGCGCCTGCGTTCTTCAGACCGAAAGGCATCACCGTGTAGCAGAAGGCACCGATGGGCGTTCTGAACGCTGTATGCTTCTCATTCTCCGGATGCATCTTGATTTGGTTATATCCTGAGAAGCCATCCATAAAAGACATCCTCTCGAATCCGCATGTATTGTCGATGATGACGTCTGTGATTGGGAGAGGAAAGTCATCTTTTGGACATGCCGCATTCAGGTTCCTGAAGTCGATGCAAATCCTGATTTTGCCATTCTTCTTCATGACTGGGATAATATTAGCTAGCCAGTCTGGATGCTGTTCCTCTCGGATGAATCCTGAGTCGATCAACTTCTTAACCTCTGCCTCGATGGCTTCCATAATCTGCGGACGAAACCATCTTTGCTGTTGCTTGACAGGTTTAGCATCCGACTTGATATCGAGGCGATGCACTGCCACATTAGGATCGAGCCCTGGCATGTCTTCATAGTTCCAGGCGAAGACGTCAATATATTCTTTGATGAGAGCAGTTAACTCCTCCTTCTCATTTGGGGGAAGACTATCGCTGATGAATATAGGCTTTGGGTTGGCTTCATCGCCCATATTAATTTGGAGTACTTTATCTTCAGTGGGGGGTTCCCTCTGTTCAAACCTATCACCATACTGTATGTTCAGGTGATGAACCCATGGGTCTTCCCACATTGGCATTTGATCGTCGTCCTCCATCATAGATGGATCAGCTGTAGTCATGTTCGTCATTAGGGCTTTGAATGCTTCCCCTAAACTTGTATCGGAGTCCCATTCTGGGGAATCTGACAAGTACCCATTCTTAGCTTTGTTAGAAACTTGATCGATAATTTGCCAACCACATTGATCATCAGACGAGGAAACGTAGCCTAAGCCTCTTTTGTGACGGTAATAATCATCCGGTTTCCCTTTTGGTACATATGCCGCTTTGGCTGGAATACGAGAACCTTGATCGAAGTATAAACCCTCTCCGAGTGCGAAATCATATCCCTGTTTTTCCATAAGCTTGCGCGCTTCCGGACTATATTTAGATAAATGTCGACCAGGTTTGTCTTCATTCTCATCTTCTCTTAAGAAATGATCAGGTAATGGAAAACTCTCTCCTTTACCGTAAACCACTTCTTTTTGGCCTCCTATTTTGGCAGGAACGATCAGGGTCGTTCTGAAAGAATGTTGGAGGTGCTTCTTCGTTACATAAGATGATCGGAGCGGCGTATATAACTCAGGCTTATCATCTAATCCTTTTATCGCATCATCAAGAGACAAGGAGTACTCTAAATCATCTTTTATTTCAATATTGGCAAGTTGCCAGTTACAACTGCCATCTGACGATTGTTCATCGTCAAGATTGATTACAAAGGGTACAATGTCATTTAAAACAAAACCACCATTGTAATCGAATCCGGCTTTGGAATCAGCTTCTTCTCCGCTGTCCGTGCCCTGGACCGATGGTTCAGTATCGGATTCGTTACCATAAAGGAGAGAATCAGTGAAATAATTCTCAAACCCTTTGAATGGTTGCTTATCCGCGACCACCGTCCTGACCCTTCCATCAGTATTTCATACACTGATGTAGGGTGGAGGGAACTATAACATTACTATGGATCCAAGACCGACCCAGTAGTAAGTTATATGATGTTTCAGCATCAATCACGTAACACGTGACCTCCGTCTTCAGATCACCCATTTGGCATTTTATCCGGATCTTTCCCAAAGGCCTTGACCCGCTGGTGTTGAATCCGTAAATGACTGTGCCTGTAGACGCCAATTTGCTGACTAGAATGCCAAGGCTATGCATTAGGCGAAGCGGCATAATGCTCACAGCGGAACCCGGATCCACTTGAATTCGGTTGACTTCGCTGGAACCAATGTACCCGACGAAGTATAGGGGCCGATCATGGTTCGAATTCTTCGTCTGCATATCCTCTTTTGTGAAGGTGATGCAGGGAAGGTTCTTGGTCGTTACATTGCATTGTTGAATTGACGGTTCTGGCTCTTCCGGTACCGGCTTGATCCGAGTGAGGAACGCTTCTGAATCGGCCAAGGCCTCTTGTAAGGCTTCCCTAGTCTCTTTAGACAATCGCAGCAACTCATACAGCGTTATCCACGCCGGAATATTGGCTAATTGAGCCATGATATCGAAAATACGCGGAGTTTTTGAGCTCTCCGGTTTATCTCTTCCAATCGGACGATTGAAACGAGACTGCTTCGGATTCTGAACCTCCTAGGGTCCCTTTTCTTTCTGCTTATCCACCGGCTGTCGTCGAGCCTCTTCGACCGGTTTAGGAGCTGCAATCACCCCCAGCTCTGTTAGAGTCTTGGCTGGTCCCCGTTTGGTCACCCCCTGCTCAGCTAACTGATCGCTGGGCGACGGATAGTTAAAGTGGTACTGGTTCCCGCTCCTGGTGGCGAAGACTTCTTGTTCCTCTTCAGAAAGCGGGAAGATAGGAGCTTCATCGCCGCCTTCTTCGAAGATTGCGGAAGTTGTGTTGCAGGCCTTGCCTTTACCCTTTCTTTTCGAGGAGGTCGCCCACTGCTCATCTTCAATGAGATCCGGATGAACCCAGAGGATTTCGCCGTTCGGGGCTGTGTGTGGCACAAGTCCCTTTTGGCGCTGTCCATGTGGGTCATCATTCACCGTCTTCATCCCCACTTTAGTGACGCGTTTCGGCTCGAACCATGTTGTGGGCACCGATCCAAAGCTGATCGACACTGCGTTTGCTCCCACATTCTTGGCAGGCTTCGGGGTTATGACCCCTACGTCAATCAACGCCTGGATCTTGTCCTTAAGGTGGTAGCATGACTTCGTAGGGTGGTGGACCGCTCTATGGTACGCGTAGTACTTCGGATCCGTCACTTTGCTAGCCCCTTCTTGATCTACGATCGTCGACAGCTGGATTTTGTTGTTCTCCAACAGGTACTTGAAGATGCCGGGAACTTCATCATCTTTGAAGGAGTAGACTTTGGGAAACCTTGGCTCCGAAGATTTCTGCTTCTGAGACCGTTGTTGCCATTGCGACTGCGATTGTTGTGGCGCTCGTTGTTGCGACTGTTGCTGAGGTTGCAATTAAAAAGTTTGATTAGCATCAACTGTATTAGCATGCGCCTTACCTTTACCCCGTTGGTTAAAGTTCTATGTTGGAGCATTCGCCGCTTGTTGGCCTCTCTCCGCCTTCTTTCTCCTGAGGAATCGCTCAGCTTGTTCCCCTCGGACCTTCAGATCCTTCTACATTTTGGACGGTGCTGTTCCCATTGCTTCCAATACGTCCAGCGAAAGATTGTTGTGGCAGGTCTGGAGGATGAACTCCTCAGTGATCGGGTCCCGGTAATTCATTGCCTTGTTCCGGAACCTTTTGACGAAGGTGTCGACTAACTCCCCGTCCTTCTGCTTCTCATCGAGCAACGATCCGATAGATATCTCGGTGTCGTTGTTGAAGAAATTTGTGAGGAACTTAGTCTCCATGTCGTCCCAGCTGTTCACGCTACCTGGCTTGAGGCGGCGATACTAATCGAAGGCGGCTCCGCGAAGAGTGCCAACGAATGACCACACCATCAGAGGCTCATTGCCAGAGATTACCCCCAGGTGTGATTTGAAGTAAATCAAATGCTGAGTGGGTGAACCCATCCCATTAAACGGCGTGAAGTTAATTAGACTAAACTTCGTCAGATATGGGATTGATTCCCACTCTATTGGGTATGGACAAGGAATGCCCGTCTTTTTCGTCTCTTGAGCGGAAATCAATGTATTGATTTTGCTCTCGAGATTTTTGATTTTCAAACTTTCACCTGTATCTTCGTTAGCACGATTTTGAGGTGGAAGCGTGGTGTTGTGACTAGCATTCTCATTACCACCCCCTGCATTAACGAGAGGGTTATTGGCATTACGAGCTTCATCTGTATCCGTATGCTCAACTTCCTGAACAACCTGATTACGACGGCTTGGTTCGCCTTGCTGGTTCGTCAGTGCCTGGATTTGTTGCTCATGCATTTCTCTCATACTCTGCATGGCCATCTGCATTTCGAACCTGAAGCTCTCCTGTTGTTTGGCCATGGCATCTTCGAGCATCTTGGCCACCTGTTCCGCGCTTATCATGAATGACTCACGGGGTTGTCCTTCACTGGATACGGTATTGTCCGACGCAATTGCCGAGCCGGCATCTGATTCTTCATCTCCCGAAGGTAATCTTGTCCGAACCCTACCATATGTTGCACGAATAATAGCTCCGGACTGCAGACGAGTTACACGACGGGGCACATCTAGAATCGTCTCGGGGTTGTCCTGAGCTGATGTTCCATTGCTGGTCATATTGGCGGTGATCCTCGGAAATTCTCCATCACCGACCATCGTTCTTCTTTGCCGAAAATGCCTATGCCTTGGTTTTGGCGTTTCGGTGCTAAGCCTTTCGAACACTGAAACTCTCTCGGGGAATGCCTTGATGCAGTTACACTCGGACAGTACCGCCCGAATGAGCTTTGAACAAGGGCACTGAGTTTCTAGCCTTCGAGGACTTCTCTTCCTGGCTTTGCTCGTACCCCCAGCACGATAGTACAACTCGTTCGTTTGAAAGTCGGAGCAACCTATCGTGTGTTGGCACGATTTCTCAGGTATAACGCAATCATCATCAGACGATAGCGTTTCCTTCTGAGAGCGAACTACCCTCTTCGGGCTTTCGAGAGTCACACGCCTCGAAACGCGCCTTTGTGGGCATAAATTTTCAACGGGCTCCTGAACTTCAATGCGCAAAGTAGCGCGCTTGGGTGCCATGATTTCTTTGTCATGTTGAGGGTGGCGGCGACCCCCAGCGTGTTGAATCGTTCGGGATTTCTTCATTGGTCCCAAACGTTCTTAAACTGGAGCTTTGCCTCGTTCCTTGGGAAGTGAACCGAGGCGCTCCAAAACCGACTTCCTTTTCTGAGACGGTCCTGCGGGATCTCCCAGAGCAGTTGTGGAAATCATCGGCGGTTTGGGTTGACTCGCCGGAAGTTAAACTTTCGGAGGCTGCAGTTATTGCTCCTTGGTCTGAACCGCCGCTTCAGACTTAGGTCTCCAAACTTTGCGGGTTGATGGCGGCTTCTTGGCCACCTCTTTCTGCAGCCTTCTACAGGCTTCTTCAGCTTGAGCTCGTGCCTGCGCTGATAATGCGCGGCGCTTGCGGATGCGCTCCTCCAGCGTCGAACGGTTTCATTTGACACGGATCCATTCCGTTATTGGCGGCTTGGAAGAGGCGCCGTTCATCTGTTGTTGAGGCTGTTTGCCTCTCTTGTTCTTCAGATCCGCGTTATAGCGGATCCCATCAACTGACTCCATGGCCTTTGCGAATTGTTTCGTAAGGCGTTGACGTTGCCTTTGGTGAGCTCTCTTTGAGAGAGTCACCACACCCTCTGCGGCGGCAGGGTTGGCCAGAGCAGATCCGACCTGGTTGGGAATTGGAGGGATCTCACCCGATGCGACTTTGGCATCCAGCGGGGCGAGATCTTCGTTGGTGTTTTCTTCGTCTTCAAACCAACGAACTTTTCTCCTCGAGGAGAACTTCTTGGACTTACGGGGGGAGGTAGATCCGGACAAGGATTATAAGTACTCCTCGAACTTCTGCTGGTCGAATTCGTATTCGACCTCCTCCACGACCGGGATCGAGATCCGCGGCTGCGACGCTCCGATCTCGGCAGCGAGATCGGTGGCTCCCACTGTGGTCGCCAGATTGTTCGCGGGGAAAATCGTATCTTTCTTCATTGTTGATTCCATTACCATCTTAGTTAACAGCTTTTTGAGTTACAAAGATACGGTCTTTTTATAAGATCCGGTTACAACGAAAATCAAAGAAAAATAAAAAAAGATTACAACTTTCTCCTTTTGCCGAACAAATCACGAGCTCCTGTTTTGCGGTCGCTCGCTTGCGTGGGTTGTTTGCCTACGCCGGGGTTTATCCGTTGACCACCGCGCGATCTAGATCTGGTCGGATCTACGCAGTACGACGGGTATTATTTCACGAAGGAAATAATAGCCGGGGGGGATTATTTCACCAAGGAAATAGTCGCCCAAACCTCGGGATCAAAGACCAAGCTTTGATTCGGAGTACGCCTGCGTAGATCTGAGATCCGGTCCTCTCGAACACCTACCTTTTTTGACGTTGACGATCACCGAGCACCAGATCTGGATGAGCGAGTCCTCGAAGTCCCAAAGTTTGGATCTTTTTTAGATCTGAGTCTTGATTCCTGCAGGGCTTCGCCTCTCCAAATTTTCCAACCCTTCAAAATGATGAACCACCTCTCTTATTTATAGGAGATCTGAACTGTGCCTGCGGCACAAGGTGGCCGGCCACCAAGTGGCTCGGCCTCCGAGCCACCCTAGGGTGGCTCGGTGGCCGCCGAGCCACCATGGGGTGGCTCGGCTTTGGCCGAGCCACCTGGGTGGTTCGGCTTTGGCCGAGTCGCCCGGGTGTGACGCCGTTGTGTCCGTTATCCGGTTTTGTGTCCGTTTTTCGGTTCTGTGGTTGATGTATCCGGATTTGATTCGTTGACTTGATTTGGTAATAAATCCGTTTCCTGATTTGGCAGTAAATCCGTTTTTGAGTTTGAGTCCGAAACCGATCTTGATTCGATCGTGATTCGTCCGAGTCTGCTCTTGGTTGGATAAGTCGTTGATTCCTCAACCCGTTAGCTTGATTCCGCACGCGAGTGGATTCATTCCGTTGTTTGCATGCAGTTCATTAGCCTCGTAGCCTCGTTAATTCGTTTCGTCGTGTATCACTTGGCTTCGGTGTTGTGGACTAATGATAGTGTCTGCATACATCGCCCGATGGTCGGTTCGTCGAATCGGCGTCGTCGAGTTGTGTTAAGGGACCTATAGGCAGTTTTATACGCCTACACCTAAAAAGGTACGTTCACTTCAAGATATTTATGACTCATGTGACGTAGCATTCTTCTCCTGTGAACCACAGAAATTTGAAGAAGCCGTTCAAGACGAAGGCTAGAGAAAAGCAATGGATGAAGAAATCTACATGATCGAGAAGAACAAAACATGGGAGCTGGTAAATCTTCCAGAAGAAAAAGAGGTCATTGGCCATAAGTGGATATACAAAACCAAGTACAATGAAGATGGCTCCATTCAGAAACTGAAGGCTCGATTAGTCGCGAAGGGCTACTCTCAGCAACCAGGAGTCGACTTCAATGAGACATTTGCCCCAGTTGCTCGTATAGAGACCATAAGGACGGTATTAGCTATAGCAGCACAGCTCAAGCTCAAAGTATTTCAGTTAGATGTCAAGTCAGCATTCCTAAATGGAGAACTCGAAGAGGAAGTCTATGTCGAGCAACCACAGGGTTACATAGTCAAGAAAAAAGAAAACAAAGTTTATCGGTTGCACAAACCACTATACGGGTTGAAGCAAGCACCGCGGGCTTGGAATAGAAAAATTGATAGCTATTTTCATGATAATGGATTTCAAAGGAGCCCGAGTGAACCATCTCTATATGTGAAGAAAAAAGGTGCAGACTTCCTTATCGTTTGCCTATATGTTGATGATTTAATTTATCATGGTACTAACACCATGATGATTGAAGAATTTAAAAGAAAGATGAAAGAAGAATTTGAGATGACAGATTTAGGATTGATGAGATATTTTCTGGGACTACAAGTAAAATAAACTGAAGGAGAAATATTCATCAATCAAGAGAAATACTGTGAAGATCTATAATGACCGTAAATTTTTGATACAGGTTTAAATAATTTTTTGGTATTTAAATATTAAAATTTATTTTTAAAAGAGTATTCGTATTTTTTCCTATTTTTTTAGAATTGTCTATGATTTAAAAACCCGATTTTATATTTATTTTAAAGGTTTTGCTAATTTTAAATTTAATTATTTCGGTAAAACTTTTTAAACTAATTAATATTTAATGATTCATTATTGTTGCTGTTATTATTATTTTTACCATAACTTTTTAATATTTATTTGAATAAATTTTTTAGTATTTTAATTATTTTTTAAGGGGTATTTTTTCTGCGTTTTCCCTCTCACTGGTATTTCAATCTGTTCCTCTCTCTCTCTTCTATTATTTCCTCACACTCTCTCTCCCCTACCCCACCTCCCCAAATCACTCCCTAAATCCCACACTCCCACCCACCTCGTGTTTCCCCCACTCTCTTTTTTTCATCTCAAAAATCCCCCCACGTCACTCTCAATCTCACTCTCATTTCTCTCTCTCTCTCACTCAGTTCTCACTCTCTCTATCACTCATCTCTCTCTCTCTCTCTCTCTCTCTCTCTCTCTCTCCCCCTCGCGTTCTCATCTCACTCCAGCCCCCTCTCTCTCCATAACCAACTCCCCAACTCCTGTACTTCATCACCACCGCCACCACCGTGTTCGCGCTTGACCGCCGCCTGAGACCCGCACCGCCTCCAGCTCTCCGCCGCTCCTCTCCGCCCTCGAGCTCGACACCGCGAGCTCAGTCCAGCCCCGCTCCGGCCACACGCCGCCAAGCACCCAACCGCCATCACCTCCTCGTTGACCTCACACCGCATCCGCCAGACCTCGCTGCTGCCACCTCCGCCTCCTGTTCGCCGCCGTCCCCCTGAACCACCGCTCGTCGCTGCCCCATCCCCGACCTCCTCCACTCGAACCCATCTAGCTCCACCCCGTGTCCAAACTACGGCCGTCGCCTCCGCCTGCATCCTCTCCACCAACGACCACCATCTCCGGCCTGCAGCCCCTCTCCTCCCCCTCGCGCCGTCAGTCCCTCATCAGTCAAACCCGCCGCCTTGGCCTTGCCGCCGCTTCACCATCGCCAGCGAACGGCAACGCCGCCTGCAGCCACACAAACTCCCCCGCATCGCCGTCGACCTTCAGATCCGCCGTCGTTGTCCTCTTCCCCGTTGTTCGTCTGCTATCCTCGAGCCCCTTCGCTGCTGCCCTGAGCTCCTCCGACTCCGACAGCCCCTCATCGCCGCTGTCCCAAACCCGACAGCCCCCTCCGCCTCGCCGTCAAGCTCACTACCAACCACCGCCTCCATCGCACGCCACGTGTTCGACGATATACCAACGCAGATCCAGTTGCAGAACCGCACACCAACATCCCCTGTCGAACCCCCGTTGAGCCTCAGTGATGACAACCACCGTCGTTGCAGTCCCCTACAACCGTGTCGTTCAGATCTGCTGCTCCCTTTTAGACCGTCGTACCGCATCCACAGCAGCATCGCTGCCCCATTGTCAGACCCCTTGGTCTCGCAGGCAAGATCCCGCTCCTCTTGACTCGTCAATTCCTATTTATATCTGTCGTTAATTAGTTGCATAGATTAGATTATGAATTGTTATTATCTGTGTGGGCTTGTTGATAAATTGGTGAATTATCTGGTTATGTTAATTTATAATTGTTATTATCTGCGTGGGTTTGATGAATAATATTGATTTAAATCATAGTTATGTGATAAATAATATTTTCAGAATAATGATAATGAAGTGAAAGAATTTATTTGATAACAGAATCATTTTGGAGAATTTATAATATTTAAAAGAATTTATTTTGAGAAAAAGAATATTTTAGAAAAATAATTGATGAGAAATAATTTTAAAGAATTATTCTAGGAAAGAGAATATTTTGGATTATTATAATGAGAAATAATTTTTAAAAGAAATTATTTTGGGAAATGAATTATTTTCTGAAGTACGTAGTTGCTGTTCATGATTACATTTCATGTTTTGTGAATATTTTACTGTATTCGACATGTCATGATGTGGTTGCGTGAAATTAATGTTATTATTATCTCGTTGTTGTGTTTGAGAACCTTGGTAGTGAATATTTCTTCTCAATCTAATACGTCGCGGGCTTGCTCGTGTCCCGATTCCCTGGTATTTTGGGAAGTGGGGAGTGACAGGTTTTAGTGGTGGCTCACGCAGGTCACGATTCTGATCACAGTCCCGAGTTCCTCACTAGTAAGAATATGATGGACAATTTAGATACATATCATATTTCATCCGTGAGACTATTCTTGAGCTCTCATTCAATTTTCTTGATAGATTTCATTTCGTCCATATCTTATCACTTTTGACTCCGGAGCTTCCCCCTATTTCTTGCATCGTAACTTCCCACTACACGTTATCTTCCTATAATTTTCTTTTCTCGTATTGGTCATTATTTTATGTCTTATTATTTTACACTATATTTTCTTTGATTTGACATGTGTATCGTTTGATTGTATTGAATTCTATATTATTTATTATTTTGTTTTATGTATCGAATACAATATTATATTGTATGTTTTTATTTGTTTATAAATCTATTTTATCTTTCATAGTTCATGTTTTATGTATTATACATTTTATTTATGTATATTACACTGATTGTATTTATGTGATTTTTGACTACTACACAATATACTAATATGTCTGAATTGATTTTATATAGTGATGATTATTGTTGTTGTATCTTGTTTATATTTATGAATATTACTAATACTTATAATTTATCATATTGTTTGTCGAATATATAATTATATTCTTCTTATTATGTTTTATATAATATGTTTATTTTAAATCATGTCATTAAGAGTTTCACATTACTTCACATAGTATATCTGATATTCGAATTATTTTCTTGTGTTTAATTATACCTTTACATATCTACATTGTGTATGTGTGCATCTATCATTTACTTATGTTCTAGATTATTGTATATTATTTGTATTTTAGTGATATACATTAATAAGTTCATGATTTTAATATTCTACATATACATTACATTCTTATTCTTTATTTATTTAACTCATAACATTTCAGTACATGATTTTCTTATCAGTCAGTTTTGTCATGTTTAGATTGTTTTAGTATGTTCCCATGGGTTTCGTTAGTCTAAGAGCAATATTTCTATTTTGATATTTAAGATATTATTCCTATTGTTAGGTTTGGAATTTGAGTTACCAATTATATATGTTTTTATTACATTATCTCGTATCATTAATTATTATTCTTTTATAATTAATATAAAAATAGTTTTAAATAGCGTTTGTGATTATGTATGCTGTTTATACCTTATTATAATCTTTATTGTCCTTTGCCTAATTTATTCTATATTATTGTCTTATATCTTGTGCTTCTAGTAATATTGCGTGCTCCATTTGTTTATAACTCTTGAAAATTAATATTTATTTATTTGTATATCTGTATTTCGTACTTTTGATGTTATTATTATCATGTTCTATCTTTACTGTTTGTTATATTTGATTATGATATCTATGATTATTTACGTGCGTTTATGTTTCTATCTGCTTTAGACATGTGTTGCTATAATATTATCTTTGAACTTTTTACATATTTGTAATTTCTTATTTTCGATACTTGTGTCTTATGTGTCTTAGTTGGTTGAATGCGGTTTGCTGATTACATTCATGTATTTTGTTTGTAACTATACTTTTGTATATCTTGGATATTATTCTACTAACTGATTGTATGATATTTCTATTGTAATTTGATATATTATTATTATTATTTTCATGTCTCTTATGTTGTACATTATGTTTATCTAATCTATATATATACGTTTGATTATTTGCTATTTTGTTTTGCTTACATAATCCTTAAATGTTTCTTTTACTTTTGCTTGTATATGATTTATCTGTTATTTGCATTGTGTTTTTATATTTTTGTATTTTATCATGTTTGTCATCTAATTACGTATGCGTGATTTATATCTTGTTGAGATCCTTTTGTCATTTATCTTCTTTATGCTTTTATTATTTATATTATTGAGTTGATATGCTTTATCATATATTCTAGTGATTAACAACTTTTGAATCATGTATTTATATCATATATCACATTTTGTATGTTATATGTTTGTTATATTTTGCCAATCCTGTGTTATTGATTATGTTTTAACATCGTGATGTATTGTCTTATGATACTAAATTAATAATATCATGTTGATCTTATATTTTTTTGTAATTGTATATTGTTGTTGACTTTTTACTATTATGCTATGTTTGACTAATACTTATATTTTTGCCTATGTCTAGATGTTGCATTATATTATAATTTGATACGTATTAACTAATTATTTATAATATACATGCTTAAGCAATCTCTTTCAATTATGTGTTCACCCTCTATATGTTATACTTACATCATTCTTATTATTTATACAACATATCAGACTTTCTTATGACCTTGATTTGCTTTATATATTTGCATTGACTATTCACTTTTGATTCTCATGAATTATTCTCTATTGTGTCTTGTATAACCTATAATATATTATGTCATACACATACACATCTATTCTTCTCATTCAACATTTGCTCACACATTTGTCATAACATGCTATGACCTTATTTCCATATTCCTATCCTTGGGTTCTTTGTGCATCACACGCATTTTGAATTCTGAGGATGGAATTTGTTTTAAGGGGGGTAGGATGTAATGACCGTAAATTTTTAATACAGGTTTAAATAATTTTTTGGTATTTAAATATTAAAATTTATTTTTAAAAGAGTATTCGTATTTTTTCCTATTTTTTTAGAATTGTCTATGATTTAAAAACCCGATTTTATATTTATTTTAAAGGTTTTGCTAATTTTAAATTTAATTATTTCGATAAAACTTTTTAAACTAATTAATATTTAATGATTCATTATTGTTACTGTTATTATTATTTTGACCATAACTTTTTAATATTTATTTGAATAAATTTTTTGGTATTTTAATTATTTTTTTAAAGGGGTATTTTTTCTGCGTTTTCCCTCTCACTGGTATTTCAATCTGTTCCTCTCTCTCTCTTCTATTATTTCCTCACACTCTCTCTCCCCTACCCCACCTCCCCAAATCACTCCCTAAATCCCGCACTCCCACCCACCTCGTGTTTCCCCCACTCTCTTTTTTTTCATCTCAAAAATCCCCCCACATCACTCTCAATCTCACTCTCATTTCTCTCTCTCTCTCTCACTCAGTTCTCACTCTCTCTATCACTCATCTCTCTCTCTCTCTCTCTCTCTCTCTCTCTCTCTCTCTCTCTCTCT
>BQKN01064071.1:120712-140435 GCA_022839385.1 Asparagus kiusianus
CTCTCTCTCTCTCTCTCTCTCTCTCTCTCTCTCTCTCTCTCTCTCTCCCTCTCCCCCTCGCGTTCTCATCTCACTCCAGCCCCCTCTCTCTCCATAACCAACTCCCCAGCTCCTGTACTTCATCACCACCGCCACCACCGTGCTCGCCCTTGACCGCCGCCTGAGACCCGCGCCGCCTCCAGCTTGCCGCCGCTCCTCTCCGCCCTCGAGCTCGACACCGCGAGCTTAGTCTAGCCCCTTTCCGTCCACATGCCGCCAAGCAACCAACTACCATCACCTCCTTGTTGACCTCACACCGCGTCCGCCAGACCTCGCTGGTGCCGCCTCCGCCTCCTGTTCGCCGCCGTCCCCCTGAACCACCGCTCGTCGCTGCCCCATCCCCGACCTCCTCCACTCGAACCTATCCAGCTCCACCCCATGTCCAAACTACGGCCGTCGCCTCCGCCTGCATCCCCTCCACCCGCGACCACCATCTCCGGCCTGCAGCCCCTCTCCTCCCCCTCGCACCGTCAGTCCCTCATCAGCCAAACCCGCCGCCTTGGCCTTGTCGCCGCTTCACCGTCGCCAACGAACGCCAACGTCGCCTGCAGCCACACAAACTTCCCCGCAGCATCGTCGACCTTCAGATCCGCCGTCGTTGTCCTCTTCCCCGCTGTTCGTTCGCTATCCTCGAGCCCCTTCGCTGCTGCCCTGAGCTCCTCCAACTCCGACAGCCCCTCGTCGCCACTGTCCCAAACCCGACAACCCCCTCCGCCTCGCCGTCAAGCTCACTACCAACCACCGTCTCCATCGCACGCCACGTGTTCGACGATATGCTAAGGTAGATCTATTGCAGAACCGTACACCAACAGCCCCCGTCGAACCCCCGTTGAGCCTCAGTGATGACAACCACCGTCGTTGCCGTCCCCTACAACCGCGTCGTTCAGATGTGCTGCTCCCTTTCAGACCGTCGTACCGCATCCACAGCAGCATCGCTGCCCCGTTGTCAGACCCCCTGGTCTCGCAGGCAAGATCCCGCTCCTCTTGACTCGTCAATTCCTATTTATATCTATCGTTAATTAGTTGCATAGATTAGATTATGAATTGTTATTATCTGCGTGGGCTTGTTGATGAATTGGTGAATTATCTGGTTATGTTAATTTATAATTGTTATTATCTGCGTGGGTTTGATGAATAATATTGATTTAAATCATAGTTATGTGATAAATAATATTTTCAGAATAATGATAATGAAGTGAAAGAATTTATTTGATAACGGAATTATTTTGGAGAATTTATAATATTTAAAAGAATTTATTTTGAGAAAAAGAATATTTTAGAATAATAATTGATGAGAAATAATTTTAAAGAATTATTCTAGGAAAGAGAATATTTTGGATTATTATAATGAGAATAATTTTTAAAAGAAATTATTTTGGGAAATGAATTATTTTCTAAAGTACGTAGTTGCTGTTCATGATTACATTTCATGTTTTGTGAATATTTTACTGTATTCGACATGTCATGATGTGGTTGCATGAAATTAATGTTATTATTATCTCGTTGTTGTGTTTGAGAACCTTGGTAGTTTATGACTAGAATGACCTGTGTGACGTGAGCAAGACCTAGATACCAGTGTATTGTTGACTTAGAAAAGCAAGATGAGCTGGGGTGGGAAAGTCCATGTTCATGTAATCGGATAAGACTGTTGATATATCTTCTGGGTTCGTACCAGTGGATCAGTGTCACCACTGGGGTTGGTTTGTTGGTTGAATCAAAGTAGATCGGTGTCGCTACTTTGGTTCCTGAATTTATTTGATTGGATGTGCGTGGGGGATATGCGAACAGTCAGTTATCCGATGATATGAGCGTTTACTCTGTGTGAGATATGAACCGGTGACCTGTTATAGGATGACTAGTTACATGACTTGTTACCAGTGGATCGGTGTTGCCAGTGGGGTTGGTTTGTCGGATCAAAGTGAATCGGTGTCGTCACTTTGGTTAGAATTTATGGATTCTTGTGAGGTGTAGGCCAATGGTGTTTCTTTTCATACATAGATCGGGGTTAATATTTAATTATCTACAAATTAAGACATATGGTATATACATGAGAGTTTTCTTGTTTGGATTATTTCGCTCGACATACTACGTCTCTTGTTGTAGATTTTAAGTATTAATTCCATCTAGTTGTATGACCTTGTTCTTGGATGATTATTCTGATCGCTAGCTGTATGATTTCATTACCCGATTGATTTACGGATTCTTATGATTATTATGTTTTGGTAGTGGATTACCAGTTGCACGTTCTTTTGTCGTTTCGGTTATTGTATCGTTTTTCGCTTGGGTTTTCGTTCGTTCTTTTCTTTTGTGGGGTCTTTCCGTGCGCCATGCACCTGACGTACACCTGTTTTCTCTGGTGTACGTCAGACTTAGGAGAAGAATAGGTTCAGCTTGGAGATGCGCCAGAGCTGAGGATACTCAGCAGGAGTGTCTTGTAGACGGAGCAGAAGAAGGAGTCGAAGACTATTCTTTTCATTTATTGCATGGGCGGTTCCAGTTACTTTTGTAGTTCTTTCCATTCCTGCTTGAACAATGTATTTTGTATCTCTCCAGTATTCTCTTGTTCAGATTTGTATAAGGGCATATTTGATCCGTATATTATGTCTTGGATGATATTCATTTGTGATATGTATTATTTTATTCTGTGTTGTTCATTATATTCTTGCTGATTGTGATCGGGGACCTGTGACTTCGCATTGTATTATTTCCAGACGCTTAGCGTATTGGATTGAGAAGAAAAGAAAAAAAAATGATAGTGAATATTTCTTCTCAATCTAATACGTCGCGGCTTGCTCGCGTCCCGATTCCCTGGTATTTTGGGAAGCGGGGCGTGACAAGATCTTCTTAAGAGGTTCAACATGAAGAATTGCAATCCAGTTGCTACACCAGCATTGCTAAATGAAAAGATATCAAAGAACGATGGAGCGCCAAAGGTGGATGCCTCAAGTTACAGAAGCCTAGTCGGATCGCTAATCTACCTCACAAACACTAGGCCAGACATATTGTATGTTGTAAGCATTGTGTCCAGATTCATGAGCAATCTAAGCAGGCTACACTATGGAGTAGCGAAGCGGATTCTTTGATATCTTCAAGGAACAAAGAGTATGAGAATCAAATACACAACAAAAGAAGATAATGCATTATCTTGCTACACTGACAGCGACTGGGCTGGATGCATTGATGATCGCAAAAGCACTTCAGGATATGTCTTCACTCTGGGATCTAAGGTAATATCCTGGACCTCAAAGAAACAACAGATCATAGCTCTCTCATCTGCGGAAACAGAGTATATTTCAGCTACAAATGCCGTATGCGAAGCCGTATGGCTTCGAAGGATTTTATCTGATTTACAACAAGACCAAGAGTCACCGACTAATCTCTATTGTGACATCAAGTCTGCAATAGCTATGACAAAGAATCCAGTCTTCCATGCTAAAACCAAACATATTGAGATTCGTCATCATTTCATCAGGAAGCCTGTTGAAGATAAGGAGATCGAGCTAGAGTTCATCTCAACAAATGAACAGCTAGCAGACATCTTCACAAAAACATTACCCTTCAAAAAGTTTATACTATTTAGAAATGAGTTGGGAATTACAAATTAAGGAGGGGTGTTAGAAGATAATTTGTAATTCTAGAAAACTCTAGGATATTTATAAAAAAGTATGTAAAATAGAAATATGTAGAATAATCTAGGAAGAAAATATATTAAGCATGGATGTATGTAGAATTATATAAAATTCTCTAGAATTTTGATGTATCATGAAAAATCTAAATATTCTAGAGAATTCCTTGTGAGGCTATAAATAACCTTGAATGTAAGCTTTGTAATCAAGCTTTGAAGCAATTCATACAAAGTTTCTTCAAGTTCTTAGCCTCTTCTCATTTTCCCTCCTATTTCCTCCATTCTCAATCCATCCCGCTTCCTCAACTCCAACATAGGCCATGCGATATATAAGGGTAGGGATGCGTTTGTCATGGGAGAGGGAGCTGGAGTTCTGGTAATCATATTACCCTGCTTCAACGTTTATCTACATTATTGTCAGATATATCTCCAGTACTATTAAACTCGTAGTAACTTATAGATATGACTAACATCATGAATAGTCACCTACTCAAGAGTTATTACATGAAACAGACAATGCATGTTGCCAATCAGCAAAGAGGTCTATCTGCTCATATAGAAGATGAGGGATGACAATTGAGATGCATGTAATTAAGGCTTGTGGTTACTTCCGGTTTTAGTAAGAGAAGAGTTTAGAATGGAACTTGAGTAGTCTGTATATTTTGACATAGATCATGGAGAGTTTGGATTATGCAAGGAAGAGGGGAGCATCTATAGTAGCAGAGCATCTGGGAGGGGAATAACCCGTGATGCTCACCATATGACTGAATCCTCGCTCTGATCGTCTGGGAGTTTCTGTAAATCTAATTCTTAATTTAAGCAAATCAAACTTAATTTTGATTTGATTATCATAATACCAAAATCTTAGAACAAGATGATTTTCACAAAGAACAATTCAATTATGAGAGTGTACCTTGATCTATGATTCGAATCTTGAAGAGAAATTGACTGCAAGAAGAACGACGTTGAAGACTTGAGTTTCTCTCTCTTAGTCCTCTTGGATTTTTTTTTCCGAATTTTCTTAATAGAGAGAAATTTTTTATCACGTTCTGGTTAGAGAGAGGATCAAACCGTAAATAGAGCAAGTATCCCACGTTCCATTAACGTGAGTGATTATTTGACAATTTATTCTCAACTAAACTGATCAATATGAATTTAGCACTTAATATTATTAAACAATAACTATCTTTTAACTAAACTAAAATGTGGCCACAAAAACCTGGGTTTAAAATGCGGTTTAAAGAAATTTTGGCTAGTTAAAATAAAAGGTGGTTTAAAGAAAATAAAAGGTGTTTTAAGAAATAGGTGATTAAAAACCGTTGCCACTAAATGTGGTTTAATACATGGGCCATAGAAAAAAAGTCCTAACATATATTTTCTTCTTGCATAGAGAAAAGCAAGATGTCGGAGTCTCCCTGAAGATGTGAGCAATCCTACATGCATAACAAATATCTTTGCATATCGTTATATTATTTTCGTGCTATGTTAAATTGTGATGGATGAGGAACTCCTCATATTTCTCAGGGGAACTATGCTAATTGTCATTAACATCAACACTTGCCAGAGACTTGGCAGAGGTTAACGCCATCAAGAAGGTTTTCAAGGGCGCGTCCGAACTAAAAAAGAATGGAACTAAAGCAAGAAATTATTAGATGGATTGTCAAATATATCACTGTAATTATTGAAGTAAAATTGTGGATTTATAAATACTGAATCAAACTTAAAAACATTATGGAATTCACCTTAAAATTTTCCTTGACTTTCATTCAGGATGGGTGGACATGATAGCCCACTGCATTATTTACCATTTCACATTTCATCATCTTATTTTACTCTCAGTCGATGATCAGACATTGTCTTGGTGCCGCTAGAGGAGTCGAGGCTATTGCAACAATCAAAGCTATATCAACACTGGCTGGCCTCATGCAACTACTAACCAAGGTGTATAAACTTCCTATACCAACCCTAATACCTTCTCAATTTCCTCCCAATTTTCGTATTGATGGGTGCATATTTCTTATCCTTGGCATTGATGGAATGAGCACCTGCAAATCAGGACTTGAACTAAGTCTTTTGGACAAAATGGACTTCAACTTAAATTTTTCTTTGATATAAAATATTACAAGTAATGCACTTCTCTCTCAAATTTTTTTTCTTTTCACACAACTCTACAACTCCCACTAGGCTTCAGCCTACCTCTAGCTCTACAGAGCAATCACCTCACTTCTTTTCTCACACACTCCCTTAACTCTACATAGCCTACTCTTCAACCTACACACACACTGACTTTTCTTAGCTTTTTTCTTAGCTTCACTCTCTGCTTCTCTGGTTTTTACTCCTTGACTCAAACCGAATGGTAGCAACCCTTTTTATAAGGTTCAATGTCGGTTTGATTCCTTTTTAGAAATTTTATTTCACTTTCCAAAAACCTCCATGACAATTTCCAATGAGCTCTAATAACAATTTCCAAAAAGCTTGCTAGAGGGATAGATAAGCTTCTAGGTTCTTGACTTTGAGAAGCTTCTAGGTTTCTTGAAGTCGGTGCTGCATGACTTCTAACTCTCCCCCAACAACAACTTTATTATTTACTAGTCCGAGTTACTTCTTAAGTTTAAAAAAATGTTTCTGCCTCCAGTGGCTTAGTGAAGATGTCTGCAATCTGGTCTTCTGTCCTGCAATATGTCATCATCACAGTCTTCTTTTTAACTTGATGTCGGATGAAATGATATCTTATCTCTATGTGTTTGCTCCATCCATGTGCTACTGGATTTTTGGCAAGCGCAATAGTTGACTTGTTGTCGATGAGGATCTTTGTCGGTGCTTCCTGTTAGTATTGCAGTTCCTTTATTAGACTCTTGAGCCATATTGCTTAGCACGCACATGCTGATGCTGTTATGTATTCTGCTTCACAACTTGGTAGAGTGACGGCAAACTGCTTCTTTGATGACTATGAGAATACTGCTGATCCGATATTGAACATTAGGTAGTGTCATTGAATCAACGTTGAACTGATTATCTTTGTCGGAGATTTGTATCCGAATCAGGATTGAACTCCCTAGGATTATCCTTTGACCTGGAATTGATCTGAACATTGTTTCAGCGAAAATTGTTAATGCATCGACTAGTGTCGTAACACGTTGATCGACGTTAACTTTCATCACAACGTATTGACCGGAGTTGACTTCCATCGCAACGCGTTGACCGGTGTTGACTTCTATCACAGCGCGTTGACTGGCATTGACTTTCATCACAACATGTTGACTGGCGTTGGCTCATGACTACACATTGATCGACATTGACCTTCATTGCAACACATTGACCGATGTTGACTTTCATTGCAATGCGTTGACCGGTGTGAACACAATTTATACTCATACATTAACTGGAGTCTACACAGTTTAGGCTCTTAAGGTGTTGGAGTGGGGATGACTAATTTATACTCATATACTCTTAGGAGTTTCGGGAATCAATTTAACCTCGTGTACCCATTAGAGGTTCAAGGAGATGTAGTTTATACTCATATACTCATCAGAGTGTTGCATGCATGTTGAGAATGTATCAGACGTATGCCAGAGAAGCTCTTTGTGCGAGACAGTTTCTTTTGCCTCGCGTGAGCAAGACAGGTACAACTGTCTACGATGTTGCTATCGGACTGAATCTGTTTAAGTTCGAAATCTACATCCTCTTGGGTCATCTTTGTCCACCTCCTTGAGTTTGAAACTTTTTTCAAAACCCTAGGAATAGAGTTTTCAAGCCTTCTTCCCCGCGGTTATAGAAATTTCGGCCAGAGTTGAGGTTAGCTCGCCTTTTCAAATCCTGAGACCAACTAGTGAAGCTAATGCGTTAGTGACTTTTGTACCTTATTATGATTACCCATTCTATTTAGAAAAAATAAGTATAATACTCATAGGATTTTTGGCAAACCCTTAGCTATCAACGAGTTTGATGAGCCTTTACTGATTACTGTTTGAATCGGGCTAGCATGCAGATTGTTTAAGTCCGTTTCGCATGTAATGTTATGCTAAAAGAGTAAATTCTTTTAGTGCTATGATTTTGAATACATAGACTTAATCATCTCTCGTAGGATGCTCATAGGATTTTTGGCAAACCCTCAGCCATCAACGGATTTGACGTGCCTTTATCGATTACCGTTTGAATTGGGCTAGCACATAAATTATTAAATCCGTTTCATATGTAACGTTATGCTAAGAGAATAGACTCTCTTAGACTTGGTGCTATAATATTAAATACATAGACTTTGTTATTTTTATGAAAAACGACTAACCGAAAATTTGTGTTAGGCATAGACTTATCTCTGATTAGGGATCAAGATAAATTCCCCCATGTTGGACCCTAGAAGGGGGGTGATTAGGGTCTTATGCTAATCTAATCTGATTTTATGCCAATTAAAATTAATTAACAAATTATTCTTGCAAGATGATATCCAATTACTTATGAGCAAGAATATGCAATATACACAAGGTGATATATCCTAACAAAGAGATATACTATATGATATATGCAGGGATATGCAAACACAAGGGTAACATAAACAAATGTAAACAATGTAGTGGACAAGCTAGATAATAAGACAAAGGCGATATAAGCAATGAGCACAAATATAAATGAACGCCAAAGCACACTCAAACATAATCAAATGATCACGGAGTTCGGACCTTCCGTCCTACGTCTCCGCTCCTCATTCCCGGGGAGAAATCCACTATCACAACCGGGTTTTCTACGCTCACCCGAATAACGTTTACACCACACAATACGGTTTTTTAGTTTACCAAAAACTCTACCACTAACACACTATTGTAATCCCACTCTACACCCTCTCAAGTGTTGAACTAGACGTGTCTCCCTCAAGTGCTCGGATACAACCTCTCTAGGTTCGTTAACTGATGCCACTCCTCTTGGGATGATCCCCGACTCTTGCCACACACTTCTCTCGGTGTACACGTGTATTACGAAGTGAATCTCACAATTAGGCTCAATGCAATAAATGTTTGTTCTCTACTATGGATGAGAACACAATGAAAGCTCACACTTAATTGTTACAACTCTCACCAACCCAAATATACTATGTATGAAAAATACAATAAGCTCAATGTGGGTGTGTGTAAACAATGAGTGAAATCAAATCAAATCAAACTAAACTCAAAATAGTTCTAGCATATAGAAATTATGAATAAAACAGTAAATAGCTAGAAATAGAGTTTAGGAAATCTTCTCTGAAGAACAAGATGGAGAGGAGGATTAAAATAAAGCTCAAACAATATAGATGATCTTCTCCACTTGTAAAACAATCTTCATAAACCAAACAAGCTTTAAACCTAACTAAAACCCGTGTTAAAACTCTTTTTAAACTTCTTTAAAACTTTCCATTAGGTTGTTGAGATAGAAGGGATTTGGGGGTTTATATAGGAAGAGAAATCAACAGCAAAAACCCCAAAGAAAAAGACCAAAAAACCAACAGAATCAAAAATCAGATTCTGTACAAAATAGCCGTTAGAGTGAATGACGGTCGACCGTGGAAAACTCACGGTCGACCGTGAGCCAGCTTTGAAACTCAAAAAACTTCCAGATACTTTGGCGGTCAACCGTGGCAGTCGACCGTGGGAAAATTTGAGCTGACGGTCGACTGTGGCGGTCGACCACGAAAGTTTTTGTTGGCTCCGCAGGCTAAAAACAAAGGCGCGGTCGACTGTGAACTGATATATGAAATTGACAGGTTTGAAAACAGTTTGCTGATTTTAAAACACTGTTTAAAAATATCAAATAAATTCCAAAAAATATAAAACTTTGGAAAATGATTGTAGACATGATAATAAATATACTATAAAAATTGGTTTACAAAAAGGACTTCCCAAATAAGAAATATCATTATTTTACAAAGTAGTCCAAAACACGAAAACGTAAACATATGAATTTTGACATTTAGGCTAAACCATGTTTTGAAACTTTGCACAATGATTATGTAGACTTAATAAAATATGTATACAATGATTGTTAAGTCCATAAACCAAAGCTTGTCTATATATATAACTATATATATGAAAACCAAATGTGTGTGTGTATATATGATTGAGCTTAAAGTACTAACACACATAATATAAAACCTAAACTAAATATATCCAAGCTTGATCTTGATCTTCATTGTAGCTCAACTTGGTAGACTTGGATGAAGCTTGTAATTGGATCTTTAACTTGATAGCAAGGCTTCACTCTACTATTCCGCCAACCTCCATTGGATATGATCGTGAATGCGCAATTCCATCCATCCTCCAACTCGTTGTTTGCCTAGAATAAATACGAAAACACAAACACTAGACAAACAATATTTGAAGTAAATTGTTTGTTAAACATCATCAAAACAAGAAGGCCAACACCCCAGACATAGATTTTGGTATCTTTTTCACGGAAAAAAACTAACTACTAACGTGTGTTAGGCGTAGACTTATATCTGATTAGGGATCAAGATAAATTTCCTCAGACATAGATTCTGGTGTTTTTTCATGGAATGAACTAACCGACAATACGTGTTAGGCGTAGACTTATCTCTATTTAGGGATTGAGATAAAATCCCCCAAACATGGATTCTGGTGTTTTTTTCACGAAAAAAACTAATCAGTAGCATGTGTTAGATGCAGGATTATCTCTATTTAGGAATCGAGATAAAGTCCCTCATGCATGAAAAGCATAGATTTTGATGCTAGAAAATATCTTCTCTTAGGGGTAAAGACGAACCTGGTATCAGAGAAGAAGAATTTTATATTCTATCTCCTGCTACAAAAGAAACTTACAGTGTGATCTCCACTTCGAGAATCTTGAAAGGTAAAACTAACAGTGGGATCTCCACTCGGAGAATCAAAAAGATTTGGATAACTCTAACTGTTTAAAGGTTTGACTATCCAATCTGAAAGTGGAATTCTTATTTATCGAGATGGAATTCCAACTTTGGCCCTAACTGTTTAAAGATTTGACCAAGTGAAAGTTTGAGATGACCCTAACTATTTAAAGGTTTGATCGCTCAATTTCTCGTTCATGGATAAAATCGAGAGGGGATTCTGGTTGTGGTCCTAACTGTTTAAAGGTTTGACCGAATGAGATTGGAACGGCCCTAGTTGTTTAAAGGTTTAATCATCCAATTTGGAAGTGGACCTCTCATTCATGGAAGGAATCGAGAGGGGATTTTGGTTGTGGTCTTAACTGTTTAAAGATTTGACCAAGTGGGAATGGAGGAACGATCCTAACTGTTTAAAGGTCTAGTCATCCGATGTGGAAGTGGACCTCTTGTTCATAAGAGGAATCGATAGAGGATTTTGGTTATGGTCCTAACTATTTAAAGGTTTGACCGAATGAGATTGGAACAACACTAACTATTTAAAGGTTTAATCATCCAATTTGGAAGTGGACCTCTCGTTTATGGGAGGAATCAAGAGGGAATTTTGGTTGTGGTCCTAACTATTTAAAGGTTTGACCGAATGAGATTTGGAATGGCTTTAACTATTTAAAGGTTTAATCGTCCAATTTGGAAGTGGACCTCTTGTTCATGGAAGAAATCGAGAGGGGATTTTGGTTATGGTCCTAACTGTTTAAAGGTTTGACTGAGTGTGAGTGGGGTGATACAAATAACAGTGAGTGTGCTAATTTGTATAGATCACTGTGTCAATACAGTGGGAGTTTCTAGTATTAAGTTGCAAGGACTTTAACATGAGGGGGTTTGAAATTTCTAATACTATGTCTGGATTCTAACAATGGAAGTGTTGAGTGCATATACACAATGGGAGTTTGAGTAGATGTAATCATGAAGAATTTTGTGGACCCACCATTAATTGATTTGATCAGTGAGGGATTTTATGATGGAGGATTGTGAATCGTCAAGCACTTCACAATTACATAGTGGTGGTTTTGCGAGGAAAAATTGACTTGATGAAGTCATTGAATCTCGTCTCGACGAAAGAGTGTTCTAGGAGTCACAATGGGAGGGTTTTAATCATCTTAGAAATGATTAAATAGCCACAGTGGGAGGTTCTTAATCATTTTTATCATGATTAAGAATCAATTGGTTTTGGGTTATCCTTAAGAATACCCTGTGTAGTATTCTCTAGGAATGCATTGAGGTATTCCACCTTCAGCTCTTTGGCAAACTTGAATCTAATTGTATTCGGCCATGTTGCCAAGTTATCCTTAAGATATTATGTGTAATATTATCTAAAAACTTTTTATCAAAGGTAGGGAACAATTTAGCCTCGTATACCAGTTAGAGGTTTGGGAAATAATTTATACTCCTATACCCGTTGGAGTAAAAAGGAGCAGTTTAACCTCATATACCTGTCGGAGGATAGGTCGTCTTTATTTGGATTGTTTTGCCGTTATGATACCGGAGTCAATTAAGACTTGGATTTTATTTTTGAGGCTGAAGCAAGCCTTAGTGGAATGAAGAACCCTCCTATGGTATACAAAGTATTTTGGATCCGTAATCCTCTTAGCTCACTCCTGATCTTTAATATGTAGTACCTTGATTTTGTCGTTGGTGAGGAGGTACTTCAAGATGGCTGGAACTTCATCATCTTTGAAAGAATACTCCTTCTGGAACCTTGGATCAGAAGTCCTCCAATGTTTCTGAGGTTGTTGTTGTGATGTTTGATTAACATCAACAGCAACCACAGGTGCTGTCAGCTGGCTTCTCTCGACCTTCTTTCTTCTGAGGAAGCGTTCGACCTATTCTCCATGTAGTTTTAATTCCTTCCAGGTGGTTGAGGGGACAACCCCTATGAATTTGAGGATATTGAGGGAGAGATTGTGGTGGTAGGTCTGGAGTATGAACTCCTCCAGTGTTGTTATTGTCGATGGGACTATCCCTAGCGTCCATATTGTCGGGAGGGGTATTGGCATTGATATTTTCTTCAACTTTCAAATCACTATCTACCTGATTGATAGTGTTGTGACGATTAGATTCACCACACTGATTTGATAAATCTTGAAGTTGTTGGGCATATAAATTCTTGACCCGTTGCATAACCATCTCCATTTTGATTTTAAAATCTTCTTTCTGTTTGGCCAAGGCTTTTTGAAGAAGTTGAGCCACTTGTTCAGTAGTGATCATGAATACTACTTGAGCTCGTCCCATGCTAGACATTATATCGTTGGAGATAATTGTAGAGCAAGTATCTGAAAGTTCATCTTCCGAAGACAGTTCTTCATGCATCCTCGGGTAATCCCCATGTCTGACGACTTCTAGTTGGAGATGAGACACTCGTCGGGCTATTCTTGAATCAACTTTTCTTCCCGAAGAAAAGTCGGGATTAACGTTATTTGAAGTGAACACAGACTTTTCTTTGTCAGCCATGTTGATGGTGACTTTTGGGAATTCATCATCTTGAATGGCCGATGTTGTTTTGCGGGAGTATCTTGATTTGGGTTTTGACATTTCAATGGAAAGTCTTTAGAATATCGAGACCCTCTGTGGAGTGGTCTTGGGGTAGCTATACTCTGATAATACTACCCTGATAAACCTCTCACAAGGATAGTGAAAGACCGATTCTGGGATACTTCTCTTTCGATATTTGTTTGTACCCCCATCTCGATAGTATAACTCTTTGGCGTTGTAGCTAGAGCAACCTATCGGCTATTGACTTGAATTTTTTAGTATAACATCATCTTCTATCGGACACATTTTCTTCTGAATAGGTAATGCCTTGCTGGCATTCGCATGAGTCATATGTCTGGAATCACACCCTCGTGAGGGTGAAACCCTAACGGGCTCCTGATTCTCAACACACACCCCAAGCGGGTGGTTCCAGGAATCAATTTGTTAGGAGAGTGCGTACGACCCCAAATCTGAATAGTTGCTCGAGAATTATTCAACGAACCCAAGTGTTCCTTAACATGAGTTTTGTCTCGATCTTCATGTAGAGGACCAATGTGATCCTTCAATAGAATCCTAAACTTGGAGAGATCCACGCTATCGTAGGGCTTCACCAGAGGTGCGAGAGTAAGACGAACGAGATAGGAAGTTGACGAAGGCTTGGAGGCAGCCTTAGAGCTAGAATTTGATGAGAGACATGACTGACGTCTCTCCCTAAGTGGAGGCGTCTTGGCTATTTTCGGTGCCATTCTTAGTATTGTTTTGGCCTTTGACACTCGGACTTGTTTGGATTTTGGTGATTCTTTGACCACCTCTTTTTTGTAGCTCTTGTGCCTTTTGCACAAGGATCCGTGCTTGCGCAAGAAGTGCGTGGCACTTCTGGATGCGTTTCTTAAGAGTAGAACGTGTTCGTTTAACACGAACCTATTTGTTAGTTGGCGGTTGAGAGGAGGAACCCATTGCTTACTGTGGCAACGGCTTAGTCATTTGGTGCCCTCTGAATTCTAAGTCGGCTTGATAGCGGAGTCCATCCACCTATTCCAAAGCTTTAGCGAATGGACGGCCAAGATATTAGCGCCGTCTCTGACGAGCTCTCTTTGTCAGAAGTGGCGCGCTTTCAACAGGTAACTCCTTAACTTTTGGGGAGTTATTGTGAGCATCACACCCGACTTCCTTGGATGCCGAAGAGGAGTCTTCAACAGCACTTGGGTGAAGATTATCACCCTGAGTCTTCAAATCTAAAGGCCAATGAACCTTCTTCACGGAAGTGGTCTTCCTGCGCTTGCAAGGAGAGGAAGATCTAGAGGAGGAGGAGGAGGAGATATACTCCTCAAACTTTTGCTGTTCGACCTCGTATTTGACCTCTTCATCCATAAGAATCTTGATCATCGGTTGCAATACGATAGCCTCGGCAATGAGGCTGTTGGTTCCCACTGTGATCGTCGGCGTGTTCACGTCGAAAGTTGATTTCTTTGAGGAATTCATTACAACTTTAGGCGTTTCTAACGAATTCAAAAGGGAATCTTTTTATAAGATCTCTCTACACAAAAGAGATTGAAAAATTACACTTTTTAGAAAACACATGTAGAGAGATCGTTTACCAGTCTTCTGCTTGTATGAGATCTTTACCGGTATCGGGGTTTATCCGTGGACCACCAAATGATCAGATCCGATTGATTTTCGTTGCCTCGTGAAGGAGACAAGAAATTGAAATAAATATCTTAGCAATGGTGAGATAAACACTCTTCTCAAGATCACAACAACAGTGCGATTTCAAGGGAAGCGGATGAACGAGGTTGAAGCGGTTGCAGATCTATCAAACTCTCCTTCTTTTTGTCGAAGAACTTGCTAAGAACTTGCCAAGAACTTGCTTCCTTCTTACTGAAATTTGTGCTCCTCACTCTCCAATTCAATAGGGCTTCTCCATTGCTCCGAAATACCCATCCCTCTGAATAAAGGCCCTAGGGTTGTATTTATAGGCTTCAGAAGCTCTATTTTTAGATAAGAATGAACGATTTGATCTTATCCTCAGTTGTAACCATTTAACCACGTTCAAAGATAGCCTCAAATAGTTAGAGAAGATGTGGAATCAAGAAATCTCAAAATCTTATCGAAAAGCGGTTAACGGGCGAAAAATGGCTTTTCTAGGCGTGAGACACAGCTGGTGTCTCGGCCATTGGCCGAGACGTAGTTAGTGTGTTTTGATTGTTTTGCCTCTAATTCTCCTGTCCGATCTCAGAATGACATGATTTAAAATGCATTAGAAAGCTGGAGAAGAGATCTACAACCTCTCCTAGGTGAATACATATAGAGTGAACAAGACATGAGTGGCGCTTTGTCTTTCGTGGGTGAAACGAAACTCCCGATCGAGTCGTTTCTTCGCTATTTTGTTATCCCATTGACTCGTATGTTTCGTTAACTTACTTTGCTTCCTCAAGCATCAGATAATCCTCGTTGACTTAGATAATAATGCTTATCATCTTTTTTCTATCTCGAGCTACGTGCGGGAACCTATAGGTAATTTTTGACGCCTACAATTTTATGAGTAAAGATCACACTTTTAATCTGTATGATATAAAGATTTGATCTTTTTGATTTAAAATATTATGAAACAGATTTTTTAACTTGCGTATAAGTTCTAAAGTAAAATTCACTTGAAATTTTGCCAATTTGATTTTGTTTTCATGATGAATTTATTAATATAACCATGTTAGGGTTAGTATATCCCTTTAAAAAGGTTATATTTGTGATTTCATGTAGTAGAATAAACCCCTACTATGTTAAACATGAGGTTTATACATGCTTATACACTCCATGATAATGATTTCACAAGTTCTTGCAAGAAAAATCGATTTAATTTCATGAATCATGCACCTGTTTCCTGTACCCTGATCGGTCGACTGACCCAAAGGATCTAAATCTAAAAAGGTTTTATTAAGAGTTAAATTTTTGATTTTTTTACTATTTTATAAAGTTTAAAACATGGGTATACATGTTCACGATTTTTAGTGATGATTTTTACATGCTGAATGTTGTTATATGATGATTCATATGTGTTAGAATATGTGATATATCGTTTGGAAGCAGGGATAAATTGTTTGGATCAATTTCGAAATCGAGAAAAACCTAAATTTTAGCATCTGCCAGTCTCGCGGTCGACCGCAGCGCTATGCGCGGTCGACCGCTGGGCGTTCTGTCGAGCAGAATGTCTCTGTTCCTTTTGCGGTCGACCGGAGTGGCCTCTGCGGTCGACCGTGATACTGTTTGTGTAGGATTTTGTTTTGTTGTGTATATTGTGTGTACTAATTGTTTACCTTGATTTTTCTGGCATTAAATTTACAGTATGAAATATTTGTCTATATATGTGAGTGACATTAGGATATCAGTTTAGACCCGCACACTGAGATACGTGTGTTACTAGTATATGTGTACCTTTTCATTCATATGCATCATAGACGTTTAGCCATCGTGACCCATGTGTTGGACCTTGATCATATAGTCCATGTGTGGGACATTCGTTATTTTAGTCCATGCGTTGGACATGAAGCTGCGACCCATATGTTGGACCTATAGTATTTATAGTCCATGCGTTGGACCTACATCATATATAGTCCATGTGTTGGATATGCATTATATATATAGTCCATGTGTTGGGCTATTTCCTATTTTAGTCCATGTGTTGGATATTTGTTACATGCAGTCCATGTGTTGGACATGCGTTCACCTTTCAGTCCTCGCGTTGGACTATAATTCATTGAAGTCCTCGTGTTGGACTATAATCCATTGCAGTCCTCGTGTTGGACATCTACATATTTGACCATGTGTTGGATATTTGTTAAGCTATGAGTATGACACTTATCTGAACCAGGACATGACATGATTACATGAGATTTGGACATGATAGCTACCTAGACTAGGCACGACACTTATGTGATATTGACCTTTGACACTTACATGGTTTCAGCGTGACTTTTGATTAGGTATTGAGATGGGCTGTTTCTTTTAGTTTATTATTCAAGTATTAGACTTTCAGTTTGGTATTTAGGGATTTACAATTTGAGATACAAGGTATATACATGAGGGTTTCCTTGTTTGGATTATTTTGCTCGACGTACCTATGCTCATGTTGTAATTTCCTAAATACTAAAACCCATTATTTGCTAGGATCAATGATTTTAACTATTATGTAATAACTGTATTTTCTGTATACAACGAGCCTTTTCCTTTAGGGTTGGTTGTGATGTTGGGCTCACTTCAATGCCAAAAAAACGAGTAATAGGTAGAGGAGGCGTTATTGGTATCATGGACGGGAGCAAACCACCGGGCCATTAATAAGTATTTTGACCGGTCATAGCCCTAGTCTTAGAGCTAGGAGTTAAGTGGAGAAGTAAGAAGGCAAAATCATTTATGATTTTTATTTGAGAAGAATTCACTCAGCTGTGTGAGAGGAGGTAACCCTCTCCACCCCTGTCAGCTTGAGCCGTCAGTAGCTTCTGGCGAAGCTTCACTTTAGTTGGCCGACCACTACATAGAGACAACTACCAGTCATGAGTGATAGAGAAGCCTAGAGAGGCGGAAGTAGTCGCTGAGTGGGAACAAGCGCAACGGGTGTCCGGACAGGTGACATCGCAGCGGAAACTGTAACGAATGATCAACAGGATCGCCCTTCCCTTTGTGGATGGAAAACACTTGGGTTCTAGCGCTTTGACGCTCGTTGTCCCTCCCCCTTTCAGGTAACGAGCCAGGAGCCCGGAGAGTCGCAGGTTGATGACGATGCACTTTAGCTTCAGCCGTCTATTTAGTTATATTTTCTTTTGAGCTTCACTGTAGAGTTTTGTTTAGACATTTGAGAGTTTTATTCTAGAAGTTGTAAAGCCTTATTTCCTTTACTCAGACTTGTTGTATTTGAGATTTATTAAGAACTCCAGTTTATTCATTTCAGACATTGACTTTGTATTTCTGTATGTTGGATGATGAAATATTATTTTGATCTCTATCATTCATCAGTTATCTCTTGTATTATCTTTTACTTGCTTTTGTACCTACACATGTTATTGACTCTACTAAAGTGATAGAATTATGATGGTGAAACATGTTATTGCATAGTGTGGTGCATGGCAGGTTTGACATTCTTGATTTTACCTTGAACTGCAGCCTTGTGTGAACCCGGGGGCGTCACATTTACATCCCAAGAGGGTTCTAGCCTCAAGGTGATAGCAAACCTTCATCTTGATCTTCATCTTCATCCTATCTTCATCTTCATAATCAAACAAAGAGAAGAAAATAAAAATATGAAGATGTTAAAATATTTTTATTAATTGCAACAAAAGTTACAATTTGGAAGGTCTTCTCAATTAAGAATAACCCTTCTCTCCACAAGGAGTTTTTACAAAATATTTCACACCCTAACCTCTCACTTTCTACCTCTGTTTATAGTCTACAATAATAAATGATAGCCATTAGATTAAACTTGGTTCCCAAGTAAATTAATTTCAGCCTTTAAATCGTAACTAAATATTTGGTATCGATACTGGTATCAATACATGTATCGATGCAGGTATTGATACTGGTATCGATACTAGTATCGATACTAGTATCAAAAATCTGACTTGGAAGATTGCTTCGTCTCGTCGAGATAGGCGATTTTCATATATTATATGTTAAATTTTGCCTTCTGGATTGAGAGATATCGTTGTTTCTTTGCGGCCAACCTTCTTGAACATGATTTCTTTTATATTGGATTTTATTTTCTCTGGCTTCTATAGGCTACTTGGCTTGATCCCCGGCTTCAATAAAAGGTTACAAAATGAGGATGTTAGAGTCTTTTGGGCTTTTATTCATTATTTCTTCATTAACCTACAAAATAGGATAAAAATAATTATTAGTAGTATATTTATTCATGTAAAATTAATAATGAGAGTATAAATTTGTAATAAAAATGTGATTATTAGGATACGAATTTCTTATTAAAATTGCAGAAGCAAAGATACTTCTTATTGTGGTTTTATCAAGTTAGCTTTACCTCAACTAAACTCTACTGCTCCGAAACTTGTTTTAGTTGTATATTTGGGCAGAAGCTCCTTATATCATTAATAATTCTAATCTGTTTGATGTATGTATACTAGTTATCTTGTTTGCAGATGAATTGAATTGGTTTTTTATCTTCTTAATAATAGCAAATTAAGTTTGTCTCGGTTTGACAGTTTGTTAGTTAGTTTTGTGGGGTAGTTTGTCGCCTTAATCTTAATCTTCCAAATTACAGCTGCTGCATCACCATGAATTATACCTCCGGGATAGTTTATTGAGCATATTTTTTTGTGGAGTTTATTTGAGGGAGAACATGTTCCATAGAAATGGTATTTTCTTATTGTTTTTGTCATAACTTGTTTGTGCCTATATTATAATCATACATTCAAATTCTGATTCTTATCAATCTCTCAAGTTTGCAAGTACAATTATTTTAAGGGATACTTCATCTCAATGAGTTGATTTCTAACTTCTAAGTGGGGATCTTTGAAAGTAATAATCTCTTTTCTTCTTCTCACACTGCATATTTTCAATTCATCATCCAGACCCTAATATTAAATGTATACATTTTCCAGGTTCGATGGGATGAACATGCCAATATCCGAAGACCAAAAAGAGTCAGGTGAATGTTTGATGTGTGTGTGTGTGTATATATATAT
>BQKN01064071.1:140835-167147 GCA_022839385.1 Asparagus kiusianus
CAACTTGGTAGTGATGTGACCTAATATTATCCCTACATCTACATTGGAGTTGGTGAAGAGTGCTTGGGGCTCTATCTTCAAGGTGTAATGTAGGGGTAAGATTATGCCACATCACTACCAAGTTGCTTTAAGCAACTTGGTACCAAGGTTCTCCATATTTCTCTCTCTCTCTCTCTCTCTATATATATATATATATATATAACGAAACTAACCGAACCGACTTATAACAGTTCGATTTGATTTTGACTAATGGACAGTTGGTTTCGGTTTTTCAAAACTTGATAAAAACCGATCCGACCAACCGACCGTTTGCACAGCCATAATACCATTCCTAGAGGAATGCTAGGAATGATGTAATTCATCATCGCTCCTAGAGACACCAGGGTCATCACTCGACAAAGCCGTGGGATCATTAGTTGCGTATTCACCATCACCGGCGGTGGCACAGGGCTCATTAAGAGCAAGTGCAGCAGCCTCCCAAGGAGGGCTCCTAAGTCCTATGTGGTAAGAAAAAGCTCCTAAGACCTTCCAACAAACTTCCAAGAAAGCTCTCAAGTCCTAGTTGGCGGTGGGACCCACCATGGAGCTCCTAAGAGCTCCACAAATTTGTGGAGCACTTGGGAGCTCCCAAGGGGTGAGGGCCCACTAAAAACTATTTTTTTATTAGATTTGTTGTTTTAAAATATATTTGTAAAATGTTATTTTTAGGAGAATAGATTTTTTAATAGTTGGGAGTTTGTTGGAACATTTCTCCTAGTAGAGAGCTCCTAAGTGGGTCCCATGCTTGAGAGCACTCCAACAAGAGCTCCTTACTAGGAGATTGCTGCACTTGCTCTAACGACCTTTTAAGGACAAGTAATTAACTTCATTACTTCATTTCTTTATTTTGCCGACACTAGCCGTCCACACTGTGGCGAACCAGTTCAAAATGGTCGGCAACTTCGTCCTTCGTGGTCGAATATGTTGATTCCTTGTATGAAATTGGGTTTTGGGCCATTATTCACCAAAGAAGCCCTAACCTTAGGTGGAATTTTGAGAGGGAAAAAGAAAGGGGTTTTGGGTTTCTTCGCTGGGTTCCTGCTAAGAATAGAAGAGAGCGTGAGAGGTTAATTCATTTCGAGCTATGGGGGCGCGGTTACCGATTTCCGGGAGTTCAAGAACGTGTAAATTAGAGATAGTTTGGGGATTAAGAGAGAATTTTATTTTATTTTCTCTTCTCTCGCTGGCAGTGTAATTCGACCATAAACACCAATATGCATTTATGACCGAAAGGCATGGCCCAAGATGCAAAGGTCTACTCACACGAGCTTTTTCGTAGCGGCGCTGGGCACAATTTTTCCTTGAAAAAAATGAACTAAATGACTTCCCTTTCTTTTTTTTTAGGGTAAGATGAGCTCAGAGAAGACTCTTCTTTCTTTTTTAGGGGTAAGATGAGCTCAGAGTAAGCCACGTCCCAACTATTCAGCGTTCGCAGGGGGTGAAGCTGTGATCACTGTGAAGGAGAGAGGTGCTTCAAAACCCTACCTTTCTCAGCTTGCAATTTAATTTGTTTTCTTATTTGTAACCATAATTTTTACCCTTCTATTTCTTATATGCATCAAGATCTCCAGACCTCAAAAAGAATTCCAAAATTATTTTTCTGATGTTGGGATTTTTGGATTTCAAGATCTCTGATGCATGTCAGAAATTGAAGTGCCGCAACAATTCCCGCTAGCCATGTAATTGAAATGCAAAGAAATTTGTTATCAAACAATCATGTCCAAGGACGCTACTGAAAATTCAAGTGTTTCATGAAAATAATCACCCCGTCTGAAACTTTCTTCATTGTGTTTGATATATTAGTTATTAGATTGATTGCTTCCAAGCTTCTCAATTTTCTTTGAAAAGATTCATTCCTCTCTCAGGCATTAGGTTGCTAAAGTTTGTTTTATTGTTTTTTTTTTTGTGAATACACACACACACACACACACTCAAATTTCCTAATGATGTGTGGCTAGTTAGACGTTGCGTATAAAACTCCTCGTGATGCCCTGATATGTCTAAATTGTTCCCCAATAATTGTCTTCTTCCATTTCAGAAAATTATAGTTTATTGTTTCCATTTGCAACCTTTGCTAATTACTTGTCAATGGCTACTGTCCTCCAGGGTGGAACACTGTTTTCCGACTAGCAATGTTTCATCTAACTAATCGAAGGAGGCTCGTTTCGGTGGGGGGAATTGTAATTACTCTCACTATAGCATTTCAAGCCTTCATTATGCCCTCTAGAATTGCTATGTCACCTTTCCTTGTTCCTAAAACCCTTGAATTCGATGAAGAGATCATATCCCATAAAGTTACTTACCCAACACCCATAATGATCGGAAAACTATCCCTTTTGAACAACTCACTGAACGCTAGCAACTCATCAGTAGGCTTCGATGAAGCTAATGCATCTGAAATTTCCAATAACGACAAAGATTTTAACCCTCATTCTAAAACTGAAGACCACACTCAAGATTTGGAGCAAGATGACGTCTTATATGATGACATTAATTTAAGAGATGATGAAGATGTGGATACTGAATTCTCAACTGACATCGAGAATGGTATTAAGAAGAAGGTTGAGGAGGTCATTGGGGGTTCGACAAAATTATCCAATTCTTTGATATCAGATGGTTTCAGCAAATCCAAGCTAAATGGTATAAATCAGTGTTCCTAAATTTGGATATATTTCTTTTCCTTCATTTATTAAGCTTTAGGGACCTTTGGTGTAAATTCTAATGAGCATGCTATTATGATTACTGCTCCTTTTCAGTTAAACTATCAAAAAATAAGAAAAGGGTGATTCCTGCAGTGTCCATATCAGAAATGAACCAAATTTTGCTCCGAAACCATGCTTCTCCTCGTTCAATGGTATGTTATCTGACATTGTGATTTTCCTCTTGGCTGTATGTTTATACTGAGTTGTACCTCAATCCTTTTCTCTGAAGAAACCTCGGTGGTTGTCAGCACGTGACAAAGAGCTATTAACAGCAAAGGGAAAGATGGAAAATGTTCCCTCTGTAAGGAGCGATCGGCAACTTTATGCCCCAGCTTTCCGAAATATTTCCAAGTTTGTAAGGTGTTGTATATTATAATGAAAGGACTTGCATTTACTTACAATATTCAGTCTTTTTACTGACTTCAATCTTGAGTTCTGCATGATTGCTTGCTTCTCTATGTGTCTCAAGTCAGTCACACCGTTTATGTTTCATAGAGGCGTCACAATTTCACTTTGGTGTATGCCTTTCTACTAATGTACAGAAATTTTATAATTATCCTTGGCAAAATGTACTTGACAAGTACCTAAAGATATAAGTTCTGAAGTTTATAATGCACACACGGTGGTCTCACAATTTCATTTGATTTATACAGACAAGTATCTTGTTTTCACCCTCATTAACGAGAGAGACATTGGTTAGATAGGTGTTGATGTATATATACTTAACTAGTTTGCAATGTTGAAGTTACTGCATTCTTCGACCATAGCATTGGTACAACTTGAACAGGTTTAAAGAAATGCACACATAAACTTTCAATGTTATGATTCTCTTGGTAATTAGGTTGCTTACTTTAAACTGATGTGAATCTGTGATGTTTGATTTTTTTTTTTTCTTTTGCAGGAGCTATGAGTTGATGGAGAAAATATTGAAAGTCTATGTGTACAAGGAAGGACATCGGCCCATTTTCCATCAGCCACTTCTCAAGGGGATTTATGCCTCCGAAGGATGGTTCATGAAGCTCATGGAGACAAACAGGCAATACATTGTGAAGGACCCAAGAAAAGCTCATCTCTTCTATATGCCCTTTAGCACTCGTCTTTTACAGCTCGAGTTGTATGTACGCAATTCTCACAATCGAAGAAACTTAGAACAATACTTGATTGACTATGTCAATAAAATTGCTTCTAAATACCCCTTCTGGAATAGGACAGGTGGATCAGACCATTTTCTTGCTGCTTGCCATGACTGGGTATGCTTCAGCCTTCTTCAAAACTTAGTTGCATTGGCTTATCTCATTTGCATGAGAGTTGAAAAGCTAATGTTTATATATGAGAACCAAATATTCAATGGGGTTATATCAGATATTAATCATGAATAGCATTACGTTCATACAGTTTCACACTACGCGAATGAATCAAAAGAATTTATCGGCTGTTCATTTAGCATCACACTCTATGCAAAATGAATCAAAAGAAAAAGAATGTATCAACTAGAGATATAATTAACAAATGTCAAGAGTACCAAGTGTATGGCAGCCTTCAGTCTCATTTACATAAGTTGTAAACTATTTATATATAGCATTAATTAGTATTTCTTATATAGGCACCATATGAAACAAGGCACGCCATGGAACATTCGATCCGAGCTCTTTGTGTATCCAACCTCCATCAAAGCTTTCAATTGGGAAAAGACGTTTCTCTTCCAACAACTTATGTTCGATCTGCCATGAATCCCCTCAGGGATCTCGGTGGAATGCCTGCAACAAATCGCTCTATTCTCGCCTTCTATGCCGGTAACCTTCATGGTGAGCTTCGCTCGATCCTATTGCAGCATTGGGAGAACAAATACCCTGATATGAAAATCTACGGCCCTTTGCCTCGAGGACTCAAAAGAAAGATGATATATATTCAACACATGAAGAGCAGCAAGTACTGCATTTGCCCGAGAGGTTATGAAGTTAATAGCCCACGAGTCGTGGAGTCCATTTTCTATGAATGTGTCCCAGTGATTATTTCGGACAATTATGTTCCTCCCATCTTTGAGGTGTTAAATTGGGAGGCATTTTCTGTTATAATTCCAGAGAAAGATGTGGCCCGATTGAGAGAGATACTTGCATCGATCCCTGAGGAGAAGTATCTTTCTTTGCAGGAGGGAGTGACGATGGTGCAGAAGCACTTCCTATGGCATAGTAAGCCAGTCAAGTATGACTTATTTCATATGACCCTGCACTCAATCTGGTACAATAGAGTATATAACATAAGGACTGGGTGAAGGTATGGATTAATGAAAAATTCAGCCCGGCTTCCTTTGGATGCTTTGTATTCTGCACCGCTTCGAGTACAAGTGAAAGGTGTATCTTCAATCGACTGAGACTCTAATCTGCTTAATTTCGATGGAAGCCTGCAGTTTTAGAATGCTACGGAATGCCAACAATGAAGGAACGTGCACAAAGTAATTCTGTATTATTGTTGCATCCAGAATTTAAATTCTATGCATGCTAGGCACGCTTAACTATCAGATGGTTTCTATTGTACATTGTCATCCTGGAAGCTTCATAGTTGGAGACCCTTGTACATTTATTGTTTAATAAAGTGAAAGGTGAGCTAAGATGTGTACATGAATTGTGACATAAATAACATCAATTTGTCCCTTCAACAACTATTTGCTTTTGCTGATGAATCAAGCATTACGTAGTACCCTTTGTTCTGATGGATACATATAATTCTTTGTTGTTCTGTAGAAGTTCATTGATGGAGCCCCAAAAGTTTTCAAACTAAAGTTTATTCTATGCTTACAGTTTCTAATTGGTCCAAAGTACTTACAAAATTATACAACAAATCTATCAAAGATCACAGAAACCTTCAGCCATAATTCTCCCTCTTGTTTATTCACAGTGTAGACAGTAGAAAGACATGGAACCATATGATTTTTATTTTTCCCATGTTCTTGATCTCCTCTACATGGAAGTGCCTACAGTTGGTCGGACCGTCACCCAAAGCAAACAAACCGTGATGGAAACAAGTCCAACCCAAACCCAAAGAATCGTCGGTGCCCTTCTTCTCCTCCCATCAACCCTTTCATAAACGGATACATATGTGTCAGCACCCAGATGAAGAAATGGCGAGAGAGTGCAGGAAAACAGCTGAAGAATCAGCCAGGCAGACTGGCGGTCGATCGCCGCGGTCGACCGCGAACGTGCACAAAGGTCACTAGGAATCGGAGCTGAAGGCGGTTGACCGTGACGGTCGACCGCGAGGACACTGTAGGTGATTTTTGGTCTCGGGATGAGATTTGGTCGACCGCCGCGGTCGACCGCGTCATGACTGTAATCAATTCTGCTCTCGGGTTTTGGTTCGGTCGACCGTCGGGGTCGACCGCAGACTGTTTTTGGGCTGTGCTTTGGATTTGACCCGGTTCGCTTCTGAGTTGATATATAACCCTAAACCTGATTAATTAGGGTTAAGCAAGGACGATTTTGAGCAGTCTTTTGGAGAGGATTGCTGCATCCAATTGTGGGAGATTTGTGAGAGATCTAGAGCTTTATTTTAGGGTTTGATCGGTGAGATTTGTAACTCTATATGTATTATCTTGATTTCTAATAGTGAGAACTCCCCCCTCATTGCCCCATGGACGTAGGTAACTTGCAGAACCACGTTAAACTTGGTGTTCTTGTTGTGATTGTGATTTGCTTATTGGTTGTGATTTATCTTGAGTTATTGTTCGTGTCGCCTCGAAGCTTCCGCCGCGCACAACAATTGGTATCAGAGCCTCAGGCTTGTTTGAAGGATTCGGTGAAGATTCCTATCTGAAGAGTTAGATCGACAACATGGGAGATGCAAGCACATCAGGTTCGTCTCTTACGAAGGCGATACAGAGTCTGAGCATCCATAACACGAAGATTAATGTTCCGAAGTTCGACGGCAAGATCAATTTCGGATTGTGGAGGTGTCAAGTGATTGACGCCTTGGATGCACAGAATTTGAAGGAGACTCTTGAGTTAAAAGAGAAACCCGCTGATATGGAGGATAAGGTTTGGAGAAAGATGAATAGTAGAGCTTGTGGTGTTATTAGGTCATGCTTGACGTCGGATCTTATTTATGATGTAATGAACGAGACGTCGGCGAAGATGATGTGGGAAACACTCAATGAGAAGTATCTTACGAAGAGCATTGAGAATCGACTTCACTTGAAGAAGAGGTTTTACCAATTCAAGATTAAGAGGGAAGTTTCCATCAGGGAGCATGTCAACAATTTCACTAAGCTACTTTCAGATATGGCCAATGTGGACATCATAGTTGAGGATGAAGACAAGGCAATGTTACTTTTGTGTTCGTTGCCCGAGGATGATTATGGTACGTTTGTTCTAACTATGATCAATGGAAGAACTACAGTTAGCTATAAGGAGGTGACCTCAGCTTTGGTGAATTATGAGTTGAGGAAGAGTGATGGTAAAACCTCCGAGAAGGCATCGGGAGATGCATTAGCTGTTCGAGGTCATGATCCAAACAGCCTCCAGTTCAACCGCTCAAAGTCAAAGAATAGGAGTGCCTATAAGAGTGTTGGTAGAAATTAATATCGGTATTATAAAGAAGAAGGATATTGGAAGATTGACTGCCCAAAGTGGAAAGAAAAAGCTGGGAAGAATAAAGGGAAAGCTGCACAGGCTTCAGAAGTGAATGTTGCAAAAGCTATTGGTGAGTATTCAGATTCAGATTCTTCGGGCTACTCGTGCCCTGCACTACCGTCAGTTTGCTATGCGGATTCCACGGAGTGGATAATGGATTTGGGAGCTACATATCATAACTGCCCTAAGAGGGAGTGGTTCTCTAGCTTTGAGGAGCTGGAAAGAGGGGATGTCGTGCTTATGAGTAATGACCATGTATGCCCTATTGATGGTATTGGTGCAGTCCGGATTAGGATGCGTGACGGTGTAGTGAGAGAGTTAAAGGAAGTGAGGTTCGTGCCGCAGTTGACAAAGAACATAATTTCTCTTGGGAATTTGGAGGCAGCAGGATATCGAGTGATCTTAGAGGATGCTACAGTGAAGGTTACGAAGGGCTCTATGGTGATGATGCGAGGTGTCAGAGAAAACAACCTATACTACTTGAAGGGTAAGACAGTTACAGGGGGTCTGACAGCTTCTATCACTACAGAGGAGGACACACAGGTGATAAGTCCCTACATTCATTGGCGAAACATGGGCTGTTGAAAGGTACTAAGACCTGCAAGATGGAGCTGTGTGAGCATTGTGTACTTGGGAAGAAGACTAGAGTGAAGTTTGGCACCACTGTTCACAACACCCGAGGTACATTAGATTACATTCACACAGATGTTTGGGGTTCTTCTAAGAACACATCTCTTGGTGGGGCCAACTATTTTGTCACTTTCATTGATGACTATTCCAGGAGGAATTGGGTATACCCTATGAAACATAAATATCAGGTTCTGGATATTTTTGTGGAGTGAAAAAAGAAAGTAGAGCTGCAGACATGTAGAAAGGTGAAGACTCTACGTTCAGATAACGGTGGAGAGTACAAGAGTGATCCGTTTCTAAAGTTTTGCCGGGATCACGGCATTAGAAGACACGTCACAGTTCGAGAGACACAGCAACAGAATAGGGTGGTTGAGAGATTGAACCGTGCCTTGCCGGAGAAGGTGCGATGTATGATGACGTAAAGTGGATTTCCTAGATCTTTTTGGGCTGAGGCGTTGGTTTATGCGAGCCATCTCTTGAATAGGTTGCCGTGCACTGCGATAGACGGGAAGACTCCTTTGGAACGTTGGTTTGGTTCGGTGGCTAGTGACTATGAGTCGCTTCAGATATTTGGGTGTCCAGCTTATTACCATGTCAGTGATGGTAAATTAAATCCGAGGGCGAGGAAAGCAGTCTTTGTGGGATTTAGAGATGGAGTCAAAGGCTTCAAGTTATGGGATCCATATGACAAGAAGATAGTTATTAGCAGAGATGTCACATTTGATGAGGCGTACATGATAAGACCTCGAGTCGCTCAGCAGGTGGAGGGAGACCAACAGGAGAGATATCGCAGCAGGTGGAGGATGATGTGACTCCACCCATTCCAAAGAGCATTGTATCCATCGATACTCCTACAGAGGTGACACTGGAAGGAGATGAGATGACAGCCAGGCAGATAGATGATACAGTGGATTATGGGACTCAGAAATAGGGTCATGTTCAGGGGTCTATTGTAGCAGATAGACCGAGGAGAGTAATTCGTCGGCCAGCTAGATATAATGATGTCATGGTCACATATGCATTATCAGTGAAGGTCTTTGATGATATGGTTCCATCCACATTCAGGGAGGCAGAGTCTAGCCCTGATTCGATCAGGTGGAGTGAAGCTATGGAGGAGGAGATGCGATCTCTTCAGAAGAACGACACTTGGACACTTGCACATCTACCTAAGGGTAAGAAAGCTATAGGTTGCAAGTGGGTATATGCAAAGAAGGAGAGATCTTCTACTGGGGACATTTGTTTCAAAGCCAGATTGGTTGCCAAGGGATATGCACAGCTTGAGGGCATTGACTACAACGAGGTATTTTCACCCGTTGTGAAGCATTCGTCGATACGGATTTTATTAGCGTTGGTGGCACAGTTGGATTTGGATTTGGTCTAGATGGATGTAAAGACAGCCTTTCTACACGGTGATTTAGATGAGGATATCTACATGACACAACCCTTGGGATTCAAAGCTGCATGAAAGGAAGACTTAGTTTGTAAGCTGAAAAAGTCTCTTTATGGTTTGAAACAATCGCCGAGACAGTGGTATAAGAGATTCGACAGCTTTATGATTGGCCATGGGTACACGAGGAGCCCATATGACCTATGTGTTTATATGCACAAGCTACAGGATAGTGAGCACATATATTTTCTTTTATATGTTGACGATATGCTTATTGCTTCCAGGAATTCTTCGGCTATTTGAAAGTTAAAAGAGGAGCTGTCATCCGAGTTCGAGATGAAGGATCTTGGAGAGGCAAAGAAGATATTGGGTATGGAGATCGAGAGAGACAGGGTGAAAGGGAGTTTAAAGCTTACACAGAAGAGCTATTTGCAGAAGATGTTGAAGAAATTCAGCTTTGATGGCAATGCAAAAGCAGTTAGCACACCATTAGCTCTCCACTTCAAGCTTTCAGCGTTGATGTCACCTGTTTTAGTTGAGGATAGAGATTATATGTTAAAGGTACTATATGCCAGTGCAGTAGGTAGCTTGATGTATGCGATGGTGTGTACGAGGCATAATTTATCAAATCTTAGGCCGTGAGCATGGTATCGAGATACATGCATGACCCTGGGAAGGGTCATTGGGAGGCTGTGAAGTGGATTCTACGGTATGTTCGAGGCACCGTGGATGTTGGTTTAGTATTCCAGAAGGATGAGAAGAATGAGTAGGATTGTATTGGTTACGTGGATTCAGATTATGCTGGAGATCTTGACAAGCGCCGGTCTACTTCAGGTTATGCTTTTACATTGGCAGGTGCACCTGTATGTTGGCGATGTACACTTCAGTTCACAGTGGCTCTCTCTACTACAGAGGCGGAGTATATAGCGGTGACTGAAGCTGTGAAGGAGGCTTTGTGGTTGCGTGGATTATTGGAGGACTTGAGGATTGCACAGGAGACCATTCGGGTATATTGTGATAGCATGTCAGCTATCTATTTAGCGAAGAACCAGGTTTATCATGCACGCACGAAGCACATCGATGTCAGGTTCCACTTTGTTCGTGACGTTTTGGATTATGGAGACGTCATATTAGAGAAGGTCCACACGAATGACAACCCTGCATATATGCTGACCAAAGTTGTTTCAGGAGTGAAATTTGGTCATTGTTTGAAGCTTTTGAACATTCTTCAGTGTTGAGGCCTTTGCAGGCCATTTGGGTGAACTACGTTTGGCTTGATTCCTTGGGCAAGAGGATACGTAGGTAGTCTTTCAGATGCAGCCGGTTTGATCTGTTGATTTAGATGGGGAGAGATAATGTTTCAGCTCTAGTTTGGTTCCCGGACTTGTTGAGGGACTATTGGATGATTTGGTGTCTGTTTAGTTTTGGTAGAAACATTCGCCGAGGTGGAGAATTGAAGAAATGGCAAGAGAGTGCAGGAAAACAGCTGAAGAATCAGCTAGGCAGACTGGCGGTTGACCACGAACGTGCACAAAGGCCACTAGGAATCGGAGCTGAAGGCGGTCGACCGTGGCGGTCGACCGTGAGGACCCTGTAGGTGATTTTTAGTCTCGGGATGAGATTCGGTCGACCACCGTGGTCGACCACACCATGACTGTAATCAATTCTGCTCTCGGGTTTTGGTTCGGTCGACCGCCGCGATCGACCGCGATACCTGCGCGGTCGACCGTCGCGGTCGACCGCAGACTGTTTTTGGGCTGGGCTTTGGATTTTGACCCGGTTTGCTTTTGAGTTGATATATGACCCTAAACCTGATTAATTAGGGTTAAGCAAGGATGATTTTGAGCAGTCTTTTGGAGAGGATTGCTGCATCCAATTGTGGGAGATTTGTGAGAGATCTAGAGCTTTGTTTTAGGGTTTGATCGGTGAGATTTGTAACTCTATTTGTATTCTCTTGATTTCTAATAGTGAGAACTCCCCCTCCTTGCGCCGTGGACGTAGGTAACTTGCCGAACCACATTAAACTCGGTGTGTTAGACCCTAGAGGGGGGTGATTAGGGTCAAGAGGCTCTAATTATGCAATAAAAATTAAGATAAGCAAACCACAGAAATCTAATGCAATCAAAGTAAGAGAGATAGGGTTAGGAATCGTTATCCTTGACGCGCGATGTGTTAACGAGGTTCAGTCCGCTTACCTACGTCCCCGTTCCCCACTCTCGAGGAGAAATCCACTACACACCCGGTTTGGAAGCCGGATCTTCGTCTACACAGTGATCCCCACACGATCTCTCACTACACAGTTTGATCTCAACAGATCACACTCCCTCACAGTTGATCTACACAAGATCACAGTCACACAGCAGTAGAAATGATGCAAGACTCTCTCTTTACACAGCCCCTATGGCAAAGAGAAAGATTACTGAAGCTGGGAAGTGAACACACACAAAAAAACACAGAGAAAAACACAGAGAACAGGTTTGAAAATTTTTCTCAGGAAGACAACGTCTCTCTCTGGTTTTTGCAAAACGTTAGGGCAACTGGGAAGTTAGAGAAGTCTGGGTTTAAATAGAAAAGATTAATCATTTTAAAATCACAACCCAATCTTCCCAATTAAGAAAACAATCTCTTTTACAGACTCTTACCACAGACTGTGCCAAACACGGTTAAGTGAAAGCACAGCAAACGAGGCAATCGACCGTTTGAAAAAAGTCGCGGTTTGACAAAAGAAACTTTCGGTTGACCGAATGGATTTTCGGTCGACCGAAAAATAGTTCGGTTGACCGACCGAAAATCCGGTCGACCGCGAGCACTTATGAAAACTTAGAAAACAAGCAGAGCCATCATCGGTCGACCGGCGCGGTCGACCGATAGAAAAATCGAGATTTCGGTCGACCGCACCTCTCTGGAGACCAGTGACGAATGATCATATGTGCGGTCGACCGGTCCGGTCGACCGCATTCTGATACATTGTAGAAACTGATTTTGACTCAAACTAAAAAATTTAGAAAATATTTATTTGACCTCTAAAAATTATGAAACTTTGTAAAATGTTTTTAATACTAAAAACAAACTGTTTGGAAAAAGAATTTTGTAGATAGGTCCTCATACTTGTGAAAAATAGTATTTTGTGAAAAACGCTTAAAAGCTTAAGTATGAAAACGTGTGTGTGAGTCCCAATAGCTTCAGGTGAAATCAATAACTCTTTGCCTACATTCTAGCACTAGAGAGAAACATAAAAGATAGCTAATATCCTCATATTGAAAGCAATACTTGAGCTTTGATATAGCTTGAATCGGATGAAGCTTTTATTTGAATTTGTTATTCTTGAAATAACGTTGCTTCATCATTATGCCTCCTCCTCCTTTGGATATCATCGTTGAAGCGCATATTCCATCCAATCCTCCATGAATGGCACTAACAAGCTTGATAAATGAATTTGCTACATTTGCACTCAATAAGCCATTAGTACCGTTAATGGTGGTTATAAAACATCATCAAAACATAAGGGCTAACAATCTCCCCCTTTTTGATGATGACAACCAACCATTATATGAGAGCAAAAAAAAAAAAAAAAGCTTATAGATAGGTGCTCCCCCTATCTATGAGCTCTCCCTAAGTATATGCAACAAATGAGAAGATTTCTCTCCCCCTTTGTCACCATCAAAAATGGGGTAAAGAGACATGCATACCACAAAAAATTGGAACCAAAAGAAGCAATTTAGAACAATCACATATTGCATAAGCCCAAGCCATTTCTTATGCGACAAAAATCATCCTCTCCAAGAGGCTTAGTAAAGATATCCGCTAATTGAGATTTTGTGTCAACAAAGACTAGGGATACATCTTGTCTCTCTACATGATCGCGTAAGAAATGATGGCGCACATCAATATGCTTGGTTCTAGAATGCAAAACAAAATTTTAATATTTTGAAAATTCAAATCATAATCAACTAAGCTTTGTTTCATCCACAAAACTTGAGCACAACATAAGCCGGCGGTAATGTATTCCGCTTCCGTAGTGGATAATGCAACACAATTTTGTTTCTTGGAAGCCCAAGAAATAAGTGAATTTTCCTAAGAATTGGCATGTTCCACTAGTACTCTTGCGATCTACCTTACATCCGGCAAAGTCGGCATCACAAAAACCATATAAATCAAAAGAGGTGCTTCTTGGATAAAATAAACCAAGATTAAAAGTACCATTAACATATTTAATGATCCTTTTAACCGCAATTAAATGAGATGCTTGAAAACGTGCACATGCACACACACTAAACATAATATCGGGTCTACTAGCGGTAAGATAAAGAAGACTACCTATCATACCTTGGTATAATTTTTGGTCCACATCTTCACCACTCTCATCCGCATCAAGCTTAACACTAGTACTCATGGGAGTAGGCGCATGCTTAGAATTCTCCAAATTGAATTTTTTAACCAATTCCTTCGCATACTTGCTTTGTGAAATAAATATTCCATCCTTAGTTTGCTTGACTTGTAGCCCGAGAAAGAATGTAAGCTCTCCCATCATACTCATTTCAAAATGATCCTGCATAACTTTAGAGAATTTCTTGCACAAAGATTCATTAGTAGCACCGAAAATGATATCATCCACATATATTTAAACTAAAATGAAATTATTTTTCCTTTTTCTCACAAAAAGAGTATTATCAATTGTTCCTTTTGAAAAACCATTTTCAACAAGAAAACTAGAGAGGCGAGCATACCAAGCTCTAGGAGCTTGTTTCAACCCATATAAAGCTTTTTGAACCCGGTAAACATGATTTGGGAAAACATGATCTATAAAACCGGGGGGTTGCTCAACATATACTTCCTCTTCTATAAAACCATTTAGAAAGGCACTTTTGACATCCATTTGAAATAGTTTGAAATTTTTAAAGCTAGCAAATGCCAAAAACATCCTAATAGATTCCAACCTTACAACCGGTGCAAAGGTTTCATCATAGTCTATGCCCTCCTCTTGATTGTATCCTTGGGCAACCAAACGAGCTTTATTTCTAGTAATAATGCCATGTTCATCAAGTTTGTTTCTAAAAACCCATTTAGTCCCAATAACACTAGCATTGTTAGGTCTAGGAACCAACTTCCAAACATCATTTCTTTTAAAATTGTTCAATTCTTCATGCATAGCCAAAACCCAAAATTCATCATTTAAAGCATCATTAATCTTTTTAGGTTCTAGATGAGATAAGAATGCAACATTACCACACTCACTCAAGGCTTTTGAGCGAGTAATAACTCCTTATGAAGGGCTCCCAATAATTTGTTCCTTTGGGTGATGTGATGCGAATTTCCAAGTCTTAGGTTGTTCAATTTGTTCATGATTATTGGAGCTATCCACATCCTTTTGAGCTTCTATAGTGGGAGTATCATTGATTTGCAAGAAGTCCAATCCTCCCTCAATATCATCATCATCATCTTGTCTAGGTAAAACAACTTGAGAACCAACATTAGTCTCATCAAAAGTAACGTTTATAGATTCTTCAACAACGAGGCTTCGTTTATTGAAGACCCTATAAGCCTTACTTCGAGGTGCATAACCCAAGAAAATACCAACATCAATTTTGGAATCAAATTTATCATGGTGATCTTTTGTATTTAGAATAAAACATTTGCAACCAAAGATACGAAAATAACCAATAAAAGGAGTTTTTCCATAAAAAAGTTTATAAGGAGTTTTCTTAAGCTTTGGTCTAATCAAAACACGATTTAAAACATGGTAAGCCATATTAACGGCTTCCGCCTAAAAATATTTTGACAAATCAAATGAATTTAGCATAGTGCGTGCCATCTCTTGTATGGTACGATTTTTCCGTTCAACAACACCATTTTGTTGTGGTGTTCTAGGAGCGGAAAACATATGAGTTATACCATGATGAGTACAAAAATCATAGAAAAATTCATTTTTGAAATTCGCCACCATGATCACTTCTTATTTTGATAACTTTCAAATCTTTTTCATTTTTAATTCTTTTGACATGATTAGCAAATTCTTCAAAACAATCATTTTTCTTTGTAAGAAATATTATCCATGTAAAACGAGAGAAATCATCAATAATCACAAAAACATAGTGTTTGTCTCCAAGAGAGGTAACACGCATAGGACCAAACAAATCAAGATGAAGTAATTGCAAGGGTTTAGAAGTCGATACCTCATTGATGGATTTGAAAGAGGATTTTGTTTGTTTACCATTGGCACAATCCTCACAAATGGTGTCTTTGATGAAGTGCAAGCTAGGTAATCCTTTTACAAGGTTTCTCTTAGACAATTTTGAGATTAACTCCATATTTGCATGTCCAAGTCTCTTATGTCAAATCCAAGGATTTTCATCAATTGCCGCAAGGCACTTCACATCTTGATTCACTAATTCATTCATCTCAAAAATGTATACATTAGATTTGCGATTAGCAATAAAAATAATTTTCTCATTCATACTAATGATGCATTTATCCGGTTTAAATGAAATATCAAAACCTTTGTCACTCAATTGGCTAATGCTAAGAAGATTATGATTTAAACCATTTACCAAATAAACATCTTCTATAATTGGTGAGGGTTTCTTACCAATAGAACCGATACCAATGATTTTACCTTTCTCACCATCACCGAAGGAGACATTGCCTCCTTCAATCCTTGATAGGGTTGCAAATAAATCTTTGTTGCCCGTCATATGATGTGAGCAATCACTATCAAGGTACCACATCTCTTTACGTCATTGCCGTGACGTTCCCTACAAAAGATAAAGATGAAGGTGTAGTAGGTTTAGGTACCCATGTCTTGGGTCCTTGGTGGTTAGTAGTCTTGGTACCTTTGGGTACCCATATCATTCCATAAAAATCATGGTTGTCTTTGATCCTACAATGAGTAAAAATATGTCCATGTCTCATACAATATGTGCACACAAAATTTCTTTTGTATGCATGAGTGTGAGAGCCATAAAACCTATTTCTACCATGATGATAATTAGCATAAGCATGAGTGGGTCTAGTCCTACCACGCTCAATCTCTAGTCTTTTAATCTTTGATCTTAATTGCTTATTCTCGAAATCGAGATCTCCTAGCAATTCATCTTTTAAAGCAAGAGAAGTTGTTAATTGTTCTAGCTTAATATCACAAGAAGCATGCAATTTTTTAAAAGAAGAGTATTCTTTAGACATTCTCTTAAATTCAAAGTTCAACTCTTCTAAAGCCATAGCTATGTTGCATTGCATATAGAAAGATTCACTTTCGGCCTCGGATATTACCTCATGTTCATTTCCCATGAAACAAGCATTTGGGTCATGAAGAGCAAGTTTAGCTCCCTCATCATCACTATCCGAATCACTTGGTTCGGATTCTTCCCATCCGGCATACATAGCATTTTTCTTCTTGTACTTCATGTACTTTTCCTTGAGCTTGGGGCAATCCTTAGCGATGTGACCCGGTTCATTGCATTCAAAACATTTACCTACACGAGAGGAAAACTTATTGTTAGATCGGGGATTAAATTTCTTGTTCATTTTTATAAGTCTAGAGATTCTTCTAGAGAGATGAGCCACTTCTCTAGAAAAATCAACTTCACTATCCGATGACGAAGAGGAGTTGTCACTAGCTCCTTTGAGAGCTATAGTCTTCAACTTTGGTGATGGCTCCTCAAGTTCCCGTGCTGGCATTTCCTCCTTCTCCTTCCCTTTGAGCTTCTTCTCATGGACCTTGAGCTTTCCGATAAGGCTATCGAGTGGTAGAGTGGTGAGGTCATGAGCTTCCTCAATAGCTGTAGCTTTGGGCTCCCATGCCGGAGTCAAGGAGCAAAGTATCTTGTAGTTCATCTCTTGAATGGACAATTGCTTATCAAGACCATGTAATTCATTGATGATATTAGTAAAACAGGAAAACATAGCATCAATGGATTCATTAGGAAGCATTTTAAATAGCTCATAATCATGCATAAGTCCACTAATCTTAGATTCCTTAACTTGGGGGGTTCCTTCATGTGTGATACATAATTTTACCCAAATTTCGTATGCGGTTGCACACGTGGAAACTCTATTGTACTCATTAGGGGAAAGACCACAAATTAAAGCGTTCATGGCCTTAGCATTGAGATTGGCTAGGTGCCTTTCATCATCGGTCATGTTCCCAACTTTGGACTTTTCTACATATTTCTTTTCTATGAGCTCTAGGATGTCAAGATCAATACAACGAAGATAAATTCTCATCCTAGCCTTCCAATAAGCAAAATTGCTCCCGGTGAAGAGTGGTGGTCTAGTCGTGGATTGTCCTTCTAACATATGCATATTCAAAGAGGCCTCAATTAGATCTTTTCTCTAAGGTGGTTAAACCAAAAATTAATATAGAGACCACGCACTGATACCAATTGTTAGACCCTAGAGAGGGGGGGGGGGTGATTAGGGTCAAGAGGCTCTAATTATGCAATAAAAATTAAGACAAGCAAACCATAGAAATCTAATGCAATCAAAGTAAGAGAGATAGGGTTAGGAATCGTTATCCTTGACGCGCGATGTGTTAACGAGGTTCGGTCCGCTGACCTACGTCCCCGCTCCCCACTCTCGAGGAGAAATCTACTACACACCCGGTTTGGAAGCCGAAACTTCATCTACACAGCGATCCCCACACGATCTCTCACTACACAGTTTGATCTCAACAGATCACACTCCCTCACAGTTGATCTACACAAGATCACACTCACACAGCAGTAGAAATGATGCAAGACTCTCTCTTTACACAGCCCCTATGGTAAAGAGAAAGATTACTAAAGCTGGGAAGTGAACACACACAAAAAAACACAGAGAAAAACACAGAGAACAGGTTTGAAAATTTTTCTCAGGAAGACAGCGTCTCTCTCTGGTTTTTGCAAAACGTTAGGGCAACTGGGAAGTTGGAGAAGTCTGGGTTTAAATAGAAAAGATTAATCATTTTAAAATCACAACCCAATCTTCCCAATTAAGAAAACAATCTCTTTTACGGACTCTTACTACAGACTGTGCCAAACACGGTTAAGTGAAAGCACAGCAAACGAGGCAATCGACCGTTTGAAAAAAAGTCGCGGTTTGACAAAAAAAACTTTCGGTTGACCGAATGGATTTTTGGTCGACCGAAAAAATAGTTCGGTCGACCGACCGAAAATCCGGTCGATCGCGAGCACTTATGAAAACTTAGAAAACAAGCAGAGCCATCATCAGTCGACCGGCGCGGTCGACCGATAGAAAAATCGAGATTTCGGTCGACCGCACCGGTCGACCGACGACCTCTCTGGAGACCAGTGACGAATGATCATATGTGCGGTCGATCGGTCCGGTCGACCGCATTCTGATACATTGCAGAAACTGATTTTGACTCAAACTAAAAAATTTAGAAAATATTTATTTGACCTCTGAAAATTATAAAACTTTGTAAAATGTTTTTAATACTAAAAACAAACTGTTTGGAAAAAGAATTTTGCAGATAGGTCCTCATACTTGTGAAAAATAGTATTTTGTGAAAAACGCTTAAAAGCTTAAGTATGAAAACGTGTGTGTGAGTCCCAATAGCTTCAGGTGAAATCAATAACTCTTTGCCTACATTCTAGCACTAGAGAGAAACATAAAAGATAGCTAATATCCTCATATTGAAAGCAATACTTGAGCTTTGATATAGCTTGAATCGGATGAAGCTTTTATTTGAATTTGTTGTTCTTGAAATAACGTTGCTTCATCATTATGCCTCCTCCTCCTTTGGATATCATCGTTGAAGCGCATATTCCATCCAATCCTCCATGAATGGCACTAACAAGCTTGATAAATGAATTTGCTACATTTGTACTCAATAAGCCATTAGTATCGTTAATGGTGGTTGTAAAACATCATCAAAACATAAGGGCTAACACGGTGTTCTTGTTGTGATTGTGATTACTTATTGGTTGTGATTTATCTCGAGTTATTATTCGTGTCGCCTCGAAGCTTCAGCCACGCACAACACCAGAAGCTAAAGAAACTACTCCCAAGCATCTTACTCCACTGCGGTATCTCATTGTATATCGTCCGTGCAGCCCCGATAACTAGCACTACGACATTAACATAAATGATCGTCAATGGCATAATGAACAAGCTTGTCCATTTGACCACATACAGGTCGGCATATATGTCATCTTCATCTTCGTTTGCCGATTTGGCTTTAAGAGTGAATGAGATCTCAATCCATGCAATAACTTTCAGTAGGTCCTGAAGCACCACCGCAAGGTGAGCTGATGTTCCTCTTATGACCTAGAACTGCTCGTTTCACCATAGCTCTTCGAGTGCAATCCCTGACCATTTCACTTCTAAGAGGGAAATAAGCGCGAGAGTGATAGTGATAGTGAGTAGGAAGACAAGGAATGTTACGTTGAGTCCAGGAACAATGAATTGATCAGAAAAAGAGGCATAGAGTGGGTAGAAAGTAGTAGACGGTGAGTAGGATTGACGTGAAAGGATAAATTCCAACATTGAGGTAAGCGATGCGTTAGAGGAATTTGAGGCGCCTGGTGGCTAGGAAGGCATTGGCCCAGCAGAGGACCTGGTGGAGGCGATCGGTCATGTTGACAGGAGTTGAGCCGCAGAAGGCGTCGCATTTTGTTAGACAATAGATGAAGCGCCATCCATGGTTGTGCATCCGGTATCCTATTACGACGTCCTCCGTCACCGAGCCATATATCCAGCCTACTCGGCCACCCCATTGTTGAACTAATCAATGTTTAGCATGTTAAACATCCCAAGAGCCACAGTGTGATATCCTAGGTGGAAGGGAATCCTAAGAGTCAAAGTATAATAAGTGGGGTGGTATTCTAAGAGATGACTCCTTGTATTCTATGCAAGTAAATGTGTAGAGTTAATGCATGGAATATGAAGGGTCATGTATAAGTCTATATAAACCCATGAGTGGGAGAATTTAAAATATGAAAAAAAAAGAAAACATAAGCACTAAATTCTTTGTCTTCTTCTACATCCCTCTCTCTCTAATTCTCTATCATACTAGCCTTAGCCAAAGTTTTTCTTCACTACTCAGTACAGAATTACAACATGTTATCAGAGCTTCATTACGACAACTGAGTGGTAAGAAACCCTACCTCTACAAAAACACCAACACCCACTACCAAAACTCTTCCAAATAGCCTCCTCAAAATGACCAATACAACCGTCGATTCTCCAACTTCATCTCGGATTCAAGTGGCTGACCCAATAGTCATTGAGTCTGACCCAAAACCTACCTCCGACGAGATACAAACACCGATCTTCTCCGGGGAGAACTACAACTTTTGGCGGATCAAGATGAGGATGATATTCAGAGTGGATGACCTTTGGAAGCTGGTGGAGAAAGGTTTCGAGGTGCCAGAAGACGAAGACTCTCTCACCCCGGCGGAGCAGAAGATATTAAAGCTTAACTACATGAGGGATGCCAAAGCCCTTGGGTTGATCCAAAATGCCGTCTCCGACTCCATCTTCCCCAGGATCTCCAACTAGGAGACAGCAAAGGCGGCGTGGGACATCCTCCAAGAAGAGTACCGTGGAAGTGAAAAGATACGGGCGGTTAAGCTTCAAACTATTAGAAAAGAGTTTAAGCAAATCTCTATGAGAGTAGAAGAAAGACTCGATGATTTTCTTACTAGATTCACCAATGTTATAAATCAATTAAAAATATATGGTGAAGATGTAACAAATCAAAGAGTAGTTCAAAAAATTCTTATTTCTCTCTCTAGTAGATATGACCCCATTGTAAGTGTGATAGAAGAAACAAAAGATATGGAGAAGCTTTCATTACAAGAGGCAATCGCATGGAGAAGCTTTCATTACAAGAGGCAATCGCATCCATCAAGGCGTTTGAGCAAAAGCTTGAGAAGAGGAATGAAACTTCTACCATGGAGAGAGCCTTCCAAAGCTTCAACATGAGCTCAAATCAACAACAGAGCCAGAAGCAAAAGAAGAAGAAGAAAGGAGGCAAGCCCAATTTTGCTCCAAAGCCTCAACAACAACAACAAAGTGGCAACTCACAACAAGGTAGCAAATCCACATGTAGAACTTGCGGCAAGTCTCATCAAGGGAAGTGCTGGTTCGAGGGGAAGCCCAAGTGCACCAACTGCTCCAGATTTGGGCATACCAAAGAGTTGTGCAGGACTCAAGCAAATCAAAACTAAAACTGCCGGCAAGACTTTACAAACCAAGAAGAGGACGACGAAGGTAATGTTTTCTTTGCTTGTCATGGAGGAAAAGATAGTGATGGTAGTCTTTGGTATATTAACAGTGGCTGTAGTAACCACATGACCGCGAACTGGTCACTGTTGATAGACTTAGACACATCCTATCTTGGTAGTGTAAAGATGAGAAATGGGAATATTGTAAAATCTGAAGGAAAGGGTATCTTGGCTATAAATACAAAAAAAGGAAAAAGATACATCAAGGATGTAATGCTTGTACCGGGTCTAGAGGAAAATCTGTTAAGTGTAGGTCAAATGCTCCTTAATGGTTATTTTCTAGTTTTTGGTGATCAAGTAGTGAAGATCTATGATGATAGGAGTTTTAACAACTTGGTGGCCAAAGTCAAGATGCAACCCAACAGAAGTTTTCCTCTCTCACTGCACTACTGGAACACTCAAGCTCTAAAGGTCGAAGAGGTGAACTCCTCCTGGCTATGGCACAAGAGGCTCGGACATCTCAACTTCCAAAGCCTCAAGACTCTTCAAAGCAGAGAAATGGTGCATGGCTTCCCAACCAATGAAGGAATTGAAGGTGTCTGCTCCAGTTGCATGAAAGGCAAGCAGCATCGAGGCGAGTTCCCAAAGGAAGGAGCATGGAGGGCAACAAAGCCTTTGGAGTTGATCCATACGGACATATGTGGTCCAATGAAGATGGAGTCCCTGGCCGACAACAAATATTTTATCACTTTTATTAATGACTTTAGCAGGATGGCCTGGGTCTACTTTTTGAGGCTCAAATCAGAAGCTTTCACCGTCTTCCAAAAGTTCAAAGCAATGGTGGAAAGACAAACAGACCCGGAGATCAAGAAGATTCGAAGTGATCGGGGTGGAGAGTACACTTCAGCAGAGTTCGAGGACTACCACAGCAACCTTGGCATCGAGAAGCAAACCACATGTCCATACACTCCTCAACAGAACGGAGTAGCAGAAAGGAAGAACCGGACTATCGTGGAGATGGCCAAGAGTCTCCTACATGAGAAGAACCTTCCCTACAAGTTCTGGGGAGAAGCAGTCAACACCGCAGTGTACCTTCTCAACCGGTGTCCAACAAGAGCATTGGAGGACAAGACCCCCTTCGAAGCATTCTCAAGTAGAAAACCTTCCTTAAACCACCTTAAGGTTTTCGGTTGTGTTTGTTTTGCTCACATCCCAGGCCAGTTGAGATCCAAACTGGAGGAGAACACAAGAAGGTGTATCTTTATGGGATACGTAAGCTATACGAAGGGCTACAGGCTCTTCAACCCGAAGACTCAAAAGATCATCATCTCACGGGATGTGGTCTTTGACGAATCAGCCAAGTGGAATTGGGATCTCAAGAAGGAGGAGCAGGTGCCCATAAACTACATCTACCTAGATTCAGAAAGCACCCAAGATCCAGATCCAGAGCCAGAAGTGCAAACTCTACAAAACTGTTCGAGTTCAACAAGCTCTGACTCAACCACACCAAGATCAAGTGCTAACTCCTCAAGCACACCATCCAACTCTAGTCCCAGCTCTTCTTCCTCCTCAGGTACCACTCCATTAAGATACAGAAATCTTAATGAGATTTACGCTTCATGTAATTTTTGCATATTGGAGCCTGAGTCATTTGAAGAAGCCATCAAAGAAGAAGATTGGAAGAAAACCATGCAGGAGGAGATCTCCATGATAGAGAAAAATGGCACCTAGGAGCTGGTAGAGAAACCTACAGCCAAACCAATCATCGGCGTCAAGTGGGTCTATAAGACTAAACTAAACCTTGATGGGTCCATCAACAATAAGAAGGCACGGCTTGTGGCGAAAGGCTATTCACAGAAGCCCGGAGTGGACTTCAATGAAACCTTTTCCCCTATCTCCAGACTAGAAACAATTCGTCTCTTGATTGCTCTAGCTGCTGACAAAGGGTGAAAGGTATTCCAACTCGATGTGAAGTCGGCATTCCTTAATGGGGTGCTACAAGAAGAAGTCTACATCTATCAACCGCAAGGGTTCGAAGTTGCAGGAGCCGAGGATAAAGTCTACAAGTTCCACAAGGCCCTTTACGGTCTCAAGCAAGCACCAAGGGCGTGGTATGAAGAGGTCAACTCCTACTTCACCCAACACAACTTCAAAAGGAGCCTTAGTGAAGCCACACTTTACATTCGAAGAGATGAGGTAGATATTCTCATTGTAGCTGTATTTGTAGGCGATATTATCTATACAGGCAACAGTGAGAAGCTTATGCATGAGTTCAAGAAAGACATGATGGAGGTGTACGAGATGACAAATTTAGGCCTCCTTCACCACTTTCTTGGCATGGGGATCCAGCAGGACGAAGATGTCATCATCATTCATCAACAGGCCTATGCACAATCAATCTTGAAGAAGTTCGGCATGGCAGATTACAAGCCCATCTCTACCCCACTGGTGGTCAGTGATAAACTCAAGAAGGGAGACTGTACCGAAGGAGAAGACCTTAACCTCTACAGAAGTATCATAGGGAGTCTCCTCTACCTCTCTAATACTCGACCTGACCTCATGTTTGCCTCAAGTCTCTTAAGCAGGTTCATGCATTGTGCAACAAGAGTGCACATGGGAGCTGCCAAACGGGTCCTTAGGTACATCCAAGGCACCCAGAATTTCGGGATCCATTTTGAGAAGAACTCCTTAGCAAAGCTATTCGGGTTCTGCGATAGTGACTGGGGAGGTGATGAAAATGACATGAAGAGTACCTCTAGATACTGCTTCACACTCGGATCAGGTGTGTTCTCCTGGGCGTCGATGAAGCAGGAGTCCGTGGCACTATCAACTACAGAAGCCGAGTACGTGGCGGCTTCTCAAGCAGCATCACAAATCAAGTGGCTGAGGGATGTGCTTGATGACATTGGTGAAAAACAACTGCAGCCTACTCCTCTCCTCTGCGACAATAAGTCAGCGATTGCAATGACAAAGAACCCCGTTTTCCACCAAAGGACGAGACATATCAAGAGAAAAATACCACTTCATCAGGGACGTGATCGTGGACAAGGAGATGGAGGTCATCTACTGCAAAACTGAAGATCAAGTTGCAGACATTCTTACCAAAGCTTTGCCGAAGGATCGCTTTTGCACACTTCGAGAACTAATGGGTGTTAAACCTGCTAACCCCTGAGGAGGAGTGTTGAACTAATCAATGTTTAGCATGTTAAACAACCCAAGAGCCATAGTGTGATATCCTAGGTGGAAGGGAATCCTAAGAGTCGAAGTATAATAAGTGGGGTGGTATTCTAAGAGATGACTCCTTGTATTCTATGCAAGTAAATGTGTAGAGTTAATGTATGGAATATGAAGGGTCATATATAAGTCTATATAAACCCATGAGTGGGAGAATTTGATATATGAAAAAATAGAAAACATAAGCACTAAATTCTCTATCTTCTTCTACATCCCTCTCTCTCTAATTCTCTATCATACTAGCCTTAGCCAAAGTTTTTCTTCACTACTCAGTACAGAATTACAACACCCATTCAGTTTTGTCTTCATACCTACGATAAACATGTAACTTTTCTCTAAACTTTTTTGAGAAAAAAATTTCCTCTTAAGATTGTTTGTGATTTATGTTGATTTTGTTGGTTCCCACTAACTATAACGTAGTTTTATATATTAGTATCGTGGTGCACCCGACATAGCATATGAGGGAATGGTTTAATTGAATTGTAAAGTGAATGAATGCTTTGTTAAGTTTTAACGGTTTTTTCCAGGGCGAGAGTGTTTCCATTGATTTTTCCAAAAGTGAGGGCATTTACATATATTTCTCCAAGTGTAGGAGGTGGTTGCATAGTTTTTTTTTTTAAGTGTGAGGTTATTTTTAGAATTTCTGAAGATGTGAGGCACAAGCCAAATGGAGGCTTTTCTTGAAAACGTGATATACAAGCCAAAAATGAGTATTTTCTTAAATGTATAGTATTAGATATAAGGTTGCAATGTGACCTCACCAGCATGAGATGACCGAGACAGCCTCGGCAACAGTGGGTGAATCGAGTGGTGGCCTAGGTGCAAGCAGTGAACTAGGTGGTCGACCATGATTCACCGAAGGATGATCAGCCAGGGGCCGCCCCTGGAACTCGGCAACTGGTGTCGAATTCAGAAACATTGGCGAATTCCCAAACTTCATCGGAGAGATAAGATCTGGGTGCACATCCCGCTCATTGGCCTCACTGCCACCTTCTTCACTGTCCTCCCACGTTACTGGTGCCAACACCGGGATCGGTTCACCTAGCACCTTGATTTGCCCGATGGCATCGTAATAATCATTTGCACGCGACGGATTGAAACCATACAAGGCATATCGACAAAACAAACATCCTGTACCCACATACATCGGACCATGCAGGCCATCGAGTGCACGCATATTGCCATCAAAGAACACGGTATTGTGATTCACATAGCGGTCTGAAGGATCAATCCCTTCAAACCTCTGTGGAAACTGTACATAGCAAATTCGATCCCCACCTCTGTCCAACATAAAACACATCACCTCCCGAATTGCCATACAATTATCAATATAGTGATCGCAGTTGAAGTTGAGTATAAAATCACTACAAGAAAAAGAAGAAATAGGGGCAATTATTTTCGTCACTTTTAATTCAATTAGAGGCAAATAAATGGAATTATCTGTCTCTAATTACATGAGTGGCAAATCTCGTATCCGCACCTAAATGTGGTGTTGCTAATAGTTATTAGGGGCAATATTGCACAAACTTCC
>BQKN01064072.1:0-17002 GCA_022839385.1 Asparagus kiusianus
CCGGATTGCGACCTCAACTCGGATTGTGAAGGCTTGAAGACTTGGACGACCAGATCTACGTGACACTACTCCGGATCTAAGCTTGGCTCTTAGATCCCGAGATTAGAGCGAGCGTTTCCTTGGTGAAACGATCCCTCTCGGCTACTATCTCCTTGGTGGGATAGTACCCGTTATACCACGTAAATCTGTTCAGATCGAGATTGCGCGGTGGTCCACGGTACTCAACCCCGGCACAGGCGAAGAACCCCACAAAGCGAGGGACCGTAAAACAGGAAACTAGTGATTTGTTCAAGGAAAGTTGTAATTTTTATTTCTTTATTTTGATTTTGTTGTAAACCGGATCTTATAAAAAGACCGGATTTCTTTGTAAACGCATAAAGTTGTTGTCAAAGTTGTAACAGAATCATCAATGAAGAATAACACAATTTCCCGCGCGAACAGTCACATGCGGAACGGACTTAAACAATCCGCATGCTAGCCCGACTCAAACGGTAGTCGGTAAAGGCTTATCAAACCCGTTGATGGCTGGGAATTTGCTAAAAATTCTATAAGTACGAGTCATTGACGCATCAATTCTATGGATTGGTCTCGTGACTCGAGTATCCGCCACGCTCTAATACCTTAAGAGCTTAAACTGTGTATACTCCAGCAGACGTACGAGTATAAACTGTGTCAAACGTCGAACAGCGCATCACAATGAAGGCTGGACGCCGGACAACGCGTCGCAATGAAGCTCAAATGTCGGACGACGCCATCAATCGATGATCAGTTCTATGTTGAATCAACCAACTCGAGCTAAAAATCAAGAAATCAAGAATCAGTTTCAAGTTCAAAATTCCAACAACGGTCAGACAATAAATGCAGCACCGGAACCCTTACAGACGTTCGACAAAGCAACGAATAGCCTGAAGGAATTGAAGGAATCCAGAACAGAAGCCATTCCAAAGTCCCGTTACACCGACTGAAGGTTGGGACAATCACATCCAAAGTATTCCAGACTCTTCTATAAAAGAACGAGGCTGAAATACTTTGGAGGGGGTATCTGTAGGCGTATAAAATTGCCTATAGGTCCCTTAGCACAGCTCGACGACGCCGATTCAACAAACGGATCATCGGGCGACATATCCAAACAAAACTGTTATCCCACAACGCTGAAGCCAAGCAATATGCGACGAAGTGGACTAACGAGGCAAACGAACCGCACGCTAACAATCCATTAGCACGCGGAATGAAGCCAACGGTTTGAGGAGTCAACGAGTCATCTAAACAAATGCGAACTCGGATGAACCACGACCGAATCAAGATCGGTTTCGGACTCGAACTCAGAAGCGGATTAACTGCCATATCTGGAATCAAGTCAACAAATCGATTCCAAACCAAGTCAACCACACAACCGAATCAAAGTCCAAATCAACAACGAATCGGAACCCGAACGACGGAACCTGAACGACGGACGAAACGGACAACACCCGGGGAACTCGGCCGAAACCGAGCCACCCTGAGGTGGCTCGGTGGCCGAGCCACCCTGAGGTGGCTCGGCTAAGGCTGAGCCACCCATGGGTGGCTCGGCCATGGCCGAGCCACCCAGGGGTGGCTAGGCACAGAACTGTGCAAATGCACAGTTCTGGGTGCCTATAAATAGGCCTTGTGCTCATTTGGTTCAAAGGTTGGATTTTGGAGGAGGCGAAGCCCTGCTGGATTGGAGGTTCAGATCTAAAAAGACTCAAACTTTAGGACTTCGGGGACTCCCTCATTCAGATCTGGTGCTCGGCGATCATCAACGCCAAATAAGGCAAGTGTTCGAGAGAACCGGATCTCAAATCCTCAGATCTACGTAGGTACACTCCGGATCTAAGCTTGGTTCTTAGATCCCGAGATTCGAGCGGTTGTTTCCTTGGTGAAACAATCCCTCCCGGCTATTATCTCCTTGGTGGGATAATACCCGTTATACTGCGTAGATCCGACCGGATCTAGATCTCGCGGTGGTCCACGGCAAACAACCCCGGCGCAGGCAAAGAACCCACCAAAGCGAGTGACCGCATAACAGGAACTCGCGATTCGTTCGACAAAGAAGGAAACAAGTTGTAATTTTTTTTATTTGTATTTTAATTTTCATTGTAACCGGCTCTTATAAAAAGACCGGATCTTTGTAATTCGATAAACGATTATTAAAGTGTACAATGATATCAACAATAAAGAAAGCAACGAATTTTCCCGCGAACACCCATGGGTGGCTCGGCCTTGGCCGAGCCACCCTGGGGTGGCTCGGCTTCGGCCGAGTCCCCCGGGTGTTCCGTCGTTTTGTCCTTTTCGGTTTTCATCCATGTTCCGGTCCGATTCGTTGTTAATTTGGACTCCGATTCGGTTGTGTAATTGACTTGTTCGGATTCGATTCGTTGATCTGATTCTTGATTTGGCAGTAAACCCACTTCTGAGTTTGAATCCGAGACTTGATTTCAATTCGATCACGATTCGTCCGAGTCCGCACTTGGTTGAATGACTCGTTGATTTATCAACCCGTTGGATTGATTCTGCACGTGATTGAATACATCTCATTGCTCGTGTGCGATTGGTTGGCTTCGTAGCCTTGCTAGTCCGCTTCGTCGCGTGTCGCTTGGCTTCGGCGTTGTGGGCTAACAGTCTTGTTTTGATACGTCGCCCGATGGTCCGTTTGTTGAATCGGCGTCGTCGAGCTGTGTTAAGGGACCTATAGGCAATTTTATACGCCTACAGATACCCCCTCCAAAGTATTTTAGTCTCGTTCTTTTATAGAAGAGTCTGGAATACTCTGGATGTGATTGTCCCAACCTTCAGTCGGCGTAGCAGGACTTTGGAATGGCTTCTGTTCTGGATTCCTTCAAATTCCTTCAGGCTATTCGGTGCTTTGTCGAACGTCTGTAAGGGTTCCGGTGCTGCATTTATTGTCTAACCGTTGTTGGAATTTTGAACTTGAAGTCGATTCTTGATTTCTTGATTTTTTAGCTCGAGTTGGTTGCTTCAACATAGAACTGATCATCGATTGACGGCGTCGTCCGGCGTTTGAGCTTCATTGCGACGCGTTGTCCGGTGTCCAGGCTTCATTGTAATGCGCTGTTCGACGTTTGACACAGTTTATACTCGTACGTCTGCTGGAGTATACACAGTTTAAGCTCTTAAGGTATTGGAGCGTGGCGGATACTTGAGTCACGAGACCAATTTGTAAAATTGATGCGTCAATGACTCGTACTTATAGAATTTTTGGCAAATTCTCAGCCATCAACAGATTTGATGAGCCTTTACCGACTACCGTTTGAGTCGGGCTAGCATGCGGATTGTCTAAATCCGTTCCGCATGTAACGTTAAGCTAAAAGAGTTAACCCTTTTAGTGCTACGATATTGAATACGTAGACTTCGTCTTTCTCCCGTGAAAAGACTAAACAGCAACGTGTATGAGACGTTGACTTAGGATTTTTGGCAAATCCTCAGCCCTCAACGGATTTGACGTGCTCTTACCGATTACCGTTTGAATCGGGCTTACATGCGGATTGTTTAAATCCGTTCCGCATGTGACGTTATGCTAAAGGAATGAACTCCCTTAGACTTTGTGCTATGATGTCGAATACATAGACTTCACCACTTGTTACGGGAATAGGTTACCCGGCGACGCGTGTTAGGTGTTGACTCTAGGATTTTTGGCTAACCCCTCAGCCTTCAACGGATTTGATTAACCTTTACCGACTACCGTTTGAGTCGGGCTAGCATGCAAATTATTTAAATCCGTTCGCATGTAACGTTGTGCTCAGAGATTGAATTCTCTAAGACTTTGTGCTATGATGTCGAATACATAGACTTCGCCATTGTTATGGGAATAGGCTACCCAGCAACGTGTATTAGACGTTGACTTATCCCTACTTAGGCTTCGGGATAAAAGTACCCCAGAATCGAACTCTGGTGTCTTTTTCAATCGGAAAAAGACTAAACCGGCGACGCTTGTTAGGCGTCGACTTATCCTTTCTTAGGATTCAGGATGAAATTCCCCATGCGTGTAAGGCATGGATTTTGGTGTTATTAATAACAACCTGCCACAATGTTGAATATGTGGACGAGTGTTCTTTTTAAACGGTTAAGAACTAACCGGCGGCGCGTGTTAGGCGCAGACTTATCCTTGCTTAGGTTTCAGGATAAAATACCCCAGAATCGAACTCTGGTGTCTTTTTCAATCGGAAAAAGACTAAACCGGCAGCGCGTGTTAGGCGCAGACTTATCCCTGCTTAGGTTCGGGATAAAATTCCTAGGATGAATCCTAATATTGACAAATTTTGGAAAAGAAGTGGTGTGGGGAAGGAAGAATTTTATATTCTATTCCCCGAACAAGGAAGGAAGAATTTTATATTCTATTCCTTGATTCTGGAAAGGAATAATTTTATATTCTATTTCTAGTGCAAGAAAGAAACTAGAAGTGGGATCTCCACTTCGAGAATCTGGAAGATCTAGATAAACTTTACCTTTCATAGGATGAGTTATCTGATCGAAAGAAGAATTCTTCGTTTATCGAAGTGAAATTTCTACTTCGGTTATAACCATGAGAAGGTTGAACTAAAGAGAAAAAAAAGGGAGTTCTTTCGTTTATCGAAAGGGGACTCCGGATTGAAAGTGGACCTCTTGTTCATGGAAGGAATCAAGAGGGCCAGAAGAACATTCTTGGTGGACTCACTGTCGATTAGAATTGACCACTGAGGGGTTTTGGAAAATGAATTTGGGTTATCCTCTAGAATATTAAGTGTAATATTCTTCGAGGAACTTCCCGATACATTAGTTATCCACCCTCAGCTTTCTTTGCAACGCTGGGTTTGACATTACAATCAGTTATATGACCGGGTTATCCCTAAGAATATTACATTTAACATTCTTCCGGGAACTTCCCGTTACCTGAATTATCCACCCCCAGCTTTCTTTACAAAACTGGGTGTATCATTGAATTAGATGCACGATCGGGTTATCCTTAAGAGCACCACGCATGACACTCTCCAGGAACTTCCCGTGGAAATAGTTTAGACTCATATACCTATTGGAGTATCAGGGAGCAGTTTAACCTCTTATACCGGTCGGAGGATTGAGAAGCAGTTTATACTCGTATACTCTTCGGAGTGTAAAGAAGCAGTTTATACTCTTATACTTTTCGGAGTTTCAGGAAGCAGTTTATACTCTTATACCGGTCGGAGTTATGCCGTTTTCAACTGGCTCACTCTAGCGTTATGACACCGGCTTCAACCAAGGTCTGGATGCTATTCTTGAGTGTAAAGCACGCCTTGGTTGGGTGAAGGATCCTCCTGTGGTATGCGCAGTACTTCGGATCCGCAATATCGTCAGCTTCCTCCTGATTCGTGATCGGTGGGAGCTTGATCTTGTTATTGTCAAGGAGGGATTTGAAGATGGCTGGAACATCTTCGTCCTTGAAGGAGTACTCTTTTTGAGGCCTCTGATCCGAAGTCTTTTGCTGCCTCCGGGACTGCTGTTGCAATGTTTGATTAGCATCGACAGTCGTTGCGGGTGTCTTTCCTTTACCACGGGAGGCGAAGTTCGAGTTCGGAGGATTTGTCGTCGATTGACTCCTCTCGGCCTTCTTCCTTCGGAGGAAGCGTTCGGCTTGTTCCCCTCGGACCTTCAAGTCTTTCCAAGTGCTGGACGGTGCTGTTCCCATTGCTTCCAACACGTCCAATGCGAGGTTGTTGTGGCAAGTCTGGAGAATGAACTCCTCAGTGATTGGATCCCGATAATTCAACGCTTTGTTCCGGAACCTCTTGACGAAGGTTTCGACCGGTTCCCCGTCCTTTTGTTTCTCGTCGAGCAACGTTCCGATGGATATCTCGGTGTCGTCGTCAAAGAAGTTAGCGAGGAATTTTGTCTCCATGTCGTCCCAGCTATTCACGCTTCCTGGCTTGAGGCGGCGATACCAATCGAAGGCGGCTCCGCGAAGAGTACTAATGAATGACCACACCATCAGAGGCTCATTGCCGGAGATAACACCCAGATGCGATTTGAAATAAATCAAATGCTGAGTGGGGGAACCTTTCCCATCGAACGGCGTGAAGTTGATTAAACTAAACTTCTTCGGATAGGGAATTGATTCCCACTCTTTTGGGTATGGACAAGGAATGCCCGTCTTCTTCACCTCTTGAGCGGAAATCAACGTATTGATCTTATTCTCGAGGTTTTTGATCTTGAGGTTTTCACCTGTACCTTCGTTAGCATCCTCATTACCACCCCCTGCGTTGATGGGAGGGTCATTGGCATTATGAGTTTCATTTGCACCTGTGTCCTCATCTTCCAGATTGTTCTGGTTACGACGACTTGATTCACCTTGTTGGTTCCTCAGTGCCTGGAGTTGTTGGTCATGCATCTCTTTCATAGTCTGCATGGCCATCTGCATCTCGAGCCTGAAGCTCTCCTGTTGTTTGGCCATGGCTTCTTCAAGCATCTTGGCCACTTGTTCCGCGCTTATCATGAATGACTCGCGGGGTTCTCCTTCGTTGGATACAGTGTTGTCAGATGCAACCGCAGAGCAAACATCCGATTCCTCATCTTCTGAAGGTGGTCGTATCCGAACCCTCCCATACGTTCTTCATGAGATGGCTCCAGACTGCAAACGGGTTAGACGCTAGGATGCTCTCAGAATCGACTCGAGATCATCCCGTGCCAATGTCCCCTTGTTGGTCATGTTAGCGGTGACTCTTGGAAATTCTCCATCTTCAACCCCCGCTCTCCTTCGTCGGAAATGCCTAGGCCTTGGCTTTGGCGTTTCAGTGCTGAGCCTTTCGAACACCGAGACTCTCTCAGGGACTGCCTTGACGCAGTTGCATTCAGACAGTACCGCCCGAATGAGCTTGGCACAGGGGCATTGAGTCTTGAGCCTATGAGGACTTCTCTTTCTGGCTCTGCTCGTACCCCCAGCACGATAGTACAGCTTGTCCGTTTAAAAGTCGGAGCAACCTATCATGTGTTGGTACGATCTCTCAGGTATAATGTCATCGTCATCAGATGATAACGCTTCCTTCTGAGAATGAATCGCCTTCTTCGGGCTTTCGAGAGTCACGCGCCTTGAAACACGCCTTTGCGAGCGCGAGTTCTCAGCGAGCTCCTGAACTTTAATGTGCAAATTGGCATGCACAGCTGCTTTGAACTCCTTGTCATGCTGAGAATGACGGCGACCCCCAGCATGTTGAGCCGTTTGGGGCTTCTTCATCGGGCCCAAACGTTCTTGAACTGGAGCTTTGCATCGTCCATCGGGAAGTGGGGCGAGGCGCTCCAAGATTGACCTCCTTCTCCGGGATGGTTCAGGAGGTTGAACTCATTTTGAAGGCTGTATTGATTGTTCCTTTGCCTGAGTTGTGGTTTCTGACTTCGGCTTCCATATTTGGCGGGTTGGTGGCGGCTTCTTGGCCATCTCCTTCTGCAACCTTCTACGGGCTTCTTGGACTTGAGCCCGTGCTTGCGCTGAGAGTGCGCGGCGCTTGTGAATGCGCTCCTCAAGTGTTGAACGATTCCGTTTGACACGGATCCATTCGTTGGTTGGCGGCTTGGAGGAGTTGCCACTCATCTGTTGTTGAGGCTGCTTGCCTCTTCTGTTCTTCAGAACCGTGTTGTAGCGGATCCCATCCACAGATTCCATTGCCTTTGCGAATTGTTTCGCAAGGCGTTGACGTTGCCTTTGGCGGGCTCTCTTTGAGAGAGTCACCACGCCCTCGGCAACGGAGGATTTGGCCAGAGCGGATCTGACCTGGTTGGAAGTTGGAGAGACCTCACCCAATGCAGCTTCGGCATCCAGCGGGGCGAGATCTTCGTTGGTAGCTTCAACTTCTTCGTACCAACGAACATTTCTCCTGGAGGAGAACTTCTTGGACTTGCGGGGGGAGGTTGATCCGGACGAGGATGACAAGTACGCCTCGAACTTTTGCTGATCGAACTCGTATTCGACCTCCTCCATGACCGGGATTGAGATCCGCGGCTGCGACGCTCTGATCTCGGCAGCGAGATCGGTGGCTCCCACTGTGGTCGCCAGATTGTTCGTGGGAAAAATTGTAGCTTTCATCATTGATTCCATTGTATACTCTTGTAACAGTTTATCGATTATAAAGATCCGGTCTTTTTATAAGATCCGGTTACAACAAAAATCAAATAAAAAAGAAATGAAAATTACAAATTTGTTTCCTTGTTTGTCAAACAAATCGCGAGCTCTTGTTTTGCGGTCACTCGCTTGCGTGGGTTGTTTGCCTACGCCGGGGTTGTTTGCCGTGGACCACCGCGAGATCTAGATCTGGTCGGATCTACGCAGTATAACGGGTATTATTCCACCAAGGGAGATAATAGCCGGAGGGATCGTTTCACCAAGGAAACGACCGCTCGAATCTCGGGATCTAAGAACCAAGCTTAGATCCGGAGTATAACGACGTAGATCTGAGATCCGGGATCCGATTCCTCTTGAACTCTTGCCTTATTTGGCGTTGACGATCGCCGAGCACCGGATCTGGATGGACAAGCCCTTGAAGTTCCAAAGCTCCAATCTTTTCTAAGTTCTTAGATCTGAATCCGGCAGAGCTTCGACTCCTCTTTTTCCAACCCTTGAACAAATGAACCTGAAGGCCTATTTATAGGCACTCGAAACTGTGCCTTGGGCACGGAACTGGGCCTAGCCACCCATGGGTGGCTAGGCCTTGGCCGAGCCACCCTGGGGTGGCTAGGCCTTGGCCGAGCCACCCTGGGGTGGCTCGGCCACCGAGCCACCTCAAGGTGGCTCGGCTTGGGCCAAGCCACCCTGGGGTGGCTCGGCTTCGGCCGAGTCCCCCGGGTGTTCCGTCGTTTTGTCCTTTTCGGTTTTCATCCATGTTCCGGTCCGATTCGTTGTTAATTTGGACTCCGATTCGGTTGTGTAGTTGACTTGTTCGGATTCGATTCGTTGATCTGATTCTTGATTTGGCAGTAAACCCACTTCTAAGTTTGAATCCGAGACTTGATTTCAATTCGATCACGATTCGTCCGAGTCCGCACTTGGTTGAATGACTCGTTGATTTATCAACCCGTTGGATTGATTCTGCACGTGATTGAATACATCCCATTGCTCGTGTGCTATTGGTTGGCTTCGTAGCCTCGCTAGTCCGCTTCGTCGCGTGTCGCTTGGCTTCGGCGTTGTGGGCTAACAGTCTTGTTTGGATACGTCGCCCGATGGTCCGTTTGTTGAATCGGCATCGTCGAGCTGTGTTAAGGGACCTATAGGCAATTTTATACGCCTACACGAAATGGTTAAGGGCTGACGTGATCCTGCTGATTTCTGATGTTCCACCTTTCCTTATTGACAGGTAAGATACCTAGCTTCATACTCTCAAATTTTTCCTACGTATCACACTCCATCCAAACGTGCATCTTCAGGTCTTTGTACATCTTTGCGGTGCCTGGATGTACTGAGTACCGATTGCGGTGTGCCTCATCAAACAACTCCCTCTTCAGCTCTGCACTAGCTGGCATAACCAATCTACCCTTCATCCGTAGACCTTCATCTGCTCCAATGGTCCAATCAGCCTTAGGCTCTTTGGAAATCTCCTCCTTACAGATTTGAATCCAAGAATTCTCCAACTGGGTTCTAACAACTATGCCACTCCAAGTTGGTTGCACTGATATAGCTCCCAAAAATACACTAGTGCCACCAAACTCAGGTCTAAAATCAAACTGGCTAAGAGTGAGAAGGTCTCGGTGCAATGAGCACCTCAAAGCCGCAATCTGATTTCGACGCTTCCTACTTAAAGCATCTGCTACAACGTTCGCCTTCCCTGGATGATATTGAATCGTGAACTCGTAGTCCTTGATAAACTCAATCCATCTCCTCTGTCTCTGGTTGAGTTCCTACTGATAGAAAAGATATTTTAGACTCTGGTGGTCTGTGAACAGCTCAAACTGTACTCCATACAAGTAGTGTCTCCTTGACTTTAGTGCAAATACCACTGCTGCTAGATCCAAGTCATGAGTGGGTTAGTTCTGCTCCTGCACTCTCAACTGCCGTGAGATATAAACTACTACTCTCTGAGTCTGCATAAGCATGCCTCCTAATCCTGCCAATGATGCATCTGTGTAGATGACGAATATCCTGGATAAACTTCCAATAATAGTCGGCCAAACCCGAAAAGCTACAAATCCATGTCTCCGTCGTTGGCGGCTCCCAATCAAGAACTGCTACAACCTTAGCTGGATCCACTGCTATGCCCCCTCGGCTGATGACGTGGACTAAAAAATCTAACTTCTGAAAACCAAAATTCACACTTGCTGAATTTGGCATATAACTGATGTTCTTGTAGAGTCTTCAAAGATAACCGTAGATGCCGCCCATGATCTGCCTCCGATCTCGAATAAATGTGAATAACATCAATAAAACTATCACGAGCTGATCCATGAAGGGACGGAAAACCGGGTTCATAAAATACGTGAATACAGCGGGTGCATTGGTCAATCCAAATGGTGCGACCAGAAATTTAAAAGATTCATATCGAATCAGGAAAACACGGCTTTGGGAAAATCCATCCCCCTAACTCGCAACTACAATAATCCAAAACGAAGATCAATATTCGGGAAACATGCTCTTCGTACAAATGATCGAACAAGTCATCAATCCTAGGTAGTGGATGCCTACTCCGGATAGTGACCATGTTCAATTCCCGATACTCTATACACATCTCATACTGCCGTCCCTTCTTCACGAAGAGGACCGGCGCGCCCCACGGAGAATGACTCCGACGAATAGAACCCTGAGCTAACAACTCGTCCAACTGGGTCTGAAGCTCTCTCATCTCAGCTGGCGCCATGCGATAGGGTGCGCGGGATATCAGGGCTGTGCCCGGCTACAACTCAATACAAAACTCAACCTCTCTCACAGGAGGTAACCCAGGTATGTCCTGAAAGACATCCTGTAATCCGAGACAGAAAGCGCTTGTTCGCCAAGGCGAACAAGTGGAGAACATGCTCAAGAGGCTGGAAGCCGAAGAACCCCAACCGAAAAGAGGAGCTCCAGAGTAGAGTTCGTCCAGAAATCCCCCTTGGTCAAAGGGTAAAGAGACCATGGCTGTCGAGACAACTTCAGCCTCTAAGCCAGCTCAGAAGCAAAAAGCTACATCTTCTGAACCCCGTTTCAAGAAGCAGTACGACTTCCGAGATGATCAAGTGGTTGCTATCTTCAATACCCTACTCAAGAGCAACAAGATAAAGCTAATAGAGATAAGGTGGCCCGAGGATGTGGCTAAAACAAATGATCCTAACTACTATGTGTACTACAGGATGGTTCATCATACCACCTCCAAATGCTATAGCCTCAAGGATAAGATCCAGGCCCTTTATGAAGCAGAGGTCCTAAAGAAGGAAACCACAAAGAAGAAAGTGACTACAAACATGGACACATTAATGTTCGAAAAAGACCTCCCAGAAGCCCTTGCACCATCGAGGGTTGTGCCCGTCCCCAAGGCAAAGATGAGGATCATCAACACTGACCTTCACTGTCAGCAAGAGAGGTTTGGTGCCACAGACCTTGCCATCAGGACAAACGATGTAGGTCCATCCCGATCTCCTCGAAGACGAGCAGCGGACTTCTAAATGCTCAAGGAAGTCTAAGGGTAAGGCTAAGCTCAGCAACATTGTGTTTGCAATTCCAGATGATAACAAGGGGGAAGTGACTATCGTCACTAATTTTGATGACGAGAAGACCATATTAGCTACCATGCCAGGGAAAGACTTCTCTAAGTAGTATGTTCCAATAGTGGAAACCCCTTCGAAGTCACCAGCAGAGCACCACTAGCAGCTCAGCCAGGGCCTGACAGGCCTAAATAGAAAGACTTGTGATATAACAAAGAACTAATGAAGGAGATGCCCACCAGCTCAAGTAGTCAGGCATTTCAGTTCATTGTGCTTATACAGCTGGCTAATATTCCAGCTAGAATCACTTTGTATGAACTCTTACGGTTATCCAAGTCTACCCGGGAAGCTCTACGAGAAGCGCTAGCTAACAGTGAGGCTTCCGCAACTCTTTTTCTGCCTACTCCTGAAGAGGAAGAAGGAAAATAATGTCCTCAGTGTTGTCTGTCATCCAATCAGCATATCCCTTGCATCACATTCACTCCTGATGACATACTTATCAACACTATGAAACATGATCGGACGTTGTACTTCATCAGATACGTCGGTTCTAAAGAGTAGACAAAATCCAAGTGGATCCAGGGTCTGCTCTGAGCAATGTTCTGTTGGCCTTCTTGTTTTGATGATGTTTAACAAACAATTTACCACTAATGTTGTTTGTTCAGTATTTGTGTTTTCTTATTTATTATAGACAAACAATGAGTTAGAGGTTAGATAAAATTACGCTTCAACGATCATATCCAATAGAGGTTGGAGGAATTGTGGAGTGAAGCCTATACAATTTAAGTTAAAGATCCAATTACAAGCTTCATCCGTAAGTTTACCAAGTTGAGCTACAATGAAGATCAAGATCAAGCTTAGATAACATAGTTTAGGTTTTATATAATGTGTGTTGATACTTGAAGCTCAATCATATACACACATACACGTTTTGGTTTTATATATATATATATACACACATATGTTTTGGTTTGATAGTCTTCAAGTTTTACTTTGAAACAATAGAATACAATTGAAAATACATTTCTTGTTTCATACTTACATGCATATATTTAATTTCATCAATATCAATTTTATTTAGTTCTATGAAATTACGTTTTAGTGCATTATATGTGTATTTTGGTAAAATACTATATTCATTATTTATAGACATCATAACAATAGTTTATATCTTTTATCAAGTCTATATAATTAGTTCATAAGGTTTCAAAATGTTGTTTAAGTCAAAATATTAAAATATCAATTTTTAGGTTTTCATGTTTTTGAACATATTTTGCAAAATGATGATATTTTACAAATAGAAAATGAAATTTGGAAAATTCTTTTGTAATATGTTCATTTACATGTTTATATACATTTCCCAAAGGTTCATTACTTTTGGACATCATTTGTTATTTTTAACAATTTTCCAAAAGTCAGAAAAATACTTTCAGAACCTGTATTTTCATATATTAGTTTGCGGTCGACCGCCACGATCGACCGCGCCTATGTTTTTCCCTAAGGAGCCAGTAGAGACTTTCGTGGTCGACCGTGACAGTTGACCGTGATGGTTGACCGTGACGGTCGACCGTCAGCCTGTATGTTCCTACGGTCGACCTCCACGGTCGACTATAGCTTTCTCTAGAAGTTTTCTCAGGTTTGTATATGCCTCGCGGTCGACCGTGAGAATTTCATGGTCGACCGCCGCACTATCTTTTCATACACCAACGGCTGTTTGCTGCAGCTATTGTTTGGGGATTTTTGGTCATTTGTTTGGGGTTTTTGGCTGAGGTTTTGGGAGGCTATAAATACTCCATTGATCTTAGTTCTCATAACAACAAAGAGAGTATTTTAAAACAAGTTTAAAGAGTTTTAAACAAGGATTTAAGTTTGGTTTAAGTTTGTTTAAGAAGCTTTTAAGTATTTGGAAGTTTGAGTTTGTGAAATCAATTTCACAAGGGCTTGAGGAGATCAACTATTGGTGTTTGGGCATCCAACTATTCTCCCTCTACCTCTTGATCTATTGAGAAGTTTTCTAAACTCTATTTCTAGCTTTACATCTATTTGTTTGATTATCATGTTATTAAAGCTAGTTTTATATTGAGTTTAGTTGATTTGATTTCACTCATTGTTTACACACACCCACTTGAGCTTATTGTATTTGCATACATTGTATATTTGGGTTGGTAAGAGTTGTAACAATTGTGTGTGAGCTTTCATTGTGTTCTCATCCATATTAGAGAACGATCATTTATTGTAATTATGCTTATTGTGAGGATCACTTTGTAATACACTTGTACACCAAGAGAAGTGGGTGGCGAGAGTCGGAGATCGTCCTAAGAGAAGTGGCGTCAGTTGACGAACCTAGAGAGAGGTTGTATCCAAGCATTTTAGGGAGACACATCTAGGTCCAACACTTGAGAGGGTATAGAGTAGGATTATAAGAGTGTTGATTGTAAAGTTTTTGGTTAGCTAGAAAACTGTATTGTGAGGTGTAAATGTTATTCGGGTGAGCATAGAAAACTCGGTTGTGATAGTGGAGATCTCCTCAAGGTGAGGAGCAGAGATGTAGGTCATGGGGACCGAACTCCGTAATTATATAGTTTGTTTGTAATTGCATTGGCGCACTTATTTTTATGTTCATATCTTATATCGTCTTTGTATATTGCTTGTTGATTATATTGCCCACTATCTAGTTTAGATTGTTTACCCTTGTGTTAATTATATATCCTTGCATATATCCCATAGTATATCTCTTTGCCAGGATATTTACCTTTGTTCATATTGCTTATTCTTGCTTATAACTTATTGTATATCTATCTTACAAGAATAAATTATTAATTAGTTTTAATTAGCATAAAATCGGATTAGATTAGCATAAGACCCTAATCACCCCCCCCCCTCCTCTAGGGTCTAACAATTAGTATCAGAGCTTGGTGCTCTTTGATTTAAGGTCTAATCACCTTGAGTTAAAGATCCAAGTTATCTTATTTGTGCTACTCTAGTTATGATTACATTTGTCTTGCTTGCATATATTCACATATATATATCATGAATATGGGTGCATTTCGTTTAGGCTATGATCCAAATATTGCTCCAAAATATAGAAATTTCCCTTATGCTCAATGGTGCTCTAAATTTAAAATATTTGTTGAATCTAGAAATATCGACTTATGAAAAGTTATTGATTGTGCTTATATTATGCTCACATTGGAGAAATCCAAGTGGAGCAATCATGATAAGAAAATATTTACAATGAACAAGCTTTTGTTAGAATTTTTGCTTAATGCTTTTGACTCATCATTTTCTAACAAATTTGTTCATTTTGATAGTGCTTACAAATTTTAGAAATTCATTGAAGCACATCAAGGGGACTTTGAGGCAATCCGACAAGCTTTGGAGGATTCTTCTTCAAGTTCATGTGGAGCATCATGCACACGACCACAAGAGGATAACTCTTATGTAGTAAGCGATTCCGATTCCGAAAATGATTTATCTATTGATGAGCTCGCTTGTGTGTATATAAGAGATTGTCTCATGCCTATACAAAATTACAAAATAATTTTATATATCTAAAAAGCAAGCATGTAGATTTGAAATCCGATCATGAGATACTAGTTTCCAAATTTGATGTCATTGCAAAAAAAATACAAATGCTTAAAGAGAACAATGACGTGTTAATTTTGAAAAATAAAAAATTGACCTTATCCATATCTAGCTTATCTCATGCTGAAGGTAATTCCATGTTAGAAGTAAAAACTATTAAAAATGAGTTTAATTCTTTTAGAAATGATCATGTTTCATCTACTTCTATTTCCAATACATGTATGCAAAATAATGAGTTGAGTCAAGTTAAACATCGCATATCTTGTTTAGATTCAACCTTGAAAACATGTATAGTAAATCATGATAAGCTTATGAACATGTGTGCTAAGTCTCATGCTACTACACCTAAACATATCACACATCATGCACACATGTATAGCAAAATTCACAAGTGTTCCATTTGCGGCTGAAAAAGCCATTTTGCTAATTTTTGCTATGATGCACACAAGCCTAAGAATGTTAATGCTCTTTGTGCATCTCATGTAGCTTCATCATCATGTGCACTTACACATTCACATGCTCATTCTCACAAAGTTCATCTTAAGCATGCTAGTGTGTTCAAGTGTGATCATTGTGGTCGTTTTGGTCATTTGACCAAATATTGTTTTGATTTGAAAAAAAATCATGTTTGCCAAATGTTTCTTGTAAACCACATGTTTTTAAATATGATGTTTATGGTAGGTTTGGACATCTTGCTAAATTTTGTTTTGATTTGCAAAAAGCTCCAAAGTTGCAATATGTTCCAAATAGACCATTGTTTAAGAATGCTTTTCATTTGCAAAATGAATCTAAATGACAATCTTTATTTATAAATGATTCCCGTGCACGAGCTAATGGTCCATAAAAACAAATGGATCTCTTTCATTGTACAAATTATAATCGGAAGGGTCATTTGAATGAATATTATTTTGACCGTGTTAGTGCACTATATGTGCCCAAGAGGGTTCATAACCCTAGGGTTTTAAGCTTAAATGATAGGGGTCATGTCCCTAAACCATTTGGTACCAAGAATACTTGGGTACCAAAACAAATTTGATTTTAAACCAAAAATTTTAATGTTTTTATTTTTTTTAAAATTATGCTTTGAAATTTTTGTATATGAAAATAATTTTTCTTTGATCAATTCTTTTGTTTTCATGACTATTAGTTTCAATTTTGATGAGAGGTTTGTGCATATATAACCCTCCGGGTTTATTGGGTGTTTATTTTCAAATCATGTTTACTGGATGCTAGAATGTTTATATGGGTTGGAACAAGCTCAAGAGCTTGATACATTGTTGCCTCTCTTGAAATTCTTTTGTCAAAGATTTTGTTTTGATTTGTTGCATTGAATTCATTATATTTCACTTATGTGATGATATTTATTTGTTTGTGCTCATGGTCATCTATTCGTGCCTTATAATGTATTCTATAAACGGTTTGATCAAGTTATACAAAGAAAATTTTCCTTTTTGATCAAACATTCTTTTTGGACTTAAAATTTGATTTATGATTTCATTTGGTTAATTTGTTTTCATTTGAAAACTTTTTGCATAATTCTCATGTTCCTATTCTTTTGATTTTATAAATATATTTTTACACTATGTTTTTATAATTGTGCAATTAGACACTTCTTTCACAAATGATATATCTATATGTGTCCTCATTATCCTCTTGTATGTGAGTAATTTTAAGTATTTTTTTTACTTGCTCACATGTTTTGCCTTGGTCTTTACTTCATATACTTCATATGACATTTTGATAGGGGGAGCAATCCCTATATATATATATA
>BQKN01064072.1:17102-35562 GCA_022839385.1 Asparagus kiusianus
ATATATATATATATATATATATTTGTTATACTCACCCATGCTTATTGATAGGGGAGCTTTCGTTCTCTTCATTCCTTGTTTTTCCCTTTTTGATGTTATCAAAGGGGGAGAAATATTATGAGTATATTCTTTTTTTTATATGCATGATAATTACAATATTGTATATTTATTTCCTTTCATGCATATATTATTTTTTATAAATTATTTGTCATCATCAAAAAGGGGGAGATTGTTGGCCTTCTTGTTTTGATGATGTTTAACAAACAATTTATCACTAATGTTGTTTGTCTAGTATTTGTATTTTCTTATTTATTATAGACAAACAATGAGTTGGAGGTTGGATGGAATTGCGCTTTAACGATCATATGCAATGGAGGTTGGAGGAATCGTGGAGTGATGCCTATACAATTCAAGTTAAAGATCCAATTACAAGCTTCATCCGTAAGTTTACCAAGTTGAGCTACAATGAAGATCAAGATCAAGCTTGGGTAACTTAATTTAGGTTTTAAATTATGTGTGTTGATATTTTAAGCTCAATCATATATACACATATACGTTTTGGTTTTATATATATAGTTATATATATACATATATATTTGGGTTTGATAGTCTTCAAGTTTTAGTATGAAACAATAGAATACAATTAAAAATACATTTCTTGTTTCATACTTATATGCATATATATGATTTAATCAATATCAATTTTATTTAGTTCTATGAAATCATGTTTTAGTACATATATATGATTTCATCAATATCAATTTTATTTAGTTCTATAAAATCATGTTTTAGTATATTATATGTGTATTTTGATAAAATACTATATTCATTGTTTATAGACTTCATAACAATAGTTTATATCTTTTATCAAGTCTATACAATCAGTACATAAGGTTTCAAAATGTTGTTTAAGACAAAATATCAAAATATCAATTTTCAGGATTTCATGTTTTTGAACATATTTTGAAAAATGATGATATTTTACAAATGGGAAATGCAATTTGAAAAATTCTTTTGTAACATGTTCATTTACATGTTTATATACATTTCCCAAAGTTTCATTACTTTTGGACATCATTTGTTATTTTTAATTATTTTCCAAAAGTTGAAAAAACACTTTCAAAACATGTATTTTCATATATCAGTTTGTGGTCGACCACGCCTATGTTTTTCCATGAGGAGCCAGCAGAGGCTTTTGTGGTCGACCGTGACGGTCGACCGTCCGCCTGTAAGTTCCCACGGTCGACCATCACGGTCGACCGTAGCTTTCTCTGGAAGTTTTCTCAGGTTTGTATATGCCTCGCGGTCGACAACGAGAATTTCACGGTCGACCACTGCACTGTCTTTTCATACATCAACGGCTATTTCCTATAGCTGTTGTTTGGCGCTTTTTGGTTTTTTTTTTGGGGTTTTTGGCTGATGTTTTGGGAGGCTATAAATACCACATTTATCTCAGTTCTCATAACAACTAAGTGTTTTAAAACAAGTTTAAAGAGTTTTAAACAAGGGTTTAAGTTTGGTTTAAGTTTGTTTAAGAAGCTTTTAAACATTTGGAAGTTTGAGTTTGTGAAATCAATTTCACAAGAGCTTGAGGAGATCATCTATTGGTGTTAGGGCATCCAACTATTCTCTCTCTACCTCCTGATCTATTGAGAAGTTTTCTAAACTCTATTTCTAGCTTTACATCTATTTGTTTGATTATCATTTTATTAAAGCTAGTTTTATATTGAGTTTAGTTGATTTGATTTCACTCATTGTTTACACACACTCACTTGAGCTTATTGTATTTGCATACATTGTATATTTAGGTTGGTGAGAATTGTAACAATTGAGTGTGAGCTTTCATTGTGTTCTCATCCATATTAGAGAACAATCATTTATTGTAATTGCGCTTATTGTGAGGATCATTTTGTAATACACTTGTATCCCGAGAGAAGTGTGTGGCGAGAGTCGGGGATCGTCCCAAGAGGAGTGGCGTCGGTTGACGAACCTAGGGAGAGGTTGTATCCGAGCACTTGAGGGAGACACGTCTAGGTCCAACACTTGAGAGGGTGTTGTTGGCCTTCTTGTTTTGATGATGTTTAACAAACAATTTACTTCTAATGTTGTTTGTCAAGTGTTTGTGTTTTCGTATTTATTCTAGGCAAACAACGAGTTGGAGGTTGGATGGATTGTGCCATAACGATCATATCAAATGGAGGTTGGCGGAATTGTGGAGTGAAGCCTATACAATTCAAGTTAAAGATCCAATTTCAAGCTTCATCCAAGTTTACCAAGTTGAGCTACAATGACGATTAAGATCATAGCTTGGGTAACTTAATTTAGGTTTTATATTATGTGTGTTAAGTACCTTAAGCTCAATATCATACACACATACACGTTTTGGTTTTGTATATATATATAGTTATATATATACATATATGTTTTGGTTTGATTTCATAGATATGAAACAAATATATTTTCATATACATACTCATTTGTTTTATTTTTTATTGTATTTGTGAAAATATTGTTTTCTTAGTTTTTGGACTTAACAATATTCATATACATATTTTATTAAGTCTACAAAATCATTTTGTAAAGTTTCAAAACATGGTTTAGCCAAAATGTCAAAATTCATATGTTTACATTTTTATGTTTTGGACTATTTTGCAAAATGATGATATTTCTCATTTGGGAAGTCCTTTTAGACTATTTTGTAGCATGTGTATTATCATGTCTATAATCATTTCCCAAAGTTTCATAATATTTAGAATTTATTTGATATTTTTAAACAGTGTTTAAAAATCAGCAAACAGTTTTCAAAACCTGAAATTTTATATATCAGTTCACGGTCGACCGCACCCATGTTTTTTCCTGAGAAGTCAGCAGAAAACTTTCACGATCCACCGTGGCGGTCGACCGTCAGTCTGTAAGTTCTCACGGTCGACCACCGCGGTTGACCGTAGCCTGTTTTGTTTGTTTTCTCAGTTTCAATGACCTTCGCGGTCGACCGCGATTTTCCCACGGTCGACCGCCAATCGCCCAACGGTCATATTTGGTACAGAATCATATTTCTGATTCATTAGGGATTTTGGTCTTCTGTTTGGGGTTCTTGGCTGAGTTTTTGGGAGGCTATAAATACCCCCTTGATCTTAGTTCTCAATCTAATCCAAGAAATATTTTAAACAGGTTTTAAAAGAGTTTAAGTTTGTTTAGTTTGTTTTTGGGGTTTGCTGTTACAAAGAGGAGTTTGCATCATCTGTTTAGGAGTTAATCTTTAATGTCTTCTCATCCTCTCTTTGTGTTTATAGAGAAGTTTTCTAACTCTTTTCTCTAGCAATATTATTATTAATTTTTATATTCTTATTATTGCTTATTCGCTATTTGAGTTAGATTTGATTTTACTCATTGTTTACACACACACCCACTTGAGCTTATTGTATTTTCATACATAGTATATTTGGATTGGTGAGAGTTGTAACAATTGAGTGTGAGCTTTTATTGTGTTCTCATCCATATTAGAGAACAATCATTCTTTGTATTGTGCTTAATCGTGAGATCACTTTGTAATACACTTGTACACCGAGAGGAGTGTGTGGTGAGAGTCGGGGATCGTCCCAAAAGGAGTGGCGTCGGTTGACGAACCTAGGGAGAGGTTGTAACCGAGCATTTGAGGGAGACACAGCTAGGTCCAACACTTGTGAGGGTGTAGAGTGGGTTTGTAAGAGTGTGAGTTGTGGAGTTTTCGGTTAGCTAGAAAACCGAGTGTGTAGAAGTTCCAGCTTCCAAACCGGATTGTGATAGTGGATTTCTCTCCGAGAGTGGGGAGCGGAGACATAGGACGGAAGGTCCGAACTCCGTAATCATTTGATTGTGTTTGAGTGTGCTTTGGCGTTTATTCCTATTTGTGCTCATTGCTCAAAGTTTCATAATCTCATTATTTACTTTGCCCACTATCTTGTTTATGTTTATTTCACCCTTGTTTATTTACTTTGCTCATATATCTTTTTGTATTTCATACTTGCTAGGATAACTTAGTAATGAGTTTTAATTGGCATAAAATCACATTAGATTAGCATAAGACCCTAATCACCTCCCCCCCCCCCCCCTCTAGGGTCTAACAGGTGTAGAGTGGGATTACAAGAGTGTTGATTGTAAAGTTTTCCGTTAGCTAGAAAACCTTATTGTGAGGTGTAAACGTTATTCGGGTGAGCGTAGAAAACCCGGTTATGATAGTGGAGATATCCTCGAGATGAGGAGCGGAGACGTAGGTCGTGGGGACCGAACTCCGTAATCATATTATTTGTTTGTGATTGCATTGGGCACTTATTTTTATGTTCATATCTTATATCATCTTTGTATATTACTTGTTGATTATATTGCCCACTATCTAGTTTAGATTGTTTACCCTTGTGTTAATTATATATCCTTACATATATCCCATAGTATATCTCTTTGCTAGGATATTTACCTTTGTTCATATTGCTTATTCTTACTTATAACTTATTGTATATCTATCTTACAAGAATAAATTATTAATTAGTTTTAATTGGCATAAAATCGGATTAGATTAGCATAAGACCCTAATCACCCACTCTCTAGGGTCTAACATGTTTTCCTAAAGCTCATCCAACACTTGGGGGTACCTCCGAGGCATTTGTCTACAACAAGCACCACCATCTTTGTCTTTAATGCCACCAAAACCCGTCCATTGGGGAAAATCCGCCTCAAATGTCGACCGGGAGACATGAAGATGGAGGTGACATGCTATGTAATCAATGCAAAACCATCCTTTAATATGCTATTCGGTCGGCCATGGATCCAAAGCAACTGGATTGTCCCATCCACACTACATCAAAGCATGAAGTATGTGGATGACTACGGTCAGGTGAAGACGGTGTTAGTGGAAAAGCGACCTTTCAAAGGGGTCGAGAACTATTTCACTAACTCTTTGCTATACCAGGACTGTGAATCAGGGGAAGAATCACCTGTCGAGGATCCTGAAAGTGGCAATGAGGCTGATAGTGAGTCTGAGTATGATGAGGGTGCCAAACTAGTCATGTATCACCTCAATATCAAACCGGGTGCCAAACTAGTCAAACAGTAGCAAAGACGGTTCCGTCCACAAATCATGGAAGCGATCAAAGCTAAAGTGAAGAAGCTGATCGATTCAGGCTTCATCAGAGAAGAGCAACACATAGACAGGGTGGCAAACATCGTTACAATCTAGAAGAAGAACGGAAAGATCCATATCTACATCAACTTTAGGGATCTTAATGTTGTATGTTCGAAGGATGAATTTTCTTTACCTATCATGGATGTTATTATAGACAATACGTGTAGGTTTGAAAGGATGTCATTCATGGACGGATTTTTAGGGTATAATTGTAGGCGTATAAAACTGCTTATAGGTCCCTTAACACAGCTCGACACGGTGATTCGACAAACCAACGAACCATCGGGCGATGAATCCAAGAATGATCGTTAAACCACAACACCGAAGCCAAGTGAGACGTAACGAAGCGGATTAACGAGGCAACGAGGTTAACGAATCGCACGCAAGCAATGGAATACTTTCAATCGCGTGCCTAATCAAGCTAACGGGTCGATGAATCAACGAATCATCCAACCGTAGAGTCCACCATATCAATCAAGATCGGGAACGGACTCGAACGAATCAAGATCAAATCAAGATCGGATCCGAACTCAAACTCGAACACCAAAGCGGATTTACTGCCAAATCAGGATCCGGACTGCCAAATCAGGATCCGGACTGCCAAATCAGGATTCAGATCAACAAATCAGAGTCCAGATCAACAATGAGGTTCGGATTAACTGCAAAATCAAAAAACGGGCGAAGAGGCAAAACACCAAACACCTGGAAGGCTCGGCAAAAGCCAAGTCACCAAGGTGGCTCGGCAACCGAGCCACCTCTAGGTGGCTCGGTGGCCGAGCCACCACCTGGTGGCTCAGCCAAAACCGAGCCACCAGGAGGTGGCTCGGTGGCCGAGCCACCTCCTGGTGGCTCGGTGGCCGAGCCACCACCTGGTGGCTCGGCCAAAGCAGAGCCACCAGGAGGTGGCTCGGTGCCTCGGCCACCTTTTGGTGCCTCGGTACCTCGGCCACCTGGGCCAAGGCACAGTCCTGAGTGCCTATAAATAGGACTTGAGGGCTCATTTTTGAGAGGTTGGAATTATTGAAGGCGAAGCTCTGCTGAATTAAGATCTGAACCTTGGAGATTTGAAGCTTTGAAGACTTGCTCTTCCAGATCCGGTGCTCGACGATCGTCCACGCCAAATAAGGCAGGAGTTTGAGAGGGATCGGATCTCAGATCTACACAGTTATCCTCCGGATCAAAGATTGGTCTTTGATCCTGAGAAGAGTATCGATTTCGCTTGGTCGATTTCGATTACTTCGGGCGATTATTTCCTTGGTGAATTAATCCCCCCGGCTATTATTTCCTTGGTGAAATAATACCCGTTATACTGTGTAGATCCGACCAGATCTAGATCGCGTGGTGGTCTACGGATTAACCCTGGCGCAGGCAAAGAACCCACAAAAGCAAGAGACCGCAAAACAGGATCTTGCGATTTGTTCGACAAATAAGGAAAGTTGTAATTTTTATTTTTCTTTGATTTCGTTGTAACCGGATCTTATAAAAAGACCGGATCTTTTGTTATCGAAAAACAATTACTCGAGAGAACGATGAATTCAATGAAGAAAGCAATTTTTCCCACGAACAATCTGGCGACCACAGTAGGAGCCACCGATCTCGCTGCCGAGATCGAAGCGTCGTAGCCGCGGATCTCAATCCCGGTCGAGGAGGAGGTCGAGTATGAATTCGACCAGCAAAAGTTTGAGGAGTACCTGTCATCCTCGTCCGGATCCACCTCCCCCCGCAAGTCCAAGAAGTTCTCCTCTAGGAGAAAAGTTCTTTGGTATGAAGATGTAGAGAATACCAACAAAGATCTCACCCCGATTGATGCCAAAGTTGCATCGGGTGAGATTCCACCAACTTCCAACCAGGTCAGATCTGTTCTGGCTAACTCTTCCACCGCCGAGGGCATGGTGACTCTCTCAAAGAGAGCCCGTCAGAGGCAACGTCAACGCCTGGCGCGACGATATGCGAAGGCAATGGAGTCCGTTGACGGAGTCCGCTACAAGGCGGATCTGAAGAACAGAAGAGGCAAACAGCCTCAACAACCGATGAACGGCAACTCTTCCAAGCCGCCAATGATGGAATGGATCCGTGTTAAACGGAATCGTTCAATGCGTGAGGAGCGCATTCGCAAGCGCCACGCACTGTCGGCGCAGGCATGGGCTCAGGTCCAAGAAGCCCGTAGAAGACTGCAGAAGGAAGTGGCCAAGAAACCGCCACCAACCCGCCAAATATGGAGGCCAAAGTCTGAAGCGGCGATTCAGCCTCCAACGCAAGTTCAATCTCCGGCAAACCAACCTAATTCGCCGGTAGCTGCTCCGGGAGATATCGCAGAACCATCCCGAGGAAGGAGGTCAGTTTTGGAGCGCCTCGATCCACTTCCCAAAGCTCCAGTTCAAGAACGTTTGGGCCCGATGAAGAAGCCCCGAATGACTCAACATGCTGGGGGTCGCCGCAACCCTCAACATGACAAAGAGATCATGGCAACTACACGCACCAGTTTGCGCATTGAAGTCCAGGAGCCCGTCGAAAACTCACGCCCACAAAGGCGTGTTTCGAGACGCGTGACTTTTGAGAGCCCAAAGAAGACAGTTCATCCTCAGAAGGAAACATTGTCATCTGATGATGACAGCGTTATACCTGAGAAATCGTGCCAACACACGATAGGTTACTCCGACCTTCAAACTGACGAGTTATACTATCGTGTTGGGGGTACGAGTAAAACCAGAAAAAGGAGTCCTCGAAAACCAGAAACTCAGTGCCCCTGTTCCAAACTCATTCGGGCAGTATCGTCTGAGTGCAGATGCACTAATACAGTCCCCGAAAGAGTTTCGGTTTTCGAAAGACTCAGTACCAAAACGCCAAAACCAAGGCCTAGGCGTTTCCGACGAAGAAGAACGGGAGTTGAAGATGGAGAATTGCCGAGGGTCACCACTAACATGACCAGTAAAGGAACATCGACACGGGATAATCCCGAGTCGATTCCGGAAATACCTCGGCATGTAACTCGTCTGCAGTCCGGAGCCATCATACGAGCAACCTATGGTAGGGTTCGGACAAGACTGCCTTCAGAAGATGAAGAATCGGATGCTGGCTCTGCAGTCGCATCAGATAACACAGTGTCCAGCGAAGGACAACCCCGCGAGTCGTTTATGATAAGCGCGGAACAAGTGGCCAAGATGCTCGAAGAAGCCATGGCCAAACAACAGGAGAGCTTCAGGTTTGAGATGCAGATGGCCATGCAGAATATGAGAGAAATGCATGACCAACATATCCAAGCACTGACAAACCGGCAAGGCGAGCCAAGTCGTCGTAACCAGGTTAATCAGGAAGATGAGCACACGCATGCGGATGAAGCTCACAATGCCAATAATCCTCCCGTCAATGCAGGGTGTGGTAATGAGAATGCTAACGAAGATACAGGTGAAAGTTTGAAGATCAAAAATCTCGAGATCAAAATCAATACGTTGATTTCCGCTCAAGAGACAAAGAAGACAGGCATTCCTTGTCCATACCCGAGAGAATGGGAATCAATCCCGTATCCGGCGAAGTTCAACTTAATCAACTTCACACTGTTTGATGGGAAGGGTTCACCCACTCAGCATGTGATTTACTTCAAATCACACTTAGGGGTTATTTCTGGTAACGAACCTCTGATGGTACGGTCCTTCGTTGGCACTCTTCGTTTGGTATCGCCGCCTCAAGCCAGGAAGTGTGAATAGCTGGGATGACATGGAGACTAAATTCCTCACCAACTTCTTCGATGATGACACCGAGATATCCATCGGGTCATTGCTTGACGAGAAACAGAAAGACGGGGAATTAGTTGATACCTTTGTTAAAAGGTTCCGGAACAAGGCGATGAACTGTCGGGACCCGATCACGGAGGAGTTCATTCCCCAGACTTGCCACAACAACCTTGCATTGGACGTGTTGGAAGCAATGAGGACAGCACCGTCCAAGACGTGGAAAGATTTGAAGGTCCGAGGGGAACAAGCCGAGCGATTCCTCAGAAGGAAAAAGGCGGAGAGAGGCCAGCAGGCGACGAATGCTCCAACGCAGAATTTCAACCCAAGGGGGAAAGGTAAGGCACATGCTAATGCAGTTGATGCTAATCAAACTTTTCAATTGCAACCTCAGCAACAGCCGCAGCAACAAGCATCACAACAATCGCAGTCGCAATGGCAACAACAGCCTCAGAAGCAGAAATCTTCGGAGCCAAGATTTCCTAAAGTGTACTCCTTCAAAGATGACGAAGTGCCTGTTATCTTTAAGTACCTGTTGGAGAATAACAAAATCCAGCTGCCGGCGATCGTGGATCAAAAGGGGGCTAGCAAAGTAACGGATCCGAAGTATTGTGCATACCATAGAGCGGTCCATCACCCTACAAGATCATGCTACCACCTCAAGGATAAGATCCAGGCGTTAATTGATGTGGGCGTCATAACCCCGAAGCCGTCTAAGAATGTAGGAGCAAATGCAGTATCAATCAGCTTTGGATTAGTGCCCACGACATGGTTTGAGCCAAAACGCATCACCAAGGTCGGAATGAAGATGGTGAACGACGACCCGTACGGACAGCGCCAAAAGGGACTTGTGCCACACACAGCCCCAAACAGCAAAATCCTCTGGGTCCATCCTGATCTTATTGAGGACGATCAATGGGCGACTTCCTCTACTAAAAAGGGTAAAGGCAAGTCCTGCAATACCACTTCCACAATCTTCGAAGAGGATGGTGATGAAGCTCCTACCTTCCCACTCTCCGAAGAAGAACAAGAAGTTTTTGCCACTAGAAGCGGAAATCAATACCACTTCAATTATCCATCGCCTAGTGATCAATTAGCTGAGCAGGGGGTGACTAAACGGGGACCAGCCAAAACCCTTGCGGAACTGGGGGTGGTTACAAATCCTAGACCGATTGAAGAAGCTCGACGATAGCCGGTTGATAAACAGAAAGAAAAGAGGCCCCAAGAGGTGCAGAATCCGAAGCAGTCTCATTTTAATCGTCCGATTGGAAGAGATAAACCGGAGAGCTAGAACACTCCACGCATCTTCGATATTATGGCTCAACTAGCTAACATCTCAGCGTGGATAACACTGTATGAGTTGCTGCGGTTGTCTAAAGAAACCAGGGAAGCCTTGCAAGAAGCCTTGGCCAACTCAGAAGCATTCCTTACTCGGATCAAGCCGGTACCTGAAGAGCCAGAACTGTTAATTCAACACTGCAATATAGCGGCTAAAAACCTTCCCTGCATTACCTTAACCAAAGAGGATATGCAGACGAAGAATTCGAACCATGATCGACCCCTATATTTCATCGGGTACATTGGCTCCAGCAAAGTCAACCGAATCCAAGTGGATCCGGGTTCCGCTGTGAGTATTATGCTGCTTTGCTTGATGTATAGCCTCGGCATTCCAGTCAGTAAATTGGCGTCCACAGGCACTGTTATCTACGGATTCAATACCAGCGGGTCAAGACATTTGGGTAAGATCCGGATAAAATGTCAAATGGGTGACTTAAAGATGGAGGTCACATGTTACGTGATTGATGCCGAGACATCATATAACTTACTACTGGGTCGACCTTGGATCCATAGTAACGTTATAATTCCCTCCACTCTCCATCAGTGTTTGAAATATGTCGACACTGATGGTAAGGTCAGGACGGTGGTCGCAGATAAGCAACCATTCAAAGGGTTTGAGAATTATTTCACTGATTCCCTCCTTTATGGTAACGAATCCGATACTGAACCATCGGCCCAGGGCACGGATAGCGGAGAAGAAGCTGATACCAAAGCCGGATTCGATTACAATGGAGGTTTTGTTTTAAATGACATTGTACCCTTTGTAATCAATCTTGACGATGAACAATCGTCAGATGGCAGTTATAACTGGCAACTTGCTAATAATGAAATAAATAATGATTTAGAGTACTCACTGTCTCTTGATGATGTGATAAATGGATTGTATGATAATCCTGATTTATATACGCCACTCCGATCGTCATATATAACAAAGAAGCACCTCCAGCATTCTTTCGGAACAACCCTGATCGTTCCTACCAAAATAGGAGGCGAAAAAGAAGTGATTTACGGTAAAGGAGAGAGTTTTCCATTACCTGATCATTTCTTAAGGGAAGATGAGAATGATGACAAACCTGGTCGACATTTATCTAAGTATAGTCCGTAAGCGCGCAAGCTCATGGAAAAACAGGGATATGATTTCACACTCGGAGAAGGTTTATACTTTGATCGAGGTTCCCGTATTCCAGCCAAAGCGGCATATGTACCAAAAGGGAAACCGGATGATTATTATAAATTCAGATGAGGACTAGGGTATGTCTCTTCTTCAGAAGACGAGTGTTGCTGGTTAATCAATAATCAATTATCTAAGCAATACAAAGATGGGTACTCGTCAGATTCCTCAGAATGGGATTCCGATACAAGTCTGGGGGAAGTATTCAAAGCCCTAATGTCGAACATGACTATAGTTGATCCATCTACAATGGAGGACGATGATCAAATGTCAACGTGGAAAGACCCATGGGTTCATCACCTGAACATGCAGTACGGCGATAGGTTTGAACAGAGGGAACCCCCCACTGAAGACAAAATAGTCCAAATTAACATGGGCGATGAGGCCAACCCAAAGCCTATATTCATCAGCGATAGTCTTCCCCCAAATGAGAAGGAGGAATTAATCGCTCTCATCAGGGAATATATTGATGTCTTCACTTGGAACTATGAAGACATGCCAGGGCTCGACCCCAATGTGGCAGTGCATCACCTCGATATCAAGTTGGATGACAAACCTGTCATAAATAGCAGAGACGGTTTTGTCCGCAGATTATAGAAGCCATCGAGGCAGAGGTTAAGAAATTGATCGACTCAGGATTTATCCGAGAGGAGCAACATCCAGACTGGCTAGCCAATATTATTCCAGTCATGAAGAAGAATGGTAAAATCAGGATTTGCATCGACTTCAGGGACCTGAATGCGGCGTGTCCAAAAGACGATTTTCCTCTCCCAATCACGGACGTCATTATCGATAATACATGCAGATTTAAGAGAATGTCCTTTATGGATGGCTTTTCAGGATATAACCAAATCAAGATGCACCCGGATGACGAGAAGCATACAGCGTTCAGAACGCCTCTCGGTGTCTTCTGCTACACGGTGATACCTTTCGGTCTAAAGAATGCAGGCGCCACGTACCAGCGAGCGATGACTAAGATTTTCCAAGAACACCTCAGGAAAACAGTTGAGTGCTACGTTGACGATTTGGTTGTAAAAAGCCGCAACAAAGAAGATCATATCAAGGACTTGAAGACGATGTTCGATCTCATGCGGAGTCATCAATTAAAGATGAACCCTACTAAATCTTTCCTTGGAATATCCAGTGGAAAATTCCTTGGATTCGTCGTCACTACTAAAGGTATACACATCGATCCCGATAAGGTAAAGGCGATACATGAATTGCAACCTCCTAGAAATCTAAGAGAACTCAGAGGATTGCAAGGGTGTTTAGCTTACATCCGGCGGTTCATCTCAAATCTTTCTGGGAAATGCCAACCATTCTCTAAGCTAAACAAGAAATGTGTGTCATTTATTTGGGACGACGCTTGCCAAAAAGCACTCGAAGACATCAAAACGTATCTGACGAATCCTCCTGTTCTTGTCGCACCAAAATCAGGTAAACCATTCTTGATTTACATCAAGGCGATGAACCATTCAATAAGTGCTTTATTAGCACAAGACGATGATAATGGTCACGAACAGGCAGTTTATTACTTAAGTCGGACTTTGGTAGGCGCTGAGTCCCGATATCCGATGATTGAGAAAGAATGCCTCGCATTGGTATTCGCAGTACAAAAGATGCGGCATTACTTGGTTGGACAGACGATTTACGTTATCTCTAACGTTAATCCAGTACGGGTATTTATGACGCAACCGGGTTCGATGAATTGGCGGTTAGCGAAGTGGGCCCTTCTCTTGTCCCAGTATGATTTGCACTTCAAACAGCAGAAGTCGGTCAAAGGACAAGCGATTTGTGATCTTTTGGCGGCAAACCCGACAACGGATACAGCAGAAGTATATGATGACTTGCCGGATGAAACCCACGAGGTTAACACTACATCACACCAACAAGTATGGCAATTATACTTTGACGGTGCTTCGAGAGCAGTTAATATGGCAGTAACCCCCGGATGTCCTAAGGTCTCTTCCGGAGTTGGAGTTGTCTTAGTTTCCCCGGGGAAACATGTGATGCCTCGGGCTTATTCACTGACTGGTCCATGTTCCAATAACGTAGCCGAGTACAACGCGCTTCTCATTGGACTCAGTTTCGCCAAGGAGCTGGGGGTCGAATATCTCGAAGCTTTTGGGGATTCTCAATTGATAGTCAACCAAGTCCGTGGAGAGTTATAAGTCAGGAACCAAGACCTGATCCCATACCACCAGGAAGCCGTCAAAATGGCAGATTCTTTTGAAGAATTCTTTATTAAATACATCCCTCGTCTCCAGAACGCTTATGCGGATGCACTGGCAGCACTAGCGGTATCACTTGCGCAGCCGCCCGAAACTAAACTACTAGTCACAGTAAGATCGCATCAGCTCTGCATACCCATATACAATATGGATATCGAAGAGGAAGATGACAGAAACATAAAAGAGGTGAACTTAACTCAAATTGAGTCTGAGTCCCGAGATTGGCGTTTTCCTATCATTGACTACGTCCAATATGGTATTTTGCCAGAGGATGTAAAAGAAAGGGAATCAATCCGCCGAAGAGCACCAAGGTTCTTCTATAATACCGAGACCCATATATTATACCGTCGGGGGTATGATGATTTGCTACTCCGATGCCTTTCGAACGAAGAAGCAGAAGAAGTTCTTAAGGAAGCACACGAAGGAGAATGCGGTGCGCATCAGCCTGGTCCCAAATTGTATGATCGCATCGGGAGAATGGGATATTTTTGGCCAACAATGGTTCGTGACGCGATCGAATACGCCCGAGGATGTCATGCCTGTCAAGTACATGCAAATTATATGCACCAACAACCGGAGTGGTTACACACGTCAACCACGTCCTGGCCGTTCGAGACATGGGGTATGGACATTGTCGGTCCTATTTTTCCCCCTTCAATCAAAGGTGATCGATTCATTCTCGCAATCACGGATTACTTTTCAAAGTGGGCTGAAGCAATTCTGCTTAAAGAAGTGAAGACGAACAACGTCATCAATTTCATCAAGCATCATGTCATATACCGACACGGCGTGCCAAGACGGATCATTCATGACAACAGTTCACAGTTCATAAGTAACGCTTTTGTCAGGTTTTGTGACAAGTTCAAAATTCAAGATATTTCGTCAACATCTTATTATCCCGCTGCGAATGGATTAGCTGAGGCTTTTAACAAGACGATCATCAAAATCCTGTCAAAACTCATGAAGACCAATAAACAAGACTGGGATGATAAGCTCGGTGAAGCACTCTGGGCTTATCGTACCACTATACACACACCTATAGGAGCTACCCCATATTCATTGGTATACGGATATGAAGCGGTGCTGCCATTGGAAATCCAAATCCCATCCCTTCGGATCGCTCTCGCAACGGAAATGATGACGGAAGAACAACATCAGAAACGTCTCGAAAAACTCAAAATGTTGGATGAAAAACGCTTGGAAGCTCAACAACACATTGAGTTTTATCAAGCCAGAATATCTAGGGCTTTTAATAAAAAGGTCCGACAGAGAAGCTTCAAGGAAGGAGATCTGGTCCTCGCTGCTCGCCGACCGATAATCCTCAACTCCAAGAAGAAAAGTAAATTTGAACCCAAATAGGAAGGGCCATTTGTGATAGACACAGTCTACTCAAATGGCGCTTATCGCCTAATCTCTCTAGAGGGTGTCAGGCAATTAATGCCAATAAATGGGAAGTTCCTGAAAAAGTACTATCCCTAGTATATTCAGGATAACCCATTTATCGGGAAGTTCTTTCAAGAATATTACACTTAATATTTTAGAGGATAACCCAAAATCATTTTCACCACGAAAATCCCTCACTGATCAATTTCAATTGACAGTGAGTTCACTAAAAATGTCTTTCTGGTCCAAGCCACCAACAAATTCCCCTCTTGATTCTTTCCACGAACAAGAGGTCCACTTTCAATTCAGAGCCTCCTTTCGATAAACGAAAGAACTCCCTTCTTTTCTCTTTGGTTAGACCTCTTCATGGTTATAACCAAAGTTAAAATTTCATTTCGATAAACGAAAAAAAATCATCTAGATAACCAATCCTATAAAAGGTAAGCTTATTTAGATCTTCCGGATTCTCGGAGTGGAGATCCCACTTCTAGTTTCTTTCTTGCACTGGAAATAGAATATAAAATTCTTCCTTTCCAGAATCAAGAAATAGAATATTAAATTCTTCCTTCCTTGTTCGGGGAATAGAATATAAAATTCTTCCTTTCCCACACCAATCTTTTTCCAAGAATTTAGGATTCATCCTAGGAAGTTTATCCCGAATCCTAAGCAGGGATAAGTCTGCGCCTAACACGCGCTGTCGGTTTAGTCTTTCTCCGTAGAAGAAGACACCAGAGTTCGATTCTGGGGTATTGTATCATGAAACCTAAGCAGGGATAAGTCTGCGCTTAACCCGCACTGCCGGTTAGTTCTTAACCGTTAAAAAGAACACTCGCCCACATATTCAACATTGTGGCAGGTTGTTATTAATAACACCAAAATCCATGCCTTACACGCATGGGGAATTTCATCCTGAATCCTAAGAAAGGATATGCCGACGCCTAACACGCGCCGCCGGTTTAGTCTTTCTCCGTAGATAAAAGACACCAGAGTTCGATTCTGGGGTATCCTATCCTGAAACCTAAGTAAGGATAAGTCAGCGTCTAATACACGCTGCCGGGTAGCCTATTCCCGTAACAATGGCGAAGTCTACGTATTCAAAGTCGTAGCAAAGAGTCTAAGGGAGTTCATTCCGTTAGCACAACGTCACATGCGGAACGGATTTAGACAATCCGCATGCTAGCCCGACTCAAACGGTAGTCGGTAAAGTCTAATCAAATCCGTTGAAGGCTGGGGGTTAGCCAAAAATCCTAAAGTCAACGCCTAACACGCGCTGTCGGGTAGCCTATTCCCGTAACAAATGGTAAAGCCTATGTATTCAACATCATAGCACAAAGTCTAAGGGAGTTCATTCCTTTAGCACAACGTCACATGCGGAATGGACTAAAACAATCCGCATGTAAGCCCGATTCAAACGGTAATCGGTAAGAGCACGTCAAATCCGTTGAGGGCTGAGGATTTGCCAAAAATCCTAAGTCAACGTCTCATACACGTCGCTGTTTAGTCTTTTCACAGGAGAAACACGAAGTCTACGTATTCAATATCGTAGCACTAAAAGGGTTAACTCTTTTAGCTTAACGTCACATGCGGAACGGACTTAAACAATCCGCATGCTAGCCCGACTCAAACGGTAGTCGGTAATGGCTTATCAAACCCGTTGATGGCTGAGAATTTACCAAAAATTCTATAAATACGAGTCATTGATGTATCAACTCCGTAAATTAGTCTCGTGACTCGAGTATCCGCCACGCTCCAATTCCTTAGGAGCTTAAACTGTGTATACTCCAACAGACGTACGAGTATAAACTGTGTCGAACGCTGGACAACGCGTCACAATGAAGCTCAAACGCCGGACAACGCTTTGCAAATGAAGACTCAACGCCAACAATCGATGGACAGTTCTATGTTGAAACATCAAGCACGAGCTAAAGATAATAAAAAATCCGGAGTTAGCTTCAAGTTCGAAATCCCGACAACGGTCAGACAATAAATGCAGCACCGGAACCCTTGCAGACGTTTGACAAAGCACCGAATAGCCTGGAGGATTGAAGGAATCAAGAATAGAAGCCATTCCAAACATCCCGTCATAACCGATTGAAGGTTGGGACAATCATATCCAAAGTATTCCAGACTCTTCTATAAAAGAATGGGCTGAAATAATTTGGAGGGGGTATCTGTAGGCGTATAAAACTGCTTATAGGTCCCTTAACATAGCTCGACACGGTGATTCGACAAACCAACGAACCATCGGGCGATGAATCCAAGAATGATCGTTAAACCACAACACCGAAGCCAAGTGAGACGCAACGAAGCGGATTAACGAGGTTAACGAATCGCACGCAAGCAACGGAATACTTCCAATTGCGTGCCTAATCAAGCTAACGGGTCGATGAATCAATGAATCATCCAACCGTAGAGTCCACCACATCAATCAAGATCGGGAACGGACTCGAACGAATCAAGATCAAATCAAGATCGGATCCGAACTTAAACTCGAACACCAAAGCGGATTTACTGCCAAATCAGGATCCGGACTGCCAAATCAGGATCCGGACTGCCAAATCAGGATTCAGATCAACAAATCAGAGTCCAGATCAACAATGAGGTTCGGATTAACTGCAAAATCGGAAAACGGGCGAAGAGGCAAAACACCAAACACCTGGAAGGCTCGGCGAGCCACCACCTGGTGGCTCGCCAGGTAAAACCGAGCTACCAGGAGGTGGCTCGGTGGCCGAGCCACCTCCTGGTGGCTCGGTGCCTTGGCCACCTTTTGGTGCCTCGGTGCCTCGGCCACCTGGGCCAAGGCACAGTCCTGAGTGCCTATAAATAGGACTTGAGGGATCATTTTTGAGAGGTTAGAATTTTTGAAGGCGAAGCTCTGCTGAATTGAGATTGTAGGCGTCGAAAATTGCCGATAGGTCCCCGAACATAGCTCGGTGTCAACGAGCGGCGATCGAACGTCACTACCCGGTTCACAAGACCTCAAATGACGCCGGTGAGCGACTGAAGCAAACCGACGGATTACGTGAGCCGACAGAATGTCAGAATCACAAGGATACGGGTTGACCGAAAACCCCGCTATCACTGCAATCAGACCAACGCCCGCTGCACCTCGATCACCCCACAGATAATCCAACCATCGGGGCCTATAGAGCTCGCCGTCACGATTCCAACGCATCCGAAATCACCCAAATCCGAGTTCGGACGAAAAGTCAACGGCGAGTCAACAGCGGGACAACGGCACAGCCCCGGGCTGAACCGGGGACACACGAACGTGTCTTGGCTGGCTCGAGACACCCCCAAGGGGTTGTCTCGGCCAATGGCCGAGACACCCCCATGGGGGTGTCTCGGCCACGGCCGAGACACCCCACATGGGGTGTCCCGGCCTTGGCCAGGACACCCCTAGGGGGGTGTCTCTCCTCTTGGGGTGTCCATATCAGCCCCCCCCCCTCTC
>BQKN01064072.1:35662-49317 GCA_022839385.1 Asparagus kiusianus
CCCCCCCTCTCTGATCCTTAGTGTTGCTCCTTTGCGGTGACACTAAGAAGAGCTATTATCTCGTTTTAGCCGAGATATACGCTTATAACCTCTAGATCTTGCGCGGATCGACGAGGTTCTATTTCTATATCCTACGCGGATAGACGAAACTCTGTCGGATTTTACCGGCAAGGATCTTGAAGAGTCGGCGGTCCACGGATATCAACATCCCCGTCACAGGCCAACAACCCACGCAAGCGAGACCGTACCAAACCGGGCTCTCGTGTTTATTTTCGTTTAAGTTGTAATCTTTTGTTTTCATTTAAACTCTGTTGTAACGATTGAAGTTGTAATAGATAGCAAAGTAATGAAAACAGCAACTTTTACCGGAAACAAGCTGGCGACCACAGTGGGAGCCGCCGGTCTCGCCGCCGAGATCGGAGTGACGCAACCGGCATTCAAGATCCAGGTGAATGAAGAGGTCGAGTACGAGTTCGACCAGCAAAAGTTCGAAGAGTACCTCTCCTCCTCCTCCTCCAGATCTGCCTCTTCGCATCGGCGCAGGAAGAACCCATCTCCAAAAAGGGCTTGCGGGATCTCCAACTCCTCAATTCAAGACCCCGCCGTCGCTGCTGCTACCCTTGCACCACACAACGGCCTTGCGTCGATCAGTGTGGTCAAGAACGTAGATCCAACAGCACCAAAGGCAATAGGTGATGCTGCTCCAACTCCATCAAAGAGAGCGCTCCAAAGGCGTCGTCAACGTCTTGCTCAACAGCTCGCCAAGGCCAAGGAGTCCAAAGATGGAGTGCGCTATGCAGAAGATCTGAAGTCGAGGCAGCGGCAAGAGCAACGGCAAGCAATCAACCTCCCCTCCAAATCAGAAGCAAACGAGTGGATCCGAGTCAAAAGGAACCGCTCCACGCTCGAGGAGCGAATCAAGAAGCGCCGTGCCCTACTTGCACAAGCCCGGCTCCTCCTGAAGAAGGCAGAGGAGATGCATCAAGAAACGGTGGTCAAAACACCGTCCAAAGGCAAACTGGTGTGGGTACGCAAAACAAACCCAACACCTCAAACCAAGAAGGGCAAGATTGTCGCCCAGAGTTCAACCAAATCAGAGCTTGCTCCTCCTGTACCGGCACCCTCAACAGGGCCAGGTAAAAAAGGGGATCATTCAAGATCCCAGGTTCCTTTGGCGAGTCGCCTCGGTCCCTTACCGGAGAACCGAGGCAGAATACCCGTCAAAGAACAGCTGGGACCATTGAAAGGTCCCCAAACTAAAATCCAGACTGGGGGTGGAATCAATCCCCCCAAGAATATTGACAAAGGGAAAGCCCCTATCACCGGCCGCACTGAATTGCGAGCCGAACTGAAAGAGCCCGTTCGATTTCTACGCTCCCAAAAGCGTAAAATTGAGCGGGCCACTCTTGAAAAATCTAACCAATTTTTGCATTCCCAAAGGGAAACACACTCGTCTGAGGATGAGCGTGTTATACCGAGGGACATCCACCAGCACTCCGTAGGTTGCTCCAGCTATCAAGCTGATGAGCTGTACTACAGGGCTGGGGGTGTGGAAAAATCTCGAAAGAGGTACATGCAGGATATGGAGTCCCACTGCCCGTGTGCCAACATTATCAAGGCAGTGATGTCCGAGTGTTGCTGTGCTCAAACCCCAACAAGAATCTCGGTGTTCGAGAGACTCTCCAAGCCGAAGCGTTTCCACAAGAAGAAATCGCTCCGCCGAGAGGATGAGTACTCGAAAGTGTCAGTCAACATGACCGGCAGAGGGGGATCAACACCACGTCTCAACTTGGATCAGCTTGCCGAGGCGTCCCGATGCATGACATGGCTGCGGTCGGGAACCATCAAACGAAACACTTACCCAAGAGTACACAAGGGACTTTCCCTAGAAGAGGAGGAATCCGATGCTGATTCTGATACCTGCTCCGCCGTCGCATCCGACGACACAACTTCAAGTGCAGGCCGACCTTACGAATCGCTCATGATCAGTGCCGAACAGGTGTCGAAGATACTTGAAGAAGCCCTGGCCAAGCAAAAGGAGAGCTTCAAATTTGAAATGGAGATGGCCATGCAGCGGATGAGGGAGATGCACGACCAACAGATCGCGGCGATGACGGCTCACCAAGGAGAACCGAGTCAACGCAATCCGGAGGAGCATGAACGGGAAGGGGATAATGTCAACGTCCCTCCTGTCAACACCAGCACTGGGGGTGGTCCCGCAGAAGATAATGCCCAAGAGGACCACGTCCCCTCTCCCAGAAGCCACTCGAAGACCGAGACGAGTGAGGACAGGAAGATGAAAGACCTGGAGAGCAAGATCAATGCATTGATGAATGCTCAGGAGGTAAAAAGATCTGGTATACCCTGCCCCTATCCAAGGGAGTGGGAATCGATCCCATATCCGGCAAAGTTTAATTTAATTAACTTTACGCCGTTTGATGGGAAGGGTTCCCCTACCCAGTATTTAATCTACTTCAAGTCTCATTTAGGAATCATTTCCGGAAATGAGCCCCTCATGGTGCGGTCATTCGTCGGCACTCTTCGCGGAGCTGCCTTCGATTGGTACCGCCGTCTCAAGCCTGGGAGTATCAATGGCTGGGATGACATGGAGGACATGTTTTTAACCAACTTCTTTGATGATGACACCGAGGTTTCAATCGGTACGCTGTTCGATGAAAAGCAAAAGAACGGCGAGACGGTTGAAAACTTCGTGAAGAGGTTCCGGAACAAAGCTATGAATTGCAGGGATCCGGTCAGCGAGGATTTCATCCTTGAGACTTGCCACAACAATTTGACGCTCGACATCCTTGAAGCCATGGGAATGGCGCCATCTAAAACTTGGAAGGATTTGAAGATGCGGGGAGAAAGAGCCGAGCGATTCCTCAAGAGGAAAAAGGCAGAGAGGGGACAAATACCCAACAATCCCCCGCAACCAAATTTTACCCCCAAGGGTAAAGGGAAGGCGCATGCGAATGCGGTGGTCGCAAATCAAGTCTTTGAAGTGCAAGCACAACCGCAACAGCAGCAACAGCCGCAGCAGCCGCAACAGCAGCAGCAGAGGGCGCCTCAACAACCCAGGTGGCAACAGCAGCCCCAGAAGCAAAAGGTTGGGGAGCCGAGGTTCCCAAAGGTTTACTCGTTCAAAGAAGATGAAATCCCCGGTATCTTCAAGTACTTGGTCGAGAACAACAAGATCAAGCTACCGCCGATTCAGGATCAAGAAGATGCCAAGAGGGTCAATGATCCGAAATACTGCGCATTCCACCGAGCAGTGCACCATCCTACCAAGGTGTGCTACGCCCTTAAGGACAAGATTCAGGCCCTGATCGACGTTGGGGTCATCACTATGAAACAGCCCAAAGAGAAGAAGGTGGGTGCAAATACCGTGTCCATTAGCTTTGGATCCGTACCCTCGAGTTGGTTCCAACACGAGTCGGTAATTAAAGCGGCGGTGAAGACGGTGAACGATGATCCACACCAGCAGCGCCAGAAAGGGCTTGTGCAACACACAGCCCCAAATGGCGAGATCTTGTGGGTTCATCCGGACATGATCACAGATGAACAGTGGGCCGGGACCTCTTCCACAAAGAACAAGAAGAAGTCGAAGAGGAAAGGCAAATCGTGCTACGGTGCTTCTGCCATACCGGGGGTGGATGATGACAAAATTCCAACCTTCCCACTTTCTGAGGACGAGCAAGAAGCTTTTACAACCCGAAGCGGGAATGAGTATCACTTCAAGTATCCAGAGGCTACTGAGCAATTGGGTACCAAAACCCCACCTTCCAAGACGCTGGCAGAGTTGGGAATTTCAGCAATTCCCCCAACACCTGCGGTGGCTACGGAAAGAATCCCGCAGAAGGATAAGGGAAAAGAGCCTGTACGTCCAGAAGCTCAGAACCCGAGGCCGTCTCGATTCAATAATCCAATTGGACGAGACAAACCGGGGAATACAAGCTCTCAGCCCCATTTCGACATTATGGCGCAATTGGCCAACATCCCGGCCAGGATAACTCTATACGAGTTGCTGCGGTTGTCGAAGGATACTCGGAAAGCACTTCAAGAAGCTTTGAGTGATTCCGAAGCCTTCTTGACTCGGATCAAACCATCTTCCGAAGAACCGGAGTCGTCAGCTCAGCATTGCAATCTGGCGGCACATCACTTCCCCTGCATCTCTTTCACCAAAGAAGACATGCAGACAAAGAACTCCAATCATGATAGGCCCTTGTACTTCACCGGGCACATTGGCTCCAGCGTTGTCAACCGGATCCAAGTCGATCCGGGTTCCGCTGTTAGCATCATGCCATTCCGATTGATGCATCATCTCGGAATCCCGACTAGCAAATTAGCGTCCACTGGCACGACGATTTACGGGTTCAACACCAGCGGGTCTAGGCCCTTGGGGAAGATCCGAATTAAGTGCCAGATCGGGGATTTGAAGTCGGAGGTCACATGCTATGTGATTGACGCGGAAACTTCCTATAATTTGCTGTTGGGTCGGCCTTGGATCCACGGTAACCTTATAGTCCCGTCAACTCTACATCAGTGCCTTAAATATGTAGGCACAGATAATGAAGTCAAGACGGTGGTCGCGGATAAGCAACCGTTCAAGGGATTGGAGAATTATTTCACCGATTCCCTTTTATACGGCGCTGAATCCGATACTGAACCATCGGCCCAAGGAACGGACAGCGGAGATGAAGCTGATACCGAACCAGGGCTTGATTATGATGGCGGTTTTGTTTTAAACGACATTGTACCCGTTGTAATCAATCTTGACGATGATGAATCATCGGAAGATAGTTGTAATTGGCAACTTGCCGAAGAACTATCAATAAACGATGATTTAGAGTACTCGACGGGTCTTGATGATATCACTAACGAACTCTATGCTAATCCTGATTTGTATATGCCTCTTCAATCATTTTGTTTGACGAAGAAGCAGGTACACGACCCTTGCGGAACAACGCTCATCATCCCCGTAGGGATTGGGGGTGGAAAGGAGGTCGTCTACGGCAAAGGAAGAGCATCTCCAATACCCAACCATTTCTTGGAAAAGGAAGACGGCGACGATAAACCAGCCCGTCATCTATCCAAATACGATGCGAAAGCGCGCAACATGATGGAAATGCATGGCTATGACTTCAAGATCGGAGAGGGTCTTTTCTTTGGTCGAGGTCCACGGGTTCCACCCCGGATGGCCTATGTACCGAAGGGAAAACCCGATAATTACTATCGCCACAAAAGAGGGCTAGGCTACGTCTCATCAGATGATGAGTGTGGCTGGCAAATCATCGACCAGATTGCTAACAAGACTAGGAAGGGATATTCTTCCGACTCTTCGGGTGGGGATTCCGACGCTAGTCTTGGTGAAGTGTTCAAGAAGCTAATGTCGAACATGACTACGGTCGATCCAGCGACAATGGAGGAAGATGATGAGATGCCGACATGGGAAGACCCGTGGGTTCATCACTTAAACAGGCAGTATGGCGACCGGTTCGAGCAGAGAGAGCCTCCTACCGAAGACCCAGTCGTTCAGGTGAATATGGGCACCGAGGAGAATCCAAAGCCAATATTCATCAGCGATAGCCTCTTACCTGAAGAGAAGGAAGAGTTGATTTCTCTTATCCGAGAGTACATCGACGTATTCGCCTGGAATTATGAAGACATGCCAGGTCTCGATCCAAATGTAGCAATGCATCGTCTTAACATCAAGCCGGAGGTCAAACCAGTCAAACAACAACAACGACGGTTTCGTCCGCAAATGATGGAAGCAATCGAAGCTGAAGTCAAAAAGCTCGTCGATTCGGGATTCATCCGAGAGGAGCAACATCCCGAATGGCTTGCCAATATTGTCCCGGTTCTGAAGAAGAACGGGAAGATCCGGATATGCATCGACTTCAGGGACCTCAATGCTGCTTGCCCAAAAGATGACTTTCCTCTCCCCATCACGGATGTTATCATCGACAACACGTGTGGGTTTGAGAGGATGTCCTTTATGGATGGTTTCTCTGGTTACAACCAGATAAAGATGCATCCAGATGATGAAAAGCACACCGCGTTCCGAACACCTCTCGGCGTATTCTGCTACACAGTCATGCCCTTCGGCTTGAAGAATGCAGGTGCTACATATCAGCGAGTTATGTCGAAGATCTTTCAGGAACATCTCCGAAAGACCGTCGAATGCTACGTGGACGATCTGGTCGTAAAAAGTCGTGATAAAAATGATCACATCAAAGACTTGAAGACCATGTTCGACTTGATGCGGGCCCATCAATTAAAGATGAACCCTACCAAGTCTTTCCTCGGAATGGCTAGTGGAAAATTCTTGGGATTCGTCGTCACCACCAAAGGTATTCACATTGATCCAGACAAAGTAAAGGCGATCAATGAATTGCAACCTCCGAGGAACCTCAAGGAGCTCAGAGGACTGCAAGGGCGATTGGCGTATATCCGTCGGTTTATCTCAAACCTTTCGGGGAAATGCCAACCGTTCTCCAGGCTCACAAAGAAGGGCGTGTCGTTTGTATGGGACGAGGCCTGTCAAAAGGCGTTCGAGAGTATCAAAGAATATCTCTCGAAACCTCCCGTACTCGTTGCACCGAAATCGGGCAAACCGTTCTTGATCTATGTCAAGGCGACGAGCCACTCATTAAGTGCATTGCTTGCACAAGATGACGATAACGGTCACGAGCAGGCAGTATACTACTTAAGCCGAACCATGGTAGGCGCAGAATCTCGATATCCCATGATTGAGAGGGAATGCCTAGCCTTAGTGTTCGCCATCCAGAAGATGCGGCATTATTTGGTTGGACAAACCATCTACGTCATCTCCAAAGTTAACCCGGTCCGAGTATTCATGACTCAACCGGCTTCCATGAGCTGGCGATTAGCGAAGTGGGCTTTACTCTTGTCCCAATAAGATCTGCACTTCAAACAGCAGAAGTCAATAAAAGGACAAGCTATTTGTGATCTCCTGGCAGCTAATCCAACTACGGACGCCGCCGAGGTATATGACGATTTACCTGATGAAACCCACGAAGTCAATGTAACTTCGCATCAACAAGTGTGGCGTTTGTACTTTGACGGTGCTTCACGAGCAGCTAATGCCGCAGGTACTCCTGGATGTTCTAAGGTCTCCTCCGGAGTTGGAGTGGTCTTAGTTTCCCCGGGAAAACATGTGATGCCTCGAGCCTACTCATTAACTGAGCCGTGCTCGAATAATGTGGCAGAATACAACGCACTGATTATAGGCCTCAACTTCGCCAAGGAGCTGGGGGTTGAGTATCTCGAAGCCTTTGGTGATTCTCAACTAATCGTCAAACAAGTTCAAGGGGAATACGAAGTCCGAAGTCAGGATTTAATTCCTTATCACAAGATGGCAGTGGAGCTAGCGGAGTCGTTTGAAGGATTCTTCATCGAGCACGTTCCGCGACTGCAGAACACCTATGCAGATGCGTTAGCAGCTTTAGCTGTATCCTTGGCACAGCCTCCCGGAACAGAGCAATTTGTTACGGTAAGAACGCACCAACTCTTAGTGCCACTTCATGGTGAAAATGGCAAGGAGGAAGAGGCCCAAGAGGTGCACACAACTCAGGCTGAGTTTGAACCTCGGGATTGGCGATTCCCCATCATCGACTACGTCTTACATGGAATCTTGCCAGAAGACGTGAAGGAGAGAGAGTCGATCAGACGAAGAGCTCCAAGATTCTACTATAATACAGAGAATCGAACACTATACCGCAGGGGGTATGATGGCGTGTTGGCACGGTGTCTATCAACCAAAGAAGCTGAAGAAGTGCTTAAAGAAGCACATGAAGGAGAGTGCGGCGCGCACCAACCTGGTCCCAAGCTTTATGATCGCATCAGGAGAATGGGATACTTTTGGCCCTCCATGATGCATGAGGCAATTGTATACGCCCGGAAGTGTCACGCGTGTCAGGTACACGCGAATTACATCCACCAGCCTCCGGAACATCTACATCCTTCGGTTACGTCGTGGCCGTTCGAGACCTGGGGAATGGACATTGTTGGTCCTATAAATCCCCCTTCGGTTAAAGGCGATCGGTTCATCCTGGCCATCACTGATTACTTCTCCAAATGGGCTGAGGCAGTTCCACTCAAAGAAGTCAAGACGAGCAACGTCATTGCATTCATCAAGCATCATATCATCTACCGGCATGGTGTTCCAAGACGAATCATACATGACAACGGTCCTCAATTTATCAGCAACGCCTTCATAAGGTTCTGCGAAAAGTTCAAAATTCAGGACATCTCGTCAACAGCCTATAACCCCACAGCAAACGGGTTAGCTGAAGCCTTCAACAAGACTATCATAAAGCTCTTGTCAAAGCTCGTGAAGAATAACAAGCGAGATTGGGATGATAAGCTCGGCGCGGCTCTATGGGCCTATTGTACTACGGTACGTACACCGACCGGCGCAACCCCGTACTCATTGGTGTACGGATGCGAAGCCGTTCTCCCTTTGGAAATCCAAATTCCATCTCTTCGGATCGCTCTCGCAACCCAGATGACGACTGAAGAACAGCATCAGAAGCGCCTCGAAGAACTCGAGATGCTCGATGAGAAGCGCCTGGAAGCTCAGCAGCATATTGAGTTTTACCAAGCCAGGATTTCTCGAGCCTTCGACAAAAAGGTTCGACAAAGGAGTTTTAAGGAAGGGGACTTGGTCTTAACCGAGAAGCGCCCTATGATCCTTAATTCCAAGAAGACAGGCAAATTTGAACCCAAATGGGAAGGACCGTTCGTGGTGGAAACAGTCTACTCGAACGGCGCCTATCGTCTAGTCACCAAAGATGGTGACCGGCTCATGATGCCAATAAATGGCAAATTTCTGAAGAGATACTATCCTTAGTATCCTCAGAAGAATTGAGGTACCGGGAAGTTCCCGAAAGAATACCACATCGGGGTATTCTTAGGGATAACCCGGTCGCTGATGAGCAAGAAATCAATATTCGAATTCCGAATATTCTTGTTTGTCAAAATTTAACTCTCACAAACACTCTTTTGCTGAGATGAGATCTAAATCATTGATTCTCCCCTCGCAGAACTTTTAGTGGTTTCTGACTACTCATAGTCTCCACCACACCATTCCAGTTTGGTCAAACCTTACTACAGTTAGGGCCAAAGCCAAATTCCCCTCTCGATTCGCCCAAAGAACGAGAGGTCCACAAATCGAGTGATCAAACCTTCTTTCGGTTATGATCATTCTCACACTCCTCACTTGGTCAAACCTTACTACAGTTAGGACCAAAGCCAAAATCCCCTCTCGATTCCTCCAATGAACGAGAGGTCCACTTTCAATTCAAAGGACCAAACCTTACGACAGTTAGGGTCGTTTGAACCTTTCGATTCGGTAACCAAACCTTACGACAGTTAGGGTTATCCGAATCTTTTCGATTCTCGGAGTGGAGATCCCACTTCTAGTTTCACCTGTCGGATCCTGGGGGTGGAGATCCCACCTCGAGTTTCCTTTCCTGCTGAAGATAGAATATAAAATTCTTCCTCTTCAGAGTCAAATGACCAAACCTTACGACAGTTAGGGTCGTTTGAACCTTCGATTCGATGACCAAACCTTACGACAGTTAGGGTCGTTTGAACCTTCGATTCGATGACCAAACCTTATGACAGTTAGGGTCGTTCGAAACTTTCAATTCGATAATCAAACCTTACGACAGTTAGGATTATCCGAATCTTTTCGATTCTCGGAGTGGAAATCCCACTCCTAGTCTCACCTTTCCCTTGGCTTTGCTTTCAGAAAAGACAGGGATGAAGTCGGCGTCTAACACGCGCTGCCGGGTAGTCTTTCCCGTGAGAAAGACGAAGTCTATGTATTCAAAATCATAGCACTAAGTCTGAGAGAAGCAATTTTCTTAGCGCAACGTTACATGCGGAACGGATTCAGATAATCCGCATGCTAGCCCGATTCAAACTGTAGTCGGTAAAGGCAAGTCAAACCCGTTGAGGGCTGGGGGTTGGCCAATAATCCCAAAGTCTATACCTAACACGTATAGCCGGTTTAATCTTTTACCGATTAAAGAAGATACCACGGCATATCAAGAAACATCGTGTAAAAAAGAAGCAAATAAGGAGTCTCTCATAAAAGATCAAGACAAAAGCATACAACAACAAGTTCGTCAACCCGAAGGCAGCTGACGACTAAGAATGTGAGACTCTAAACCGGAAAGCCTGTCCATATAACTCTGCTCGAACTCTGCCTGCACGCGAGCTCGAACAGAATCCTCGGAACTGCTCAAAACCTCAGCGGCTTCAGTTCGCAGCTTCATCAATCCCTCTTGTGTTGATCCCAGCTTGTCGAGCGTCCACTCACGAGAGCGCTCCAATCCAACCAAGTCCTCAGTGATTATAGCAGCAGACTCTTCGGCACGTCCCAAGGCCTCCTTCAGCCTAGCTATCTCTGCACGAGTGGAATCTAGGGAGCTGAGTAACTCGCCTTTGCTGGTGTCCTTCTTCGCCAGGTTGGCCATCAGCTGTGCAACAGAGTGCTCGCGTGAACGGAGCTCGCTGCTAATGGAAGATCTCAAGTCACGCCATTGAGTCATTCTATCCTCCATCTGAGAGGACATGAAAGAAGAAGCTCCACTAGCCTTCAAATCCCTCAACTCTCGAACCTCTGACTCCAGAGCAGCAAAATCAGCAGTGAAGGAATCAGCCAACTTTGGGTACCCTTCCTCCCTCATCATCAGCATGTGGCGAGAAAAGGAACGCCTGAACTGGTCAAAGCAGTATCCTCGGAGAAGAAGTTTCTCAATCATGCCATTATAAAAGGCGGTGAAGAAGTTGAGGTCCGCGCGAAAAATCTCTTTCTCAGGATCGGTATCAGCCAAAAGGACGCGAACATACTCATGTAGAGATGATCGAGCTCCTGCAAACAAAAATGGGGAAGTTGAGAGATTATCAAATACGACAAGGAAACCCGAGAGGAAATTCGAAGTATACCTATACTGGCGGAATTTCCCTCGGGTGGAGGCACGGCAGACTCTGAGATAACAGCAGGATTAGCTATGAAGGGTGCATCGACCCCTGCAGGCAAATCAGTCGTATCTCTCGGCTGTGGCAAAGAGACATGGCTCTCAGGCAAACTATCAGCCCTGGAAACTGCAGCAGCATCAGGCACAACGCCTGGTCCTGCAGTTATACCTCTTTATTAGTCAAAATGGAAATTTAGGCAAATAAAGAGAATCAGGGTGATAAGATCATCGGCATACCTGCAAGTCCATCATCTTCTGCAACACGGGGAGGGTCGGCAGCCAAAGGAGAATCAGTCCTGGTGGCTGATGATGTACCTGTGAGTGTATCGCTCGTAAAGGGCGGTCCCGCAGTTCCGCTGGCGGCTTGTTCAGCCAGCATATCGACTAGCAGCCCAGCGTCAGGACCGCAGAAACTCGGCACAGAGGCATTCCCCTGGTCTTCAAAACCTACATCATGAAAGGATTCACCCTCAGTCGAGTTCTCTTTCCCTATAATCAAAAGATATATTATCGGATACAGGTATACCTGAGTAAGGAGCGGTGGGCTCGACGCTATACTCTGGCCCAAGATCAATGTTCAAATCGATGCCCAGAGAACCGTCATGAAGGGCGTCGCACATCTGCTGCACGAAGCAATCCATGTTCTCTGGACTAGGGGATGCAGGAGGCAATGGGAGTTCACCCTCTTCAAGGAACTCTGGAACATAAGGCATGGTTACGAATTCCAGAAGGAAGATCATGCTAAAACAATAAAAATGACGGAGGGTTACCTTCCTCCCTGTCGGCAAAGCCTCTGGAATCTACTCCATGAGAGCGTTGATCAACAGGAGGTCTATAGGCCATTTTCTTCCTTTTCAAAGGACCACCCCTCTTGGAACCGACGGGACGATTGTGCGAAGTTTGTCCACCAAACTTGGATTTCGCACGACGTGAAGCGAGAGGTTCATGGTCATCGGCCGATCCACCTGAAACAACAAGGATTATTTCACGTACCAAAGTTGAGGAGAAGGGAATCAAGAAGCATGACAAACCTGCATCAAGTTCTACTTGGTCGGTGTCTATGCCCATTTCCTCCTCACAAGCTTTATCGCCATCCGCAGGAAGGTGCTCTCCATCAATTCTGCTTGAAGGAGGAGATTGAGCAGGCCTCTTCCCCTGCCTCTGAGCAGCCGTCATAGCAGCCTGAACCAAGTGCTCAGACTCTAACTCCGAAAGGCTCTTCACACCTATGGATTCATAGGCAGAAAGGAACCACTTGCAGCTAAGGAAGGTGATCATCGGTTTGCGCTTATACGAAGGGAGAGCAAACTGAGCCCCGGTGCAACCAACCATGGTCCATAACCACGCTCGTATACCGTCGACAAGCCCTCCCTTAACCTGTAAACCACGGCTCGGATTCCCAACATATAGTTGGTCGTAGCCGAACTGACGTGCGAAACGGCAGGGAAGGTAAGGCTCGATATGGCAACGGTTCTTCACCCGAAGGACAAGATACCCGATGCGGATGTTTACCAGCCATCGGAAGCAACCGACGTCAAGAGCAGTCCAGTTAGTTCGGGGTTTCTCCACATCAGTCAACTCCTCGCCATAGCGTCCAGAAAATTGAGGAAAGCACTTGAAGAGCTCCCAGTTCCGACGAACTTGAAGTTCTTGTTGTACATCTTCAAATTTCTTCCCAAGCCACCTACTCCTCTCCAACAGTTGTAGGAAAGGAACAGGGGTGTCAACGGTGCGGGGAGCTGACATCATGTCAGGCCGGTGTAGAACGAACCATGCCATCAAATAAGCATAAGGCAGCTCAACCTTCGGGCAGGTAAGCTCGGTCGAGGGCTTAGAACCCACGTGGGTAAGAACACGAACTACGCCCCTGAGCCCGCAATGAATGCTGGCCACCATCGCTGGAAGCAGGGACAGCTCCCTCCCATAGGCTAACTGGACTGCCGGGAAGAGCACCTCGACTGGTAAGTCATCCGAAGACTGGTATGGCACAACGCACTTCTTCAACCAGAGTGCGAGGTAGCCGGCCAACAGAGACCGAGGCTCTATAGACTTCTGCGCACGACGGAGGAAAGAACGGAACGTGGTCCCGGCGGGAAAAGCTCCCTCGGCGCTGGCAATAGTATAAGATTGAGTTTCATTCTTCTCCATCAGCTCGTTAATAGTGGTGAAGTCCAAGACATCCAACTCACGGATAGGTCCAACGAAATCACCCTCCAGGTTTTGAAACAAATAAACGGCGAACTGCTTCAAGCTGATCTTCTTCTTCGTCTTAGCTGGAGCAGAAGTTTGGAGCAGTGAGGTATGGTAGTGACATGTGAGATCCCAAAGCGTGTCATACATATCAGGGCTATCTTTCTTTAGCAAAGCCAACTGCTGGTTGGAAGGAAAGTACTCCTGATACGGGCAATTCCCCATCGGAAGGCCCGAAACCTGGTGCATCTCATGAAGAGCCAGCCCTAGTTCCCCGCCGCTTGTGAGGAAAGTGTTGCTATCAGGCATGTATGTCTCTAACAGTGCCAAAAAGTGGCGGCAACTGACTGGGATCCCGTACATGGTAGCTCGTATGGGCGCATATAACCCACTATCTTTCAGATCCCTCTCCCACCTTCCCAGAACATAGCCGGTCATACGGGTCCACCACCCCTT